>CM054058.1:214497713-214876027 GCA_028641055.1 Alopecurus myosuroides | reverse complement strand
GTAGGAGGAGAAGGAAAGTGATTTTTTCCTTAAGAAAAGATCATGATGTTATTCAGGGGACTCCTGATGTTTTACAACATGCTACTGCTTTCTATAAAGATCTCTTTGGCCCCTCTGTGGCAAAAGGGTTCAATCTTAGAAATAATGTGTGGGATTTAGAGGAGATTTTATCTGAAAATGATAGGCATGTGCTGGATAGACAGTTTACTGAAGAGGAGATTAAATCAGTGGTTGACAGTATGGAGAGAAATAAGGCAGCAGGTCCTGATGGGATTCCTGCAGAATTTTATCAGGACTGTTGGCCAATTATTAAGAATGATTTGGTGGATTTGTTTCATGATTTCTTTGTGCATAACATTGATCTTTCTAGAATTAACTATGGAATTATCACTCTTCTCCCTAAGAGTGAAGATGCTGACAGAATTCAAAAATTCAGGCCTATTTGCCTGTTACAGGTTTTGTTTAAAATCTTTACTAAAGCTCTGACAAATAGGCTTGAACCTTTTATGGGGAAATTAATAAATAAGTGCCAGACTGCTTTTATTAAACAGAGACACATTCTTGATGGTGTGGAGTTGTTGCAAGAAATCATCAGAGAGGCTAAATATCAGAAGAAACAGGGAGTAATACTGAAGATAGATTTTGAAAAAGCTTATGATAAAGTTAACTGGGATTTCCTGCTTGAGACATGTAAACAGAAAGGTTTTAGTAGTAAGTGGCTACATTGGTTGAAAAGTGTTATACATCATGGAACTTTGAGTGTCAAAGTAAATGATGTGATTGGACCATACTTTGCTAGTTACAAAGGGGTGAGGCAGGGTGATCCATTGTCTCCTTTCCTGTTTAATGCTGCTGCTGAAAACCTTGCCAAAATGGTTCACAGAGCTCAGGATGCTGGTTTGGTAACTGGTTTGGCTGAACACCTGGTTCATGGGGGGGTTGCTATCTTACAATATGCAGATGATACCATTTTTCTGCTAAAAGATGATATGGAAACTGCCAGGAATTTGAAATTACTTCTATATATTTTTGAAAGGATGTCTGGACTTAAAATAAACTTTGAGAAGAGTGAGGTGTTGATGGTGTTAGAGGATTCTGAAAAGCAACAAGCTTACATTGACATGTTCAACTGTCAGAAAGGGGAGTGGCCCATTACTTATCTAGGGGTACCTGTTAACTCCAGGAGAAATTCTGTCAAGGAAATGCAGTTTTTGGGCGGGAAAGTGAGAAAAATGTTAGATGGTTGGATGGGAGGGGCTCTATCTATTGGGGGTAGAGTCATTAGAACTGATGTTTTGTTTGTCATCAGTAGCAGTTTATCATATGTCCTTGTTCTTATTGCACAAGACAACTCTAGAAGAACTAGACAAACCTAGGAGATCTTTCTTGTGGCAGAGCAGTGCAGCTAGGAGAAGATATCATCTGCTTAGTTGGAAGATAATTTGCAAGCCTAGGAAGAAGGGTGGTCTTGGTCTTAAAAATCTAGAAAAATTTAACATTAGCCTTATGTGTAAATGGTGGTGGAAACTTGAGTCTGGAGAAGGGCCAAGTATCTGGGTGAGAGAGGGATCACTCTGATTAAACATAGTGCCAAGGATTCCACTTTTTGGTCTGATCTGTTAAAAATCAGGCATCACTACTTGGAGGGGAGAATCATGAAAATTGGTAATGGGAGAAGAACTAGCTTCTGGAAAGATGCCTGGTGTGGGCATACTCCCTTGATGAATATGTTCCCAGATCTGTTTGCAATCTGCAATGATCAGGAAGCCTCTGTAGCTGATTTGGCTGGCAGGGGGTGGTCACTTTCCTTTAGAAGGTGGCTGGTTGGGGATCTGCAGAATAACCTGAGAAATCTAAATAACAAACTAGCTTGTGTTGCTTTGAATAATAATGATGATACACCTAGCTGGAGGTGGACAAAGTCTGGAATGTTTACTGTGAAATCTATGTATAACCATCTATCAAACAGGGGGTTAGATAGGTCCTTTAGACATCTCTGGAAATCCAAAATTCCTTTCAAAATTAAAGTGTGGCTTTGGCTTATTTGGCACAATGCAATTCCCACAAAGGACAATATGAAGAGGAGAAAGTGGGTGGGGAACTTTGGCTGTCAATTCTGTGCGGATGATGAATCGATCTTGCATCTGTTCTTTCGATGTGATGCAGCAAAGTATGTCTGGAGCATCGTGGGTACGGCTGTGGGGGCTAGGGATCGTCCTGGTTCCTTCTTACAATACTTCTGGTGGTTACCACAGTATTTATCGGCGTCTCGTAACATCCAGATTACTGGTTTGGCGGCTATTTGCTGGGCCATCTGGAAGCTGAGGAATAGGTCGTGCTTCGAGGCGAAGCTAATCAGCTCTCCTTTTGAACTAATTAGCTACTCGTGTGTTTTTCTGAACTACTGGGCAGGTCTTCATCCACAGCAAGAGCGAGATGATCTCAGGGAGGGTGCCAACATTCTGATCCGTGTGGCGTCGAATGCTGAAGCTGCTAATACCCGGGCAAGGGACGCGATGACTCGTCAACCATTGCTGCTGGAAGACGTTGAGGATGACGCGATGGAGGATGCTATCTGATTGTCGTTCTGTTTCTGTTTCTGGAGATGTTGTCGGTGTTTTTGACGTTTGCAGTTCGTTGCTCTTGGATAGCTGGGGTGCTGTTTGTTGCTTCACCGGTTTCAAAAAACCTGTTTGAACTTTGGGCCTGTTGCCTAATCTGTGTGGTTGCGGGGTGGTGTGTGGAGGGGTTGCGTCCCTATGTACAAAAACGCTTTGTGGCTGAACTTGTTGGTGGTTCCGTTATTGCAATAATAATGGAGCACGGGCCCTTCTCGGGGGGTGCCGTTTATGTAAAAGTGTAACCTTATATACTTACCCACGAGGCCCAGTAACACATTCATCGTATTATGTGAAATCTCATCCTTCTACAATAATGTCTTATGAAAAATAAAACAACATGATAACCAACTAAAAGGTTTAGAAATTATTGATGGAACAATCTAAAACATAAAAGAACACCTGCTTGACTTGACATCGGATTGACTCTAAAACCCCTTCCTCTCAACCACTAGGAGATCAGCCATACTAGACGTGTGCAATAAGAAAATTGCTAATCTAGACATTGGTACACTATATCTCGTTTTATTTTATTCACACTTTGAAAAAAAAAACATAATCGAACGTTATGAAAAAATCACGCCCAATCAAAATCACAAAAGATTTTTGCAACACCGGTTGTATACTAGCTTATTGTGCTACCTTTCAGCATAAAAACTCGTTTTTTTTTACTTCCACGCCTGGCTAGTGATGACGAGATGGAGCGGCCTATGGACATCCACCCAAAGCTTTTCAACACCCAAAAAAGAAAGGATTTGCACCATGATGGAAGCACTTACACTAACGTGTCGGTTAGCTTCCTCGATATTTAAAATGGCTTCGGTTCTGACCACCTCAACCAATTTTTTTTACCGTATGGGAAATGCTCCCTTCTATTACCCTCACTCCCGCGTTTCAAGACAACATTCGTTGAAATTTCACTAGTGATGAAAAATATTCTGCTTCTTCGGCTTACAAGATGCAATTTAAGGGCCTCGTGAAAACCAACATGAAGCAAGTAGTTTGGAAGACATGGGCTCCTCCGACATGCAAAATGTTTGTGCAGCTTGTGATACAAAATAGGATCGAAATGTTTTCAAGGCCGTGGTTGGCGAAATTGTGGGAATTGCTCTCTATGCAACCAAGTTCAAGAATCATCAGCACATATCCTCTTCAAATGTCGCTACACCACACGTATTTGGACGAACATCCTCTCTTGGTGTGTTATCCTTGACGTCTCTCCTGCTCGGTGGGCTAGTGAGTCTAGTGTCAAAGAATGGTCTAATTTTTCCTCCACTAAGGATTGGCCATGCAAAGCAATTGCCTCCTTGATAATGCGTGTCTCGTGGAAAATTTGGAAGAAGCATAATGCTAGGGTCTTCCGCCATCATGCCACTCCCCATCGTGAAGTCAAAGAGGAGGTCAAAGTTTGGGGGAAGGAGGAGGCAAACTTTTCGAGTCATACTATTCCAAGAGAGTAGGCTTTTTGAAAGTCTCAGGGGATGTCCTAGACATTATTGCTAAACCTCTTCCTTATTTATTAATGAAATGGCAAGTATTTTTCATCGTTAAAAGAAAAACGAGATGGTGTGGCATGCATCGAGCAACCATAAGACTTGGAGATAGAATCTTCGGTTAGAGTCAGGGTCATGGGCTTCCTTTGTTCCCTTCGAGAATCTTCCTGTCACGAATTCCCATACGTCTGTTTTTTATAGCTTTTACGAAAATTTGAAACAAGTGGTTTTGCTAAGCTTCAGGAAAGGGATAAAATTCACTCTCATGTGTATGCACCGTAGGAAGTTCGAGCCTCATGACAATACCATCTCTATCTCATTTGTAGAAAAAAAAAACACCAACCTTGTCTCGGATAGGCTTAAAATAAAAGGGCTATAATGATCCTTGTTGCTACAATGACACTTGTGAAGAAAGAACACTTCAAGGACGTGTTTGGTCCGATAAATTTTAATCGTAACAGCGCTACCTGATTCCTATAAACGTGTTTGGCTAGCTCGGCCCCGTAGCGCGCATACCATGTAAACGATTTATATTCCAACACAATCTTGATTCCGCCCAACTTCCACCGTAAACAAGTCGCGTCACCGGACCAAGGAATGCTCGCTGAAAAGGAAGAACGAACGATCGCTCGAGATCTCTCACGTGCTCGACCCTCTCGCCCCATCCTAGATCCTTCGCGCTCGCCGCTCGCGTCGAGTCCAGCGCCAACGTCGGCATGGTACAAGTCATCAACTTCCCGTCGACAACATATGTGTCATTTGTAGAAGTACCACGTGAAGAAAAGGACCTCCTTTCGGAACCGAACCGATTTAAGGTCTATCATCGACACCGCCGCCGGGGGATCCGGCCGAGAACGCTAGGCAAGGATGATAAGATTACAAAGTATGGAAAATTTGGGGCGAGGAGATGTCGCTGGTCATGGCAAGGATTGAAACTGCGGTCTGCGGTAGCGAAGATGCATTATGTTGAGACTCCACAATTGCATCTCAGATAAACCAAATAAATTCGTGTTTTACCCCCATTACCTTTCCATTAAGGGTGCAAACTGATACCAATTATGTTTGGGAGCCAAACACATCAAGCATAGAGACTTGTTTGCAATATGGTGTTTCTAAAGATTAGTGGACTAGAGTTTTTCCCGCACATAAGTCCACATTTGGTTCTTCCATTTTAAGGTGCATTATGCATGGAGCTTTGATATGAAATTATGAATGCAATCAGTTACGCACTAGAGGAGTGTAAACACAATGAATTCTCAAATATAGACAAATTTAGAAGGGTCTAGCTTAAAATCCCGGAATAATGTGTTATTCCCATTTCTAAAAATAGATGACTTCCATGTAAGTAGATACTAAAAATGTAAATACTATAGATCGTGGTCCGATCTACAGCGAATCGTCGGACGCTTCGATTGCCGTCGATCCGTTTCCGTGAGCGTGCTTCGCTTTCCTATTCTAACCTACGTGGCAATCCCACTGATGGCTCCTAAAAATCTGCCCACATTTATTTTCTTACCGCAAAAAGCCCGTAACCCCCTCTCTTTTCTGCTTCCGACTCGCTCTGCTTCTCACCCCAACCCCCTCGCTCTGCTTCTCCGCCGTCGCCTCGCTCGTCCCCGAGCCGCTCTCGCTCTACTCCGACGCATCCCTCACGCCGTGTCAACAGATCCGGTGCCGGCCGGCCATCTCCCACCCCTGCTCAGTTCCACATGTCTATCCACGCAGAGGAGAGTTCTCCTGGTTGAAGTTCGCCCCACCCCAAATCTTGTCCACCGGCGGCGCGGGAGTAGGCGACGAGGGGCAGCGCATCCATGGAAGGCGACGAGAGTGCGGCGGATTAGGCGTGGTGGGGCGACGAATCCGTGGCGGGCGTCGATTCCGCGAGGCAGGAGGAGAAGAGGGGAGGCGTATCCGCGGCTGTCGACTCCAAGTGGTGGGGATTGAAGATCTTTTCCATTGTCTTCTTCATCCACCCGCGGCCGGCGACGGGGTTTCTCCGGTAAGTTCACATTTGGCCCAACTCCGTGTCTGTTTTTTCAGTAGATTGAAGATTCGATCCCACTATTCCTATAAGGGTTCTAGTTTTTCCGATTCGGTAGTTCATGGAAGCATGCATGTTTTACGGATATACGACGACGAGTCCTTGTGAAGATTGCAGTGCCAAATCGTTTTCGTTAAGATGTGAACAATGAATCCTCTTAATATTAGATGTGAGCTATGTGTAAGGCAATCGTAATTTGGACTACACACAACAGACTGTGCAATTCTACCTATTAGAGCTTACAATTGAATCATTTTTTCGGAGTGAAATATGGTTGCATACGAGAATGATTTCGGTATGTTGATCTTTGAAAGACATTTTTTGTGCTTCTGCTTCCCACAACATAGGTTCATATATATTGGCGGCAAGCATGGAACCATTTCTAATTTCAAAAATCAGTGCTTCTACATCAAAATTATCATGTTTAGAACCGCAACTTATTTTGCTTATACTCCCAATCAGCACAGATGTGTTACGGAAATGTGTCATGCTTCCTCCCCCATTCGATGTGTTGAATATTCTAAACCGAAATTGTCATTTTGTGATTGGAAAAAGCTTACGTGGTCTGTGCCTAAATGTTCTATTCAACTTTGATCTAGCAGATGGGTCTATGTAATGTATATACATACATATCGGCGGCAACCATTGGTCCATTCATTTTTACTCAAATAAAAATGCTTCTACTTTGATTTGGTTACACTGTGCATGAAGAATTTATGTGCTTCTCAAGATTCTTTGCTTCCATGTATTGTATTATGTTTTGCTCGGTGGGAGTAATATCCATGCTTCTTCTCTTCCATGTTTTCCAAGTATTTTTACAGAATATGAATTTGGATACATTATAGATAAATTTAGTGAAAAATAAATGAAATATCAGTGCTCCCAGTTACAAAGTTCAAAGCTTCCAATACAAATGATTTATTTTGATATAATCTCTTACTTCAGAGTATACATGTATCCGAAGTTCTACTATAGGTTAAATTTTCAGTCTTGGAAGCTTCTACATGGTACTTGTTTTGTTGAGCTAGCATAAAATTGATGCTTCCAAATCATGCTTCTATTATTTCATGAGAGTTTGCGTAAATATAACCATGTTTCTACTTCCTGCATTTGTTGCTTAAATTTTCAATATAATTGTATTTTAAATGGTGTTCGTGTTTTTATATTGTCAAAGATTAAATCCATGTATTCGTTTGTAATTTCATAGGTTCAGAAATTACTGTATTCTTATGCTGGTAGTAGGTTCCTGCGGTTGTTCTGCTTACATATTTTTATTCCTTTTGATGTCTGTTTAAAACATCCCTTTTGTGTGTTGCATTTTGTGTACACACATTTCGCATGCTTTCATGTTATCAAAGTATTCTTATTTTGTAAGTTAATTTTTTCGGTTAAGGTTAGGGGTACACTTGCCACTGTTTTCCCTATTGTGAGACTGAGTGATGTTTTGCTTTTTTATTTTGGCAGGGATAGCCTAAGGAAGCATGAAGGAAACCAAGCGAACATATAACCTGAAGAGTCGTTTCTCGGCTTCTCATTTGAAGGATATAGTTGCGGGAATAAATGAAGATCGTAGAAACCTCATTATTAACAGGGGGTGGGGAGTTCTTATGGACATTTCTTCTTTCTCGGTTCCGAGGGGCTTGCTGCAATGGATGATTGGGCTCATAGATGCCGAGCTAGGTGAATTCAGGAACCCTAGGAACAAGACAAGCATTGTGTTCAACAAAGAAATGGTTATCACAGTCCTCGAACTCCCTCGTGGAATTAGGAGTGTGCTGCTACTTGGTAAGCATGAAGAATCACCATATCGGGAATTCTACAAGATCGATAAAGACTATGGAAGAAGGGCGCCAATAGCACATGCCGAGCAGTTGGTGGAAAACAATGGCTTGGATGAGGAAACATGGTTTAGGTCTTTTTTCCTACTAGTTGTGAGCACATATTTCTGCCCTGGCACCGGGGATATGCTTTCGTTAGATTATCTTGGAAGCCTTGGTGACTCGAAGATGGTTCAGGATTATGATTGGGGCCAACATATTTTTCGACACACCATGTCTGAAATCAAGGCATTCCAAGATAGAAAGAAGAAGGCACTTGATGAGGGTAACACCAATTTTCAATCTTGGTGTGGTGGTTGCATACCATGGGTCGCGGTATGTCTAGTTTCGTATGTACTTTTTTGTTTCCTTTTTTATAGTTGAAGCGCATGCCTACGAAGGTTCACCTACCATGTGTGCTGCAGGTTGTCTACATGGACCATTTGGCTTTCCCTGTGACATCTTTGTCGCAGCGTCGTATTAATTACTCCCTACCTAGAGCTTCCCATGTTACCGACGCCGACTTCAAGTTTGTCATGAACCATGACAAAAACAAGTTGACACTAAATTCCCATACATATGGTGTACGCCCGGTACGTGTTTTCTACTTTGTTGCACCACATAATGCTTCATTTTCTCCCGCATCCTGAAGTTCATGTCATCAATTTTATTTTGTAGTTTCGTCCATTCCGAGAAACCCCTTCTGCCAATGGGATTGCAACAGCTGGTAACCTAGCAATCCAAGAAAATGTTCTTCCTAAGCCTACAGCTGCAATATCAGTTCCACCGGGGCAGGTAATACTAAACTAGGCATTTTCCAACGGATACAATTCAAAATTGTGACCCCTCAAATTGACTGTTTCTTCAAATGGCTTTCATGTTTCCTACAGAAAGCATCACAACTACCACCAGATATACCAAACCCTGTCCCTCAGGTACATCTTCTATGTAGTACCGTTTAATATAATTTTGTACTACGAATGTACAGTTGTCATTTTCAGATTTTTAGATATTATGCTTTTATATTAGAAAGAAATGGTTATGTGAGTAACATAAATAGTTGCTTTTCATGCTTCTTATTTTTCAAATTAGTGAATGAATTTTATTATATGCAATAACTTTTTTTCCACATGTACAGGAGCTCCCAGATTTCATAAAACCAATTTTTGAGAAGCATACATCTTTGTGGCTGAAAGAGGTTCAAAAGCATACAGCCAGGTTAACAAAGATGCACTCGAAGCACATGGCAGCTTTTGCTTCTGACGTGTTCGAAGCTATGAAGACTCAGGCCACACTTCCAGATGGGTTATCTATGCATAGCATAGCTTCCCCGCCCATTGGCTCACCACCCAGAGCTGCCACCACTACTGTTACAGCACATGAAGATGTTCCACCATCAACTATCCAGAAAGACAAGCATATTGCCGATCATCCGTGCTCGATGGAAGCACCGGGAACACAATTTTGGGATGAGGCCATGACGATAGCAGCTGAGGTAGAGAATAATTCTGCCAAAAGAGAGAGTATGAAGGAACCATCTTCATCAAACCAGCTGGTAGTTGAAGCAGAACCTGAAGATGCAACAACGAGACAACCGCGTCTCGGAGATGACATTGAGTGTCCTTCATTTGACCTTCTGCAAGGGAAAACTTGGACGCAGCATATTGCAGATTTCAATAACACTTCCCCACTAGGTGCTTCTAACACAACAATTACTCCTCAAGGTAACTTTTGCTTACTTCAAACATTTTTTAGCATAGGTTTCCTTTACAATTTCCATGAGTTTTATTCAACTTTGATCTAGCAGATGGGTCTATGTAATGTATATACATACATATCGGTGGCAACCATTGATGCATTCATTTTTACTCAAATAAAAATGCTTCTACCTTGATTTGGTTACACCGTGCATGAAGAATTTATGTGCTTCTCAAGATTCTTTGCTTCCATGTATTGTATTATGTTTGCTCGGTGGGAGTAATATCCATGCTTCTCCTCTTCCATGTTTTCCTAGTATTTTACAGAATATGAATTTGGATACATTATAGATAAATTTAGTGAAAAATAAATGAAATATCAATGCTTCCAGTTACAAAGTTCAAAGCTTCCAATACAAACATAATCTCTTACTTCAGAGTATACATGTATCCGAAATTCTACTCTAGGTTAAATTTTCGGCAACTTGAAGAATCTATGTGCTTCTCAAGATTCTTTGCTTCCATGTATTGTATTATGTTTGCTCGGTGGGAGTAATATCCATGCTTCTCCTCTTCCATGTTTTCCTAGTATTTTACAGAATATGAATTTGGATACATTATAGATAAATTTAGTGAAAAATAAATGAAATATCAGTGCTTCCAGTTTACAAAGTTCAAAGCTTCCAATACAAACATAATCTCTTACTTCAGAGTATACATGTATCCGAAATTCTACTATAGGTTAAATTTTCAGGCTTGGAAGCTATTCATGTGTATGTTTATGTTTTTTATCATGGCTTGCTTTTCATAACAGGTAATGCACCAGATGTTGCCCCTCCCAATAATCTGGAATCACATTCTGGTATGAAACTACCAAATCAGACAACAGTAGAAGTTGAATCAGATGTTATGACAGCAGCAAATCCGCACGCTAATCAACCTGAATCTCCTGGTACTATATATCTATCACTGAAATTGCTGATAATTACTGTTTTCCAATTCATACTATTTGCTATGCTTCCAAAAATTTCTATGCTTTAAATTCTTGCAAGAATTTGTGACTGAACCCATTCTTTGCACCATGCTTCCAAAAATTGCTATGCTTCTAAAATTGGTACTTGCTGCTATTCCTTGTGGCAAATCTGAACCCATTTATGCACCATGCTTCTCAACATTAGCTCCCAGCTTCCCTTAACTTGATATTTACAGCTGTAGTGAATTATTTTATGCCTGTTCAGATTTCACACACACTATGCTATGTAACATAAAACTTTTTTCATCAACATGTGTTATTATGATGGGCACACAAACTCAAGAGAAGAAAAACATGAAGAAAAGAGCTTTTTTGGGAAAAGATACCGGTGCTAAACAAAAGAGAGTTAAGATTACCGATGAAGCAAAGGATCTATATACCACATACATCCTTAGAAGGTGCATCCGGTATTCTGTCGGCGATGAAGAAGGGTACCATCTACACTTATTCTTGCTTTTCACGTAGTTTACATGTTTTGTTAGATGTAAAATTACCTACCATCTTTTCCCATGCATTCCGTTCACATATGTACAGTGCTAACACAATTTTTTGTGTTTCCATAGGCAACCTTTTATCGACTACGGCAATTGCCATGTCACATATCCAAGCTTCCGTGAATCTCTTAAACCCCGTGGAAGGGTTGAAAACAACACCATGGAGATTTTCATTAGGCATTTCAACATGGTTGTTAGCATCACTATTTCCAGCGAGCCGTTGTGCACAAAGTTTGCATTCTCACAATCCATTACAGTAAGTTCATGTATTCTGTACATGTCATGCTTCTTTACGTACTTATTTTACTACCTTGTGATGATTTCTCACTTTAAATAACGAATTTTTTAGTCCAAACTACTTGTGCACGAGGACGCATTTGATCCAAAATCATGTATGAAGGAGTTCCAGAAAATGTATAAGGAAAACAAGCTCGTATCGAAGGATTTGGTATGCGCCACTTGCCTTTTGTCATAGTCTCGTGAATGCAAGTATTCACTAAAGCTTCTAACATGCGATTCTTACCTTTGCTTCCTTTTGTAAGCTCTACTTTGCGATAGTCAATGGAGACCACTGGATTTTAGTCTCCTTCAACCTTCTTCACAAACATTTTAGTGTTCTCGACTCCATGAGGAGTGACAAGAAGAAAAGCATATATGACAAAGCCCATTCCCTGGTATGAAACAAAACGAGTGTTGTTTGAATATTTGAAGAACCATTGGTCCTCCAAACTTATTCTGACTTCTCTGTAGGTAATTTTTTTTGCCACGCTTGCTAAACATGCAAAAGCATTTCCTAAAGAAGACTTTTCAAAATACGGGCAGCACAATCCGGAGGAGTTGCGCCAACAGACTACCAAGTAGTATATGAACTACTCAATACATAGTTCTACTTTTAGTTTGATTCCATTTATCTAACTACTTCCTTATTACACCAGCTTTGACTGCGGCATTTTTGTGATGCTGTTCATGAAACATTGGGATGGCAAGAAAATGCAGGAATTCAATCAGGTATTCGTGACATATAGCTTCCTTACCTACAATTTTTCCAATGGAAGCATGTATTCTGTTCCAATTTTTAGCTTACTCAATGAGCTTCAACAAGTTTCCAGCTACCATTGCAATAAGACGTCTGTCATTAATTTGCAGGACATGTTTGACAATCGCATGGTCGTAGCCCACATGCTCATGACATCTTCGTTGAATATCGCCGACTCAAGCTGGGTCCTCGACGCTAAATAAGTTTCTGGAAGGAAGAGAAGCACACTACTCTACGGCTTGTTCCCCTTTTGAGTTCAGTGCCCACTACTATTCGGATTGTCGTAGCAACTTTTGAAACTATGTAATAATCTATGAATAGATGTCTGATGTTGAGAAGTACGAATTAAATGGTGTTTTTTAATTATTGTGCTTCCAAAAAGGGAAAAGAGATGATGCTTTCCCACATGTGAAATCCCAAACCAATTCTTATGAATAGATGTCTGATGCTTTCCCACATGGGAAAAGAGATGATGCTTCATTCATGCTTCTGTAAGTTGTTTGTGGTACCGGTGTGTGTTTGGTAGTACAATTTAGCGGTCACAAATTCTAGAAGAATGCTTGTTTTGCAAAATGTATCTGCCTCAATGTTGTATTGGTGACCACCTTGGTTCTAAAGGGGAGATTTTGTCCTGTTTCCATCATTTACCATGCTTCCAAATAAGCAATTAAGTATTTCTGTTCAAATATTTTTTGCTTGCTAAGTTTGTGCTTCATGCGTAGTAAAAAAAACCTGTGCTTCATTTCACTATTTAAGAAATTTCTGGAAACCAATTGTACATGGTACATTCTGTGCTTTCAAAACACAATTAAATGTTTTTTTTCATCAAATTTTATGCTTGCTTAGCTCAGTTACCATGCTTAGTACAAAATCTGTCCTACCTATCCTTTTAAAGATACTCCTCCACCCAACATTGACAAAGCAATTTCAAATTGCTTCAGAAATAACAAGAATGTTGCTGCTTCTATTTACCAAACTAGCACAAACTATTTTTTGCTTGCTAAGTCTGTGCTTCATGCTTACTAAAAACCCTTTGGTTCATTTCACTTTTTAAGAAATTTCGTGAAACCAAATGAACATGGTACATTCAGTGCTTTTCAAAACACAAATAAATGCTTCTTTAACTCAAATTATATGCTTGCTTATTTCAGGAACCATGCTTAGTGCAAATACTGTACTACATTTCCTTTTTAAGATACTCCTCCAAAAAAGCATTGTCAAAGCTATAAAAATTTACTTCAAATAAAAAAGGAATGTTTCGTGCTTCGAATTACAAAACTAGCACATCATATGTCCTCCCATGTTGGGGCACACGACCTGAACACAAGATATATAGGAACAAAACGAGTTTTTACTTGCAAAGAAACTGGTTTCAAATATATGAAACACAATGTATGAAACCCATTGGGAAAAGAGGTCCCAAATATATGTTGAAATACAGATTAAAATAACCTTGTTTGCTCTCGACAATACCATGATTAAGCATTACAATGCAGCACTTCTCAAATTCAAAATTAATAATGACAAGCTTGAAGATTCAAACAAATTATGGAAGCCTCCTATTTCTCTTCAACATCACAAAGATGATCACAAAGTGAGCTCTGTTTCCCGCCTTAGGCGTTCCTCGCGTTCAGCTATTTCTTTGTTTTCAAGAGCTTGATATGGGCAATGTCTTTTGATGTGGCCGGGTTCCTTACACTTGGAACAACAGCTTGGCTTCCTTTTCTTGGACTTCTTCTCTGCTTCCTCCTGCCTAAGCTCAACGACTGGCTTCTTCCTTTTTTCTTTATCCGTTGGCCGTCCCTTTTGGCAGACCTTGGAGGATTATCAATCTTTTGCACACCACCATCTGCTACTTCCACCGCATCCTTTTCGGTCACACCCCCTGACAGACGGTGTGCTCGGACTAAAGATGTTAAATGTCCCGCACCACCTTCAACAATCTTGTATGTTCCTTCACCAAAGCATGCTTCCGCCGCTAGCGTTATCAACGTCCTGCATAATGCATTGAACCTCAAAGTGTTTGTGTCAGGAACAGTACTGAAACCATTGAAAGGCTTTCTTGCTTCTGACACGGTAGCTTCCTCTGACCATCTATGAAGTGTGACGCCCCGAGATCGGGCACTATGCAGATTTCAGCATTCCCGCCAAAATCCACATAATAACCGATTCCAGGTTGCCACTTGTGATAACATTACAACAGTTCACGAATATTCCGCAACAACAACAGAAAAGATATATACAAAACGACTCAAACGAGTCAAGAATACAACTTATACAATACAAAGATCCAAATGACAGCGGAAGAAACAACATAGCGTCAGACTACGGACAAGATACAAATTGGACTAAGAGTCCTGAAGATAACCGATGGCGTCCAATCCCTGCCCAGGCCAAGCCAGAGGGATTCCCAAGCTAACGTCGTCAGACTTCAAACCTGTTGACTGCAATGTGGAATATGCAGCCACGAAAAGGATTCGTGGGTCAGTACGGTTAAGTACTGGCAAGTGGATAACCCATACTCACAAGATACCAGCGTAACCAATCATCACAAGATACAAATACTTTGGGTACAACGGAAAGGAAGGGATTATTGCAAAGAAGCGGCAGCGGGCTGCACTAACTAACTACAGAGACTCGCTACAACATCCGGCTAAAAGAAAGGGGATAAGATAGCGTATCAGAACCAACTACAACTACTCACCAAACAATACCCATCCAATGTTACCCCCTACTAAGGAAGCAACCCAAGGAAAACTCACACGGTTGATTAGGATGACATTCATTTTATGGTGGAGGTAATCTATATTACTAGCCAAGTTATCATCATTAGGTGTAAGTTGTCTGAGTACTTGTTAGCCAGCACTTTCACCAAGTCATCCATAACCGCGGACAACACGGCTTCTCGAGAAGATTTAACCCTGCAGGGATGCACCAATTTGGCCGTACACGTAAGAATGACCCGCCAGATGGAAATGCACTTCCACCAAGCGAGGCACTCAACACAACCCAACTCTTCTTCGCATCAAGCCCAAAGAACCCCGTGCAATTGAGCGCACGGCTAATCAAGCCCCACGAAGAAAAGGGGACCCTCATAGCACTCTAAGAACGTGTCTCCCTAAATGCCGACTACAAAAGTTCCACCCTGGCGCCAAGGGTTCGCACCTGCATATGCATGCGGCAAATGGAAAACCCGAACTAAATGAGGCGATTTGGACGAGATGCGAATCGAATCAGAGTTGCGGGGGGCGCCCATACTCGCTTCCCACATGCGGTTAGTGCGCTCATCATGGATCTAGAGGACAAGAACCTTTCCTGAGTTCGACACTAGCAGGCCTCAAAACCACGCCGGGCCTCCTGCCGGTGGCTTATCATCAAATTAATATTACCCAAAACATTAACATGAAGTTGATTGAATTGAAACCCAACTATCGACTAAACAGGTGATAAGATAAATGACAACAAGACTCGAGCACAAACAAACCTAAGCATGCAACTACGACACGAGGGCCAACGGGGTAACAAACAACATGTAATAGGAAGTGGAAGGAAGGCTATATCATGGCTGCAAGGTAAACATATGATAGGATCGAGACACAAGCATCGCATCATAAGGCTAGCATAAGGACAACAGAAAGAATCGGTAACAAGTGATGAAAGGCAGCCATAGGCAGCAAGTGAGTATACTTGCCTGGAATCCAGCAAGTAGAGGTACATCCGAAGAACTTGTCGTTGCTCACATCATCTCAACGTCCTATCCGGGAAGAAGCAACGAACTAGAACAAACACCGGATGCAATAATTACTTCTACGGCAAAAGATCCAGCATGATCAAGATATGGATGCATGACAAGTTTAAGGATGCATCAAGATAAACTAGTTGACATGGTAAACATATTTAAATGGGCCCATATGCAATTTGGATTGCATATGGAAAAGCCCATGAATTAATGTCGAATTAAATGATCTACAAATAACCATCATGTGAAAGTTGATTAGAATGATGCATGGATGATGAAAACAATAAGAAAACAACAATAGTTTCAGTTTGATATGTTGTTTACCAAGTTTGGAATTTTATTTGTTAAGTTATCAACTTTGGCATTTTAAATGATTTAAACAAACATTTGTTGTTTTCACCAATTTTAAATGTTCAAAACAGATAACAAAATTTATATTTGGAAAGAACACAAAATTTTAGATGGAATACATATTTCATTTGTTGAATTTGGATTTTAGATGAGCAAGTTATTAAATTGACAATTTTAAATGCATTAATTAAGAAATAGTTGTTTTCAGCAATTTAATTTATTCAAACTAGAAAACAAAGTTTATATTGGCCAAGTTCATGAAAATTGGGATGGAAAACATATTTTATTTGTTGAAATTGGATTTTAATTGAGCAAGTTATGAATCTCACCATTTAAATGATTTAATTAAAGCATTAAGTAATTGCATTAGTTTTATTTATCCAAAACAGAAAACAAATGTTATATTTGGAAAGAGCATGAAATTTTGGATGGAAAACATATTTTATATGGGCCATTTGAATTAAATTTGAATTTGTTATGAATTTAATCAAATTCAAAAGAGTTATTTGAATTTGAATTTTTGAATTGATTTGGAATGTTCAAAACAGTGCACAAACTGCATATTTGGAAAGTTCATTTTATTTAGAATGGTTTACATGTCTTACAAATTAAATTTGGATGTGTTTTGCAATTTTTATAGGGTTTGGAAATCCAGGGACTGATCTGTGATTTCCAGGGACTTATAATGAAAAAGAAACCACAGGGAGGCCCCTGGGAGGTTTCTCACACAGCGCCCTTGGCCCTGTGTCACTGCCGTGCGGGGCCAGCGCCACAGTGGCGTCCACGTGTGCGTGGGTGTGGATGAGGTGGCTCCCAGGGTCACCGACTGGTGGGCCCTGGCCCCTGCGCGCGATAAAACAAGGAAAAAGGGGCGTGCCTCTCCCAGGGATCGAACCGGCGATCGAGGGCGTGCGCGCGGGGTGCGCTGCCACTGCGCTGCTGCTGTAGTTGTGATAGAACAGGGAGGGTTGGGGGTTTTGAGGTAACGCAGCGCGGAGGGAACCTGACGGAACTGAATTTGTTCAGTGCTCGATGCAGTCGCGGACGAACGGCAGCCCGCCGCCGGTGGCAACCACGACGGCGCACGATGGCAGCACGTCCAGAGCACGAGGGGAGAGGGAGGAGAGGAGGCATCCCGGAGGACGGTGGCTCACCGTGGTGCCTTGGCTTGGAGGACGTCCCGATCGGTCTGAAGAAGGGGAGCGCGGTGCAGACCATCTCCTCGACGCCGATCGACGAAGGCGACGATCCAGGACGGCACCTGGATAGGTTCCTTCGACAAACTCGGCGCGGAAGTAGTCCTCGTTCCATTCCCAGCACTGGAGAAGCCTTAAGGTGACCATGGCGTCATCGTGATGACCTCTCCGCGGCGGCCATGGCTCTCTGTGATAGAGGAAGAAAACAGGGCAGGAGGAGGTGAAGTTGGTGGCGGCGCAGAAGGGAGAGAGGAAGATGGTAGGTGGCTAGGGTTTCCTCTGGATCTAGGGAGGGGGTAGATAAGGGGGGAGGGAGAGGGAGCAGGTGAGGGCTCGGTGGGGGAAAGGAGCAGGTGACAGCGACATCCTCGTGTCTCTCTGTACGGAGGAAAGAAGAAGGAGGGCTGGGCCCGAAGAGAGAGAGGGGGGGAGAGCCTGGTGGGCTGCAGGGAGGTGGGAAAGAGGGTTGTAGGTGGGCTAGCCTGCCTCCCCTAGCTCAAGAGGTTTTTTTTTTTTTTTTTTTTTTTTTGTAAAAGCATAGGAAGAAAGAAATAGAAATAGGTGTTAGGGTTTTATTTTTATGGAATAATTTTTATTGAATTACAAAACAGTGAGGTCAAGGTTTGTGAACTTTATTTTCAAAAAATTAAAATGTCAATTTGATTTGAATTTGCTATTTGAATTTCAAATAGGGTTTCATAAAGAATGGTTTTTGAAATACCCAAGCAAATATTAATTCCAATCAACTTATATTGAAAAACAATTTGAGTTTGGAAAACACAGGTGCATTGTTTGAAATTTTTTAATTGATTTGAATTTTTGTTTTGTGTTTGAATTGGTTTGCAAACAATGTGCAGATGATGCATGTGATGCAATGCCAAAAAGGAAAACAACCAACTTTCTAACTTAGGGAAAACACCCCAGGTGTTACATGAAGCAAGTACTTCTCCGGTATTTCTTGAACATTGGTATGCACCATAGCCTTCAGGATGTGGTGACACAGCATGCCATTCACATTGAATCTGTTGCACGTACGGACATAGGAATTGTCCTGTGACTCGAAATTTACAATTCTTACTTTCTTGGCTCTAGGATCATTCCGACGTAGCTCGTACTGCACACAAGTACCCACAACCGGGTATATGCTATAAGCTGTTGTCATCTCCATCATTTCCCTAAACTTCACAAAAGCAGCCCTGGTGTAGAACTTGGATGCTTGCTCCTCTATCTTGTAACTACACACAGGGAAAAAAAAGATGCGTACTGTGAGTACATTTTGATATGTATATCTGAAAAAATATAGTTTCCAATTACAATCCACATACCTAGACCATACTGTTGCTTCGGTCGCCTCTCCTAGGAAGCCAGCATTGTCCTCCCTATCAAGCCTTGTTTCCTGAATATACTCGTATTGCTTAACAAACTGCCAAACAGAGTCCTCTGGATGCACTAGCGTCTTGAAAAACGAGTTCAGTCCTTCTGACCTCCCGGTTGTACTAGTGAATGGGAAAAAATCATTCTTGAAGTATGCGGGGGCCCAAGTATCCCTGCATCCCCACATATTAACGAGGTGTTCGTTATCCTCAAGTTCATGCTTCGACACCATCACCTGCCACATGTCCTCAAACTCGCCAACTGTGTCAGAACCATATATACAGTAAAAAAACTCCTTCTCGAACCCTTCACAGGACCTGAAAAGTACTCCAAGCTTGTCTTTTGCTATCCGAAGCACATGCCACAAACAGCAACGGTGTACCGTGAATGGAAAAGTATCAGATATGGCACCTGAATTGATTTGCATTGATCCGTCATTATGCATGTTGAATGTTCACAACCCATTGCTTCCATCAAAGTCTCAAACACCCACTTGAAAGTTGGGATTGTTTCATCCGGTATCAAAGCACACCCAAGCATAATGGTCTGCAAGTGGTTATTGATGCCTACTATGGGTGCAAACGGCATATCATATCGGTTGGTACAGAAGGTTGTGTCAAAAAATACACAGTCTTTGAACCTCCGGTACAGCTCTCTCGTCCTTCCGTCTACCCAAAAAAGTGCTCTCACTGTATTATTCTCATCAACTTTGATAGCATAGAAGAATTGTGGACTCTCAGCACGAAGTCTCTGGAAATACTGAACATTTTTTGACATGTCGTTCTGCCTCACCTCATTTCTCAGTTTTGTTCTAATGTTTCCAACATCTCTGTTTGTGTATGGTAAGTTGCGGAGAGTCCCATGCAAATCTCCAAGTGTGGCCATGATAAGGGACGTATCGGCATTACGATTATGCAACGTCTTGATCATCATATAGTCTTCATATGGCACTTTTCGGTGAGATCTGTAATACCTTGTCCACTCGTCCTTACTCATCAATGTGTGTGTGTGTTCCTCAATGAAGATGGTTACCTCCCATTTCGCACCCCTAAGACCCACTGACATTCGAGCCTTACAATCATGTCTCTTCAGCTTGTTCCGTTTCCTCTTCGCAACATCCATCTTACTACCAAATTGTGTCACCTCAGATGATGCTTCCGTTCCATGATCCACGGTATCAAACACCTCTGGATCCACCCCCTCTTCGCCTGCTGCCATATTAACCTTGGACTTCCTTGCATGAGCACACTCAAAATCTCTCCTAATTAAATGATCACACCCTTTCTTCTGTCTCCTTCTAGAGCATCCAATCCTGCTGCCAAACCCCATTTTCTCTGCGTACTCATTGTAAAACTTCTTTGCATTCTCAACACTATCAAAAAGCATTCCTACGTGCGGAGTTAACCTCTTTGAACTTCCACCATCAACCTAAAAAGGGAAGCAGACACATATTTTTAGGTCCCAAGCAGAAAATAGTATTCACCATAAGAATAAGCTTCTCTACCACTAACACAATATTTTGCATCCCAAAGAAAAATGCTTCTTTTTCAGAGAATTATGCTTTCAACTCAAACTACCATTTCCCCATCAAAACACCAAAGCATGCCATCTCCAAACAAACCAAAACAAAATTTGTTATACATTTTTAATTTTCTTCTTCACACGCAGTTTAAAAAGGTCCAATGACAAAACAGACAGAGCTTATGTTACATACTTCACAAAATCTCATACTACATTCCAAATTGAATCACAATATTATAAAACAACTCAACAGCATACGTACTAACACTGCAAATCATACTACACTACGTACGAAGCTTCACTTTAACGAAATATCAGTAACATAAATATGTGCTCACATAAGCACTACTAAATGCTACCTCATATATACGAAAAAACTTTCTATTTTCAAGACCATTTCCACTAGCATATCCATGTGCTTGCTTGCAAATTTCCAAATGCTTCGACGTACATTAAGAAAAGCTTAATTTCAGTCTACTCTCAAATTTACATACCAAGTACCCATTTCTTCTTTAAGAACCATGAAATGCTTCAAGATATATAAAAAAAATGTTTTTGTCATTGTTTCCTAACGGAATACACAAAAAAAGCAATTATCTGGAACCAAGAACAGAGTTACCAAACAACCTATATAGTTCAATCTATTGCAGCTTAGTAAATCAGAAAGGTTGACACCTTTACCTCACCATCCCCATGTATTACTACAGGGGGTTGCTGAGTGGTTCAGTACTTGATGCTCCAATGTTACCAGCTCCATCTCCATGGTTTACCAAGGGGGGGTCGGCGTCTGGTTGTGGACTAGATGGTCCATTGATTCTAGACACACCAGATACCAAATCAGGGTCGATTTGACAAGAAACTCGACGGAAAAATGGATTCATACTAGGTGGGTACTCGATTTCTTCTCTCAGGTGTGCCATATGCACTAGAACGTGGTTACAGGAAGAGGAGAGGAGATGAAGCACACGAATGAAATGAGGGGAGCGAAGCACTGCGAGAGGAAAGTAGTCATTTGAGGCGAGGCAGGAGGTAACACGCGTGCGGGAATTATGGAAGCATGCAAGAGTTATGGAAGCATGCAGTATTTTCCGGGGCTAGGCTCACGGAGTGATCTCCGGTCGCGCGCGCGGGATACCCATCCTCATCTAACCTTCTCCGGCAACTTGATCGTACGGACAAAAAATGGTCCGATGTTTTTCACGTAATCGGCGTCCGACTCCTAGTAGCTACCTACTAAAAAATGTCTACATAGATGCATGTAAGGACTCGGAAAACAGAAAATGTAAAAAGAGAGAAGATAATGCTGAACTGCACCCGATCGAACTTCTTGAGATCCGGCCAACGAACGCACCAGCAGTCGCATCCAACGGCAGACGATGATGCCTGCGCGACAAAGTCGTCTCCTGGTCAGTTCGGCTGCTCCCGCCACTCTCCTCCTTCTCCTCCTCGCCGGCGCGCCACCCCAAATCTTGTCCACCGGCGGCGCGGGAGTAGGCGACGAGGGGCGGCGCATCCATGGAAGGCGACGAGAGTGCGGCGGATTAGGCATGGTGGGGCGACGAATCTGTGGCGGGCGTCGATTCCGCGAGGCAAGAGGAGAAGAGGGGAGGCGTACACGCGGCTGTCGACTCCAAGTGGTGGGGATTGAAGATCTTTTCCATTGTCTTCTTCATCCACCCGCGGTCGGCGACGGGGTTTCTCCGGTAAGTTCACATTTGGCCCAACTCGGTGTCTGTTTTTTCAGTAGATTGAAGATTCGATCCCACTATTCCTATTAGGATTCTAGTTTTTCCGATTCGGTAGTTCATGGAAGCATGCATATTTTACGGATATACGACGATGAGTCCTTGTGAAGATTGCAGTGCCAAATCGTTTTCGTTAAGATGTGAACAATGAATCCTCTTAATATTAGATGTGAGCTATGTGTAAGGCAATCGTAATTTGGTCTCCACACAGCAGACATTCTACCTATTAGAACTTACAATTGAATCATTTTTTCAGAGTGAAATATGGTTGCATAAGAGAATGATTTCGGTATGTTGATCTTTGAAAGACATAGATGCATGTAAGGACTGGGAAAAACAGAAAATGTAAAAAGAGAGAAGATAATGCTGAACTGCACCCGATCGAACTCCTTGAGATCCGGCCAACGAACGCACCAGCAGTCGCATCCAACGGCAGACGATGATGCCTGCGCGACAAAGTCGTCTCCTGGTCTGCTCGGCTGCTCCCGCCACTCTCCTCCTTCTCCTCCTCGCCGGCGCCGCCGGCGCGCCACCCCTCGTCGGAGTTTCTCCCCATGGTAACTGAGAAAATTATGTATGGGCCCGACCCCGCAGGTCTTTCCTCCTCTCGTCTTGACCAAATCTTTCGTGCAGACAAGGCGTACTTTGCGCCGCAGGTGATCGCCTGCAGGGACGGCTCGGGCTCCTTCCCCAAGAGCCGGCTCAACGACGGGTACTGCGATTGCGCCGATGGAACGGACGAGCCAGGTTTTCCCCTATCCGTCTTGGATATCTGCCCGAAGAAAACTGCGG
Organism: Alopecurus myosuroides; assembly: GCA_028641055.1. Classification (NCBI taxonomy): domain Eukaryota; kingdom Viridiplantae; phylum Streptophyta; class Magnoliopsida; order Poales; family Poaceae; genus Alopecurus; species Alopecurus myosuroides. The sequence goes on along the minus strand of CM054058.1, from coordinate 214,853,080 downwards.
AGTGCCGAACTGAGTAGATCTGGTATATTTAATTTATGTCATTAGATCTGATGGAAAAAATGTCATCGCTGGATACTATAGCTGATTAAAGTAGCTGACCTCTTGTCTCCCGGACTTAATTATACCAGCTGAAGTTCTGTAATTCACGGAACTGAGGAAAGAGAGAAATGCGTGAATGACACCCGTCTGCAGGGGATTTTAGCTATTGAACCTCTTCACACAGCAGAGCTTATGCATTAAACTAGTGCCACATTTAATCACGGGAAAACTTTTTGTTTGCCACACTGTTGTTTTTGTGCTAACAGCAATCGTGGCTGTTGCATCTCCCCATGAATTAATATGTTTTTCCATTTCGAGATAGAATGACACACTATAAGTACTGAGGTTCAGTGGCATTTCATTGGTCACTGCAACACTTTACTTTGGTATTTCTATTAGAAATGGGTTTATGAAGTCTAGACTTACAATAAGGGCGTTTCTGTTATAGATTGTACTCCTGCCTTTATCTTCAGATAGTTAAGCCCGAGATTAGTTCCAACAATGGCATCATTTCGGTGAAATTCTGAATGCTCACTTTAGAAAACTCTGCCAAGCATTTTTTTCCCCTTTTCACTTGATGTTAACAATAATGCACATGATACTCACTAGTCTAATGTTTTCATTCACATTATTTGCATCATTTCAGGTACTTCGGCTTGCCCGGAAGGCAAATTTTACTGTACAAATATTGGAGATGATCCTCGTCTCCTGTTCTCTTCGTTTGTGAATGATAACATATGTGGTATGCTACTGATTTTGTAGACAATATGAAGATAATTTCAGGAAACCTATAGTTTTCATGTCCTTAAATACTAGTTTGTATTGACTATTTAGTGGACTCCATTTGTTAACAATAGAAACATTGACAGTGTTTCTATGTTCATAGATTGTTGTGATGGAAGCGATGAATATGAAAGTGGTGTCCATTGTCCGAACACATGTAGAAACAGTCATGATACTGCTGAGGTGGGCAATGGTGTTAGTGAGCTGTCCGTAGCACATTTAGGTGGTACAAATGTAATTACTAGTAAACATAAACTAGACATAGAAGATCTTATCCAGAAGCTAAGAGGTAATCTCTCTTCAGAATGCCACATTTATCTGTAGATTTTTCTGGAACATGATATGTATTCTAAAGTGATTTCAATTGCCCTGTTTGCAGGATTAAGAATGGCTGCAGTCATTGAACTGGGTCTTGTTGTATGTATTTTTGTTTTTTGCTTTGCTCGACGGAACACTCGGACACGGAGAAGACAACATATTTTGAAACGTAAGTATCTGTGTCTTCTTTTTGTAGAAGTATTTTGTGAAATAACATAAACTAACCTTTTTAGAACAAAATAAGGAACATCTCGGCTGAGCTGCATCTTCTGTTTTTCTCGAGTTAGATCGACATCTAAATGTATGTCATTGCATATTAGAAGAATGCCAAGAAGGCGCAAAGTAGTAAATACCACACCACTACACCAGCGGCATCAACCACGCGGCCAAAACCACAAAAAACCTATGAAAAGTAACCTAAACAAAGACCAAAAGAGGAGAAAAAACTGTCCATGAGGATTTGAACCCTGGTGCTTGAACTTTATATCCAGTCACCCGCTCAAGTGAGCTAGGCTGGCAAAATTGATATAATAATCGAGTTGTTATTCAGCTAAGTTGGTTTGCATGTTTTGGCATTTGAGTGATGCTTTATTTTTTAGTAGAAGCTTTCCCGTCATTCAGATCTATGGGATGTCAAACATATTCGAAATGTTCATTCAATTTTTATCATTTTTGCTGGAAGTAATTGCACTGATATTTCCGAGAACTGAGAATATTTTTGTATGTAAATTAAATTACATGGCCAATGAGCTTGTTAACGCGGTCTAATAATTTGTAGCTCCAAACTATTAGGAGGTGGTCATAAAGCATATGATATTCTGCATGTTTCAGATCAAGTTTTTTTTTAAAGATTCATGGCATAATGGGATGAGGGGTATTATTTCGAGGAGCTTCGTATTTTGTTTTAATTTGAACAAAATACGGAAACCCTGTTAAAAATGCACCCCTCATCCCAACAATCTCTTAGGGTCAATAGAACTACTTTGTATTTCTATACAGTTCAGCAGTAGCGAGCCTTCGTTTTATCTTGTTAGAAGCTGTTGTAACTTGCAAGCACGTAGCAGTAATTTTGTATCCAATTCGTTGTGATGTTCTTGGTGATAGAATAAACTCACCAAGTCAATTGTTTTATTTCCAGGTTAGTTAAAAAGACAGGAGATGGGATGTGCATGTGTAATTTTTAAGCCGCTAAGGATGGTGGAGAATCGGGAGATGGGAAGAAAGAGGGATTTACAAGGTCTCTTATGTGTAATTAGACTGCGCATCTGCTGTTTAAAAAAGCTAGGCTATTACAGTTGTGATTTATTGCCCTCGTTTAGTTCCTAACACTACCTGCACAACCTTCTCTTTACTTCGATCGATGTTAACTAGTAACCCGGCCATTCCACTATATATGTCTTCTTAGAATCTACTCTCTCGTTCCAAAATAGATGACTTTTATTTGTCCAAACATGTATGTATAGTAGATTATACTCCGTATTATGGAACATAGGGAGTACTAACTTGTATCCATCTATCTTTGATAACATGATGCTTGCTTTGGATGAATGTAAACATGTTTGAGTGTATATATACTCTCTCCGTCTTAAACTAACAGTCACGAACCTGGACAAAAGTAGATGTATCTAGACATGGTTTACTATCTAGAGTACATGCATATTTGGACAAATGAAGTATGTATTTTTGAACGGAGGGAGTAAATATTTTTTAACGGTAAAGCAAATCTTCATTATTCATTAACGTTGAGCATATCACCCTGCAGCACTCGCTGGCAAAACATTCACACAATCAAGCGGGACTTCGTCTAGAGAATGAGTAGATTCTACCGTAGATAGTTCATCGGCAACCTGATTAGTCTCTCGCCTAGGTGAAACGGAAGAAAACCAGGTTCAGAAATGGATCTACAGTTCTTCAAGCATTGACGCCGCTGGAGAGAAGTTAGCTGATCGGCCAATCCGAGCGTGCATATGACCAACTGGGCATCAGTTTCAATCTCGATTCCGAATGAAAAGTTGGCAGCGCTATAATCAAATCAATCAAAGCCGGGCTGTTGTCAGGTAAAAGAAAAAAAACAGGGCTGTCGTGAAACTTGTTTAGCACTTTCATTCAAGCAAATGAAAGGCCGGGATTTTTTTTTTGATCAGGCTGAAAGGCCGGGATAATAGAACGGAAAATCACAATATGGGCCTTCTGGGCTTTCCGTGATAAACCTAGCCCATTCTGTTCCCTGCCTTCTAGGGTTTTACACATCATCTTCGGCCTCATCACACTGCCAAATCTATAAAAGCCCCCTAACCTCTCAATCCTTTTCCTTGGCGCCGCCATCTAGGAGCGTCGCGCAACAGCAATTCCGTCACCGCATCCCCTGGCACAGCGGTCTCGGCAACTCCGGCGAGGATGGTTGCGTTCAGGGTGAGCCCCCCTTACTCCTATATACTGCTACCATTGAGCGTTATATCTCACTGTGGGATCTGAACTGACGCTTGCTTCATTTGGTGAACGCGCTTGTGCAGTTCCACCAGTACCAGGTTGTCGGGAGGGGTCTGCCGTCGCCGACCGAGGAGCAGCCAAAGATCTACCGCATGAAGCTCTGGGCGACCAACGAGGTCCGAGCCAAGTCCAAGTTCTGGTGAGATTTTTATTCGAATTCAGAAGCCTCACGAAAATGCCCCCTCGATTCTAGCTTGCGTTGCTTGTTTTCGTTAGCTCCTGAGACGTGGCTGATTGGAGTGTATATGTTTTGATGTGCAGGTACTTCCTACGAAAGCTGAAGAAGGTGAAGAAGAGCAACGGCCAGATCCTCGCCTTCAACGAGGTGAGCTTTCTTCTCACTCATGTTGGTTTGCTGTGGACGAATCATGCTAACCTGGGAATCCTATCGAGAACGACATCCTACCATGAGATTTATCATAACTTGTTGCGGTAGTTTACCAGAATGTACTATTTCTTGTTTAGTTGGGATGGTACAACAACATCGATTATTGTTGGGAGCGCGTGCACTTGGTTGGGATGAAGGTGGTGACCTATCTTTATTTACAGTACGTGGTCATTTTGGCTTTAACATAGTCAAATCTATGTATTTATGTCCTTATCCCTTAGTAGCATTAGAAGTTACTTATCCGTTAGATAGGTGCTGACCTATAATTATGATGAACTGCTGTTGTCTACACATAATTCTGCATCTATGTCGGAGAACATTTCAGGTTATGGTTGTAAATATTTAATGGAACTATTTCTATTTTAGTCAATGCTGAATTCTATTGTTTACTTGCGGTATAGTATCTGTTTGGCTCATTGTGTACCTCTGTTCGATATGTAGATTTTTGAGAAGAACCCCACAACAATCAAGAACTTTGGTATCTGGTTGCGTTACCAAAGCAGAACTGGATACCACAACATGTACAAGGAGTACCGTGACACCACCCTCAATGGTGCAGTTGAGCAGATGTATACAGAGATGGCTTCCCGCCACCGTGTCAGATCCCCCTGCATCCAGGTCATCAAGACTGCCACTGTTCACTTCAGCATCTGCAAGCGTGATAACACTAAGCAGTTTCACAAGTCAGACATCAGGTTCCCGCTGGTCTACCAGAAGGTCCGGCCGCCAACCAGGAAGCTGAAGACGACCTTCAAGGCTACAAGGCCAAACTTGTTTATGTGATCTAAGTCCAACCTGTCCATAATCCGTAAGCGCATCCAGTATGAAGTCTCGCTAGTTCAGATGAATATTATTTATAAGAAGCATTTATTTAATTCTAGGTAGTGGTTCCATGCAGAAACCTTTCTAGGCCTGACAACCCGGGTACATCAACTTGTCATTTGATTTAGTGTTGATTGCTTAAATGTCTTTTTATTTTGTTAGCTATTGGCTAACCAAGGATGATAATAATGATTATATGGAATGTATTTTGTCATTCACATGTGCTAGTCTCATTGATTGTTGCTGTTTGATTTGTTATCTTGTGTTTTATTTAGTTATCTTTCTGTCGTACCCTATTAGTGATATTTTGAGTTACTTTTGTAAGAGGCTCTTCACTTTTGAGCATCATTATGAAGGTTCTGTAGTTAGGAGGGCAACTTTGCCGAGGTTACCAACAGTTAATTTGGTTCCCTCTTTTTCCCTGTTGCCAATATTGTGCTTGCTGTTGGATGTTTCAATAAGTTCATTAACCTGATGGTTTAATGGATGAGCATCCATGCCAACACTTCTGAGATACTAAATATATTACACTTTGTTTTAGTTGCCTGAAAAATTAATTTTATCTTCCTCATAGGTTTTGTGGGGCAACTTTGCCGAGGCTACCAAGATACAATTTGGTTTCCTCTTTTTCCCTGTTGCCCATATCATTTGTCATTTGTTTGCTCAAGCTCATCGACCTTCTTAGGTTCATGGTATGCAGACTTGCCAACATTTTTTTTGCCAGTGTATGTGTTATGTGGCTTGTCACTAGATCTCATCATTGGGATTTTGTGAGGTGACTTTGCCGAGGTTACCAATATTTAGTTTGGTTCCCTCTTTTTCCCTGTTGCCTATATCATGTGTCATCGTTGCTTGAGCTCATTTACCTTATTTGGTTAATGGAAGGCAACCTTGCCAGCATTTATTTACTTAGGGATTACAAGCTTTGAGCAGAGCTTATGGTGTTCTGCCGCACTTTTTCTTAGCTCAAGTGTTACTCAAGGTCTTCATGTGGGTTTTGAGGCAACTTTGCCGAGGTTTCCAACATATAATTTGGTTTCCTCTTTTTCCCTGTTGCCTACATCATTAGTTGCCAGGATGCCCGAGCTCTTTGGCCTTCTTCAGGCTATGGTGGGCATCCTAGCCAACATCTTATTTTTGCGTCAATTTATTAGTCCTTGTTGTAGTCGTGTTATTTATGTTTCACCTGTTTTTTATACTTTCAGTATTGCCACTAGATCATATGCTGGTATCCTGTTGGCTTGTAAATACTGTACCGAGTTATAGTTTATTTGCTACAAGGTATTAGGGCAAACATGTAATCTGAATTTACCTGCTAGCATGGTTTGAATCTGAATTACCATGCTAAATTTGCAATATCAGTTTTGTCAAACTTTGTGACATTTAATCCGGACCGAGGGAGTACAAAATTATGATCTCCAGCCTTACACATTGACAACGTTGCAACTAATACTGCAAATTTAGCAGGTATATTCAGATTCAAACCATGCTACCAGTTTCAAAGTACAGAAACTACATATCCGGGTAGCATGCAAAAAAAATCAAATCACAAACCAACAATCTGGATGTATCTAACACTAAATTATGTCTAGATACATCCACTTTTGTCAAACTTTGTGACCTTTAATTCTGGACTATTATTCTCTTCTACCACGAACCAACAATTAAATCCAGAAAAAAATGTTGTATTGCTTTTGTTACTCCCACCGGTGTTCCTGCGCCCGAAAGATTACAATACGATTTTATATTTAGTGTAATTTAAATTTGCTAGGTACAATGACACACTGGCAATTGCAGTATGAACAAATAAATGACAAGCTATGAACTTTATGCCCTTCACCATACTATATTGGAGAGCTGAATGGTTAAAGCCTTGGTGTAAGCAAAATATTATAGAAGTGGTCATAATGCAGAACAATATATGTATAACCATGAGAACTGAGCCATCATCTGAGCACAATGCAAACAAGGAATCTAATATTGTTTGATAGATAAAACTATTTAGAACTTTCACTCACTACAATTTTAGAACAGAGCTCATGATAATTGTGCAATCAGGAGATTTTCATATAACCACTTAGTCAAATTCCTACTATCTCATTCATCCTTATTTCCTACACGGAATGAGTAAGTTGTAAACCAATTAGCAGTTTTCAGCGATTGAGATAGTTAAAGAAAATGAGAAATTGAGAGCCCAGGCAAATAAAGTCACACAAATTAATTAAGTTGGCACATTTTTATCAAAGTGGAATGCTAGGTAGTATTGCACACCAAAACCAAGATGATAGTTAAAGAAAATGAGAAATTGAGAGCCAAAGCAAATAAAGTCACACAAATTAATTAAGTTAGCACATTTTTATCAAAGTGGAATGCTAGGTAGTATTGCACATCAAAACCAAGATATGCTGTGAACCATCGATTAATGCTCTGATCTAATTTGAGATGCTAACTTGAACGCATTTTCCACAAATTGATTGTACATTGGGCTTCCTCAATCCCTATGGCTATTCATCGGAGAGGTTCTAAGGGCATCTCCAATAGTTGTGAGATAGTCATTGGTAGATTTTGCCACATATGATTTTTGATGATGTGGCATAAAATAAATGAGGTGAGAGAGTGAGGTTGTATGTAGATTAACCAACGACCCTTGCACAAGCTCCGAGGTAGAATAGAGAGAAGTCTTGCACATTCTCTCACCTCTTATTGGTCAAACTACATACAACTATTGGAGTGGTTGTAAGATGTGTTGTTGGTTGATGACATGTCCAATTTTACCAACAAGTTAACCAACAAACTGTTAAAGATGCCCTAAGGAGTCAGATCGCGGTGGTTATGGGGACATATCAGTAGTCATTGGGAGAACAACTACACCGACCTAGTCTATAGCACCTTTACATCCTGCTACATTGGATCCACTAACTTCTCTACACAAGCCACACCTTGTTAGTACTAATAAGGATGTTGAAATCTTTAAGGCACCTAGTATTTTTTCCTGATAAAGAAAAGAGAAATTATATTCATCGCAAAAAGAAGTATTTTGTTAAAAGACAAGCATACAAAAATCTATTGTATTAAAAGACAAGCACACAAAAATCATTCACTCCGACCTCCTAGAAAGACATGGGAGTAGGAATTCAAATTTAAAGCTAAGATGCCTTGAAGTGCGAGCAAGGGTTGTAGATACTCACAACCGGTGAATATGAAATAATAAATCTCGAAGCATACCATGTATGGAAATGAATCTAGTGGAGTTAAACGATGGAATCATGGGCATGCTCTCTATTTAAACGTACATGAGAATGTTGGTTCAAGTGTTCATTCCTGAATTATCAGTACTGGTTATAGTGATTATCTCAAGGGAAGATGGAAGAAACTCAAAAGAGATAACACAATCAAGCAATTTATCAGACAAGTTACATGGGAGCCACTAATCTTAGATTTCTGATCCCAACAGAGATGGCTACTTAGTTACTATATAATTACATTAAGTGCAAGAATTAACTATTTAAACTACATGATGAAATACCACTCTGAGTAACTGTCTCTGTTGTAGAATATTTGAAGGATACTTCCAACAACTATATCAGAACAAAAACATCATGCACAAAGATTCAATGTACAGGTTGAATACTCTACTACCATCCAAGCAGATAGCAGGGGGTCAAAATAATATGCACCTGAAACACACTGTGACGATGAAATCCAAGAACCGAATCTACATAACAAGGTGAAATCCAAGAACTAAATTTGCATAGCAGAAGGTAAATTCCAGGAGAATTAATAAATTATAACATGCTCCGGTGATGCAGCCCGCTATGAAGTCGTTCTATCGGCATGAAGTTTAGGGCCTACAGGTAGGAAATAGGGAGAAAGCGGAGGTGGATAGGAGAGAGCAAACGTGGCGCATACCACTTGGAATTGTCCCTCTGTCTTAAGAAGTAAGCCGTCTAGCACCACTTCGTGCCCCTCGCAAATCTCATCACCGTCGCCTCCCCCACTTGGCTTCCCGCTGCCTCGTGCCCCTTGTGGATCCGAAAGACCATAGTCCCTTCCTCCTCGCATCGGCCCGGCTCCCCAAAATCATTTTCCTCGAGCATCAGTAGTCTCTGCTAGATATCGCGACACGAAGTGATGGTGGAGCACCTCCTGCTTGCTGGGGAGACTCGAGGCACGTGAAGACACATATGAAGCCTCCATTCTTTGAGGTAACAGCCTCAGGAAAGTCATCACGCCAATCCTCGCCGGAATTTAAATCGTTTTCTGTATAAAAAATGGACCACATTTCAAAACGAAAAAGTAATACTAATTGAAGTGCCATGTAGAAGAGGCAATGAAATATCCATGTAACAAATTATGCTCGTACAGTTACCATTCATAACCATGTCTAGCTAGAATATACTGAATGATGCGTACTGACTCAAACATGATTTATCCTTGTACAGTTCAAGAATTTTAAGTGTGTCTCAAGGAGAACACATAATAGCTGGTGAGTGACATATTCAGGGCTGGTCCTCAAGCATGTGGACTTAAAAGTTTAATTTGCAAGTTACAATTGGTATAACTACGCAGAGGCACTAATAGACCCAAAGCCAACCGAGAGGAAAATGCGACAGAGTTTTACCGACCTCACATCCTTAACCTACTGCTTATCCGTGCACTTTTGACACCAAGCTACATCTATTTACGAAAAGCACACAATAACCACCCTGAAATGAAACTAACTGCACCCTCTAGCCTAACGGCAGATGATACAATGATAATAAGCAATAAATAAAAATCCGATGATAACAAACACAGACAAAACTTTCAGAGATAACCATCCCTTGTCCCTCTCTACACAATACAAAACATGCCCCTGAGACAACCTTTTACGAGGACAAAAATAATAATAACGACTTGTGTGGAACAAAGTCGTCTAGATTTTCTGTTGCAATAGCCGCTTTCATGACCAACCTACACATATAAACGACATCCTTGCTTTTCTAGAGACAAAAAAGTCATGCCAACGCCAAATTACATTATATCTGCAAAATGAGCACAATCTAGCCGCTTCTCTAGCATGATCCAAAAGTTCATTGCCTATTTTATGGATTCAATTAACATATAAATATTTCATGGCCAAACAACACCGGCAAAAACCAAAAAAAAACTATATACTCTCTTTTGTAAGAAACAAAAAATCATGGCGGCGCCCAACAACATTAAATCAATAAAATGAGCACAACTTAGCCACTTCTCTAGCTTGATCCTAGTCCCATTGCCTATTACACAAAAAATCTATCCATGACGTACTAACATTCTATCAACAGAAACAGAGTGCTGAATAATTCTATAAGAAACACACACTAAAGCTCTGTCCACGAGGTACCAACCTATCAACAGGGATATATTCTGCAATGTCTAGAAAAAAAAAATTCTAGTCACTCCTAACCATATTCAAAATTGTCTCTGCCTGCAACCAATAGTAACTTTCCAGTCACACCTAACCATATGCAAAATTGTCTCTGCGTGCAACCAATAGTTACCAGAAATATTCCATGTTTCATTGGCAAACAAGAACTCACCAATGTCCACAGGGATGAGCCTATCATGCTTCACTCCGCCGAATCTACCTCCAGAGACAACGACATACAACACAGCAGCTACCACCCTGTTCAGAAATAGAGCAGAGAAAGCTGATAAAGAAAAAGCCACAACCGAATCACACCGAAACAAACAAAATTGAAAGCTAAAAAAAAGGACAACACAAGGAAGATCGAAAGGACGAAGAAAAACAAACAGAAGAGGCAGACGACGCGGCAGAACACTCCAACCACAGACAGACAAAATGTAACGGAATCCATGAGGAGAAGAACACCGATCCAAGAATCTCCACAGGAGCCAAAAACCGCAGACAATTAAGACCTATACGCCCGCACCGGCACCCGCTGAGAAAAACAACCACCGACCACTCCCTATCGAATCCTTCAGATCTTAATCCCCTTCCTCCTCCAAATCCCCTTCCTCAACCCTTCTCACACAAATCATGCCTGAACCAAAAAGAAAGCAGCGGTGGCGATGAAAATAACAACCATTTTTCGCATACACCATCAATCACCAAAAAAATTGAATGACTTAACAAATCGAGCGCGTGCGCTCTGTGTAGGTCGCCCTACGCCTACGCGAGTCAAAATGCAGGTCCCCTCCTATGTCCTACGTCTACAAATCAACAATCACCGATTTTTATTTTAGTCTCTCACTTTTTTTGGATATAGAACCCGCACACCACAGCAGCCTCACTTAAACGAAGGGGTATATCGCGTTGCCCCCGGTCATCTCGATAATTACAGGGAAAATGACATTGCAACCAATTCACGGGTATCGCAACATAAATTATCGCTCCATGTACAAAAAAAAAAGTAATGCAACAAATTATTCCAAATAAATTCGAAAAATAAGTAATGCTACAAAAATAGTTAAACAATATGTTTATTACGTCGCAACAAAAAATTAAAACAATTCAACAAAAATCACAACCTATTGCAAGAAAAAAATTACTTGCATCAATTAAAAAGTTGGTAACCAACAAAATACTTTGTCACCGTTTTAGTTGCAACAAAAATCATCACCTATTTCAACAAGAAAGAAAATCGATATCAACAAAAAAATTACATGTTTAGAACATGTGAAGGAGCGCATAAACATATCATTCCAAATAAATTCTATAAACACATGCATTTCTCCTGAAAATATCATCCAGAGAAACATTGCAATATCTCACATGTGCTTTCTCAACAAAATGTTAGCGAACTGTGTTACAAATTGTTAAGACGTACCAACATTGGACGAAAATGGTGAAAATAGTTAGTACATATATGACTGCATCTACTTATTTTATTGGGCTGCTAAAAAAACCGACGCAAAAAACTGGACCAAAAAACCAAAATTGTACTAAATGGGCCTACACGTACACATTGGCTGGCCCAAAATGGGCTCGTGTGGCTGAAACCAGCGATCGATTCTAGGGGACGTAGTGCTGTGCGCCTTAGGTCCCCCTAGAATAAGCATTTTCCCAAATTGAGAGAGTGCAGGGAAGCGGTAACGCACCTCATCCGCTTGAGGCGCGGGCCTGTACGATGATATATCCTCCAAGCATGGGCAATGGAGAACATTCCCCTTCCCTCAGCTCGATCGTGGTGACTTAGTCAGCCACCACAAGAGCGCGAGGAGGAGGAGGGGTGGCGAGGCGTTGTTGGTATGTGAAAGCACATTTGTTCCTAATCTTGGTTTTGGTGTTTGATCACAACATATGGAAGATCTAATCTTTTACCTAAGTATGTTTAGGATTTATCATGGAGAAATGCAAACACAAGCTCCCTAGAACATCCATGTGATTGACAAACCAATATTGAAGTAAGTGCAAAAAGGGAGAAAAGAAAAGGGAAAAGAAGAATGGAAAACAGGGGAGCCGGCCTACCTAGACGGCCTGGCCAGGCTCTGAGGCCGGGTGGCTCAGGCTGTGCCCCGGCCTGATCCTCGTCCACGCGACCCTAGTCTAGGAAGGAGACCGGGCGGTTCAGGGCGCTGCCCCGGCCCTGGTCTTCCTCCACGCCGGCCCAAGGCTGAGCACGAGGCCGGGCGGCTCGGGCGCTTGTCCCGGCCTAGATCTTCCTCCACGCCTGCCCCAGGCCGGGCTTTAGGCCGGGGTGGGACGAACCAACCTCAGGCTCGGGTCCAGGCGGCCTCACGGCGTTTCGAGGCTGAGGTGGGAAGGGGGCATCGGCCCTAAGCCGGGTTCCAGCCGGCCCCACGTGAGCTCCAGGCCGAGGTGGGCTGGCGACGGTGTCCCGGCCTTCCTGGCCGCTTGGCCGGCCCACTAGGCCGGGGAAGCTCTGCAGTGAAGGGGATACCCCCCAACGGCCACTCTTAGACTCGGGGTATAAAAGGAACTCATCCCCTACCTTTAGAAAGTGTCAATTAAGCTTTCTCTCTCCACCATTGTTGACCACATCCAAGCTCAAGCACCTCCCCAAATACCCAACCAAAGCTCGTGATTCTTTGGGATTTGGAGGAGACACCCTAGATCTATAACTCCACCAAGCCGATTCGAAATCACCCCACTCATCCTTTAGGGATCTTGTTGTTCTTAGTTCATCAGAGCCAAGAACCTTGTTGCTCTTAGCTCATCGGAGCTTGGAGCCTTGTTGGTATCCCGAAGTTCTTGTTCTCGTGGATCTTGTTTCCGTCTTGGTGGTTCTCGGGATTTGGTATGTACCCTCCGAAGTGATGGAGTGTGCCTCATCCTTGTAAAGGTTCTAGTTGTCAACCTCAACGGCAACATAGTTATTTCAGCCTCTCCACATCGGTGGAAGGACTCGAAGGAGATACGGTGTGCCATTTGAGGGCTACTCGGTGTTCCACTTTGGTGGTACCGCACCGCTCCAACGGAGATTAACTTCCATTGGGAAGTGAACTTCGGGATACATCTCCGCGTCATTGTGTTTGGTTATCCCTCAACTTAGCTTTACTTACCTTGTGCTAGTTGTATTTGATCAACATATAGGATTGTTCACCTAGTTGCATAATCTAGACAATCTATATTTGAGTACTATCTTGTTAAATCGAAAAAGAAGTTAAAATTTGTAGTTAACCTATTCACCCCCCTCTAGTTAACCTCTCGATCTTTCAATTGGTATCAGATCCTCGTCTCTTTGTTAAGGGTTTACCTCCTAAAGAGGAGGATGGATATTGAACCCGTCACCATGGACAATATTCAAAAGCTAATTCAAGCTATGATCAATAGCTCCGAGAAGAAGATGGAGGGACTAATAAAAGAATTGGCATCTTCATCTAACAATCTAGAGAGAATGTTGTCTTAGATGAAAATGGAAATCCCATTGTGTCTAAGGAAACATCCGAAACTTCGGCACCAATGAGCTCATTAAGTATTTTGATAAGATTAAAAGTGATCATCAAACAATTTCAAATGAGCTCAAGACCTTAAAAGGGTTAAAAGATGTAAATGAAAACTCTGGTGCTACTAACCCTTTGTGTGTCAAGGCAACTCTCATTGAGGAGAACAATAGGTTTAAGGCCAAACTCAACAAAGGTCTTTCCACGTGCTTCCAAACGCAAAAGAACCTTAATGATCTTTTGAGTAGTCAAAAGAGAGTTATTGGCAAGGAAGGCCTTGGGTTTGGTTTTACATCCAAGGTGGCCTACAAGAAGAAGTCAACTCCCTCCACTAACTCTACTGTTTTTGTGAAGGAGGGAGAGTTGGCTAATGATGAAGATGATTTTGATATAATTGCTAAGAGTATTGTTCCCAGGAACACTACTACTTAGAACAACTTTGCGGGAAAGTACAACCCATCTTATTGTCATGTTTATGCAAAATATGTTGGCACCTCATATGGTGATGATTACAAGTATGCTATTTGGGTTCCTAAGACCCTTGTGACTAACAAGAAAGGACCCATCCAAAAATGGGTACCTAAGACAAGAAGTTGATTCATTGTAGGGTTGTGCTTCCAGAGGAACATCATGGATGATTGATAGTGGTTGTTTCACACACATGACCGGAAGCAAGGAAGTGTTAGATGACTTAAAGCTCCAACTTCTCAAATTTTCTCATGTAACTATTGGTGATGGTTCACAACTTAAGGTATTGGGACATGGAAAGGTGGTCATTTCTCCGGATTCATCCATTGAGAAAGTCCTCCTTGTTGAGTCCCTTGACTATAATCTCCTTTCCGTCTTGCAACTTTGTGAATGCAATTTTACATGTGTATTTGGGCGTCATCACGTGCTTGTTCTTCACACAATTTCTCTTAAAGTAGCCTTTGTTGGATTAGTGGAAAACGGTATGTATATAGTGGATTTCTCGAAAGAAACTACACATATCACCACTTGTCTAATGGCTAAATCCGACGTGGGTGGCTTTGGCATTGCCGCTTGGGACACGTCGGTATGAGAAATCTACAATCTCTTGTGAAGGGTGAGCACGTGGTAGGACTAACAAGTGTGAATTTTTTCAAAGATCGCCCTTGTAGCTCTTGTATTGCCGGAAAGATGCATGAGAAGAACCATCCCAAGACATCAATCATCTCCACAACAAGGCCCTTTGAGCGTATTCACTTGGACCTATTTGGGCCTCCCACATATGATAGTATTGGTGGAAAAAAGTATTGTTTGGTGATTGTTGATGATTATACAGGATACACTTGGGTATTCTATATCAAGAAGAAGAGTGAGACTCAAGAAAGGTTCATATCTTGGGCCACGGAAGTGCAACGCCAATATGACACCAAGATCTTGTCAATTAGGAGTGACAATGGGTCCGAGTTCAAGAAATACACCATGGATGAATTCTTGAGTGAAGAGTGGATATGACACCAATATAACGCTGTGTACACCCCTCAACAAAATGGTGTAGCGGAGAGGAATAATCGCACACTTATTGATATGGCAAGAAGTATGATGGTCGAGTTCAAATCCCCATATAAGTTTTGGGACGAAGCTATCAACACCGCTTGTCATCTATCTGACCGACTCTTCCTTCGTCCGATGTTTGGTATGACTCTATATGAACTCCTAATCGGTAACAAACCAAACCTCAAGTATCTTCGAGTTTTTGGGTGCAAATGTCAAGTTTACATTAAAGGGACTAGATTGTCTAAATTTGATCCTAGAACTT
The DNA here is from genome assembly GCA_028641055.1 of Alopecurus myosuroides. Lineage (NCBI taxonomy): Eukaryota > Viridiplantae > Streptophyta > Magnoliopsida > Poales > Poaceae > Alopecurus > Alopecurus myosuroides. Next base: position 214,837,565 of record CM054058.1, on the reverse strand, counting down.
TTGAAGGCATATTTGTTGGTTATGCAACAAACTCTCATACTTATAGAGTCTACAACATATCCACCGGGTGTGTTGAAGAATCTATGAATGTGGAGTTTCATGAGGACAATGTCTCCCAAGTGGAGAAAATTGATTGTAATGACGTAGGTGATGTACCTCCCTCCATAGCCACAGGAAGAATGGGTATAGGTCCTCTTATACCCGTTGAGGGACACCTTGTGGCAAAGGATGATGGGACAAGCTCTACGCAAGTGGATCCCTCTACATCAACCATCAATCAAATGGTAGACCAAGAACGAGAACAAGACCTTCAAATTGATACCACTCATCAACAAAAGTGATGAAGATCCACCCAATGATAATGGTGGAAATGATGATGGTGAATCCTCACCAAGAACTCCACTCCGGATAGATCATGGTCTTTATGAAGGAAATGATGAGGATGTTCCTCCAAATGAGAATCCCGATGATGCACTAATTCGTATCATGACTCGTCAATCCGCAAAATTGCGTCAAGGTTCTCATCACCAAAAGAATGTTATTGGTGGCTTGGGAAGAAGTGTGTCCACACATGGTCAACTTCTCAAGTTTTGTGGTTTTCACTCATATGTCTCTCATGTTGAACCTATGAAAGTGTATTATGCTCTTGGAGATGAAGATTGGGTTCAAGCTATGCATGAAGAGCTCCATAATTTTGAGAGGAACAAAGTATGGTCTCTAGTGGAAATACCCAAGGATCATAATGTCATTGGAACAAAATGGGTATACAAGAACAAGAAAGATACTCATGGGAAAGTGATTCACAACAAGGCTCGATTGGTTGCTCAAGGCTACTCTCAAGTCGAAGGACTTGACTACGGTGAAACTTTTGCTCCCGTAGCTAGACTTGAATCCATTCATATATTACTTGAATTTGCCACTAGTCATAACTTAATGTTGCATCAAATGGATGTTAAAAGTGATTTTATAAATGGACCTCTAAATGAATTGGTATATATTAAACAACCTCCGGGGTTCGAGGATCCCAAGTATCCTAACCATGTCTACCTCCTCCATAAGGCTTTGTATGGCCTCAAACAAGCCTCACGTGCTTGGTATGATCATTTAAAGGAGTTCTTAGTAGATCGTGGTTTCGTACTTGGGGTAATTGACCCCACACTCTTTACCAAAAGTGTAGATGGACATTTCTTCGTATGCAAAGTATATGTTGATGATATTATATTTGGATCATCTAATGTGAGTTTTGTAGACCAATTTGCCAAACTAATTACAAGTGAGTTTGAGATGTCTATGATGGGCGAATTAAAGTTCTTTCTCGGCTTTGAGATCAAGCAATATTATGAAGGAATTTTTATTTGTCAAGCAAAATATATTCAAGACATGTTCAAGAAATTTGATATGAACAATGCCAAGCCTCTAGCTTATCAAATATCAACAACCATTAATCTTACTATGGATCACGAAGGTATACCAGTTGGTACAAAACTTTATCGTTCTATCATTGGATCTTTGCTTTATCTTTGTGCATCATACCGGATATTATGTTTAGTGTGGGTTTGTGTGCAAGATTTCAATCAAACCCCAAGGAAAGCCATATGATTGTGGTCAAAACGATTCTTAGGTATTTCGTTGACAGTCCTACACATGGTCTTTGGTATCCATCAAACACAACTTTTGATCTTGTGGGATATTCGGATGCAGATTGGGGAGGTGACAAGGTGGATAGAAAATCAACCTCGGGTGCTTGCCAATTTCTTGGTAGGTCAATCGTGTGTTGGTCTTCCAAGAAGAAAAATTGTATCGCCACCTCCTCCATGGAAGCGGAGTATATTTCCGCCTCTAGTTGTTTCTCTCAACTCTTATGGATGAGGAAATATCTTAAGGATTTTGGAATTGAGATTAAGACAATGCCTCTTTTATGTGACAATGAGAGTGCTATAAAGATTGGTCACGATCCGGTACTTCATGGCAAGACCAAGCATATTGAGATTCAGTATCATTTCATTCGAGATCATGTGGCCAATGGAGATATCTCACTTTCCTATGTCAACACCAAAGATCAACTCACCGGACATCCTCACAAAACCTCAAGATGAGAAGATATTCAAGCAATTAAGGAGTGAGCTTAGTATCGTATGTGCAAGAAATTTTAGTTGATTGAAAATCTTGCATACACACCTCTATTAGACCGTCATTTGGTTCTTAGATGTACGCATAGACATAGGGGGGAGTGTAGCTCAATCAATGAGTCAATACTATTCCTATAATGCATAAATAAAGAAATCATGCATAATGGTCATTTCAAATGACATAATGTGCTTCAATGATGAGTTTCGACAATGCACCCAAGATATATCTTCGCGGTGTCATATCGAGCATACTCATACATGGTGGCTAAGGCCACCGCCCAAATCACAATATTCGAGTGTTGATTGAGGTATATAGTTACAAGGCATTTGGTGTTCAACTCATATGAATGTTCGTTCTTCATATTTCATATTGCATCCAATGTTGTTTGTTGAATTTTCTATTTTTTTCCATTGGATGCATATGAAAACCATCATGATCATTTCATCTCATCAAACATGTGCACATCGTCAAGTAAACAATTTCAAAACAATAAAGTAAAACTTGCTAAAATAGAATTTATACTTGCACCACTTGTTTAAATAAATTTTATCGTTCAGTTGCAAATTTCTTTTTAATAAAAATTATTACGGGGAGAAATTACATCTAATTTTTTTTTTTTGAAAAACGGCCTGAACGGTCGGCCTGGCCGGCTCATTAGGCCGGCTTCCTCAGCCACACGCCTGGCCTTCCCCTGCCCACGCCGGCCTAAGGCCGGGTCGCTCGGCCATGCACCCAGCCTCGCCGCCACCCACGCCGGCCTCGGGCCAGTTCTCAGGCCGGGTCGCTCGGCCACGGGCCCGGCCTCGCTCTCTCCCATGCCGGCCTGGCCGGCTCCCCAGGTAGGATGCCCCGAACACACGGGAAATGGGGGGGGGGGCACGATTCCTCTCCTAACCCCTCCTTCTTCCTCCCCCCACACACAGCCGCCATTGGAGACCCCCTTCAAGCTCTCCTCCCCTCCTCCCTCACACCCTAGCCCCTCCCTACCAACCCTAATCCACAGATATGAAAGCCCCCGCTCTGCTCCACACTCTCCTCCACGTGGAATTCTCTTGGGTGCCTCCTTGAGGGAGATCCTCTCCTTTGAAATTGTGGGGTTATTTTCAAGATGGCCTCCAACTCGGATAATTTATAGGGCTCATCTTGTATACCATGTTTTAATTGCTCTCTTTATCTCGGTATGATTGCTTCGTTCATTTTTTTGGGGGGCTCAAATCGCATCTAGGTTTTATACTACATCTCACATAGGGTTCATCCTCTAGTTCATATGTCATACTAACCATAACCTAGGCTTACCAATTTCATCTAGTTGTGGTAATTCTGATGTAGTCCAACCTTATACATGCCACTCTAATCTTGCCATGCCCATAATTCATTTTTATTTATTGTTGTTCCCTAGTTGTGTTTGTTCTCGCTATTATCATTATAACTCATCTCCATGGAACATTATTTTTATAAAAACAAAAAAGACCATGTACACTTACTATGATTGTCCATATCCATGCATCATTCTTCTCGGGCAATGCCGATACACCACAAGACAAGGGGAAGCATGCTCCTCGTACCCGCAAGAAAAGTGTTGCTGATGTTGCTGGCTCTACTCCCTCTCAGAGACAGGGTGCTCCACTTCCTGTTAATCAACAAGAGCCCGTGTTTAATAATTGGGGCGATCTGAGCGCATATGACTTTGAGACTGCTCGTCTGAAATTCAATCCTTATGCTTTTGGTCAGAGTACCTATGCAGATCTCCGGTTCTACTGCAAGATGCATGAGAGTGTGTATGAGTCATCCTTGGTAAACTTGAGAACACTCATGTAGATCAGTATTTATTTGGTGTGGAGTCTGCCCGCAATCATTGGCCCGGGATTATGGAGCTTATGTATTTTCATGGCATCACTGCTCTCATGGGGACATCTAACTCTCACCCCTTTTCCCCTGAAATGCTTAAGGAATTCTATGCTACTGTTTACTTCTCCACTGAGGGACCTCGCACATTGACTTGGATGAGTGGTGGTGTCAAATGTACCGCCACCATGGATGACTTTGTCTCTCTTCTAGGTCTTCCTCCAGTTATCTATCATGCCATGTCCCACACCAGAATCCATGGTGATCCGAAGCAACTGCTCAAGGCTCTGGATGGTCTGCGTCACTGCTACCCGACGGGTACTGGAACTCAGCATATTCCCAAGGTCAAATATTTCACTAATTTCTGGTACATTGTTCACACCATTCTCCGGAACACTATCAATGTCAAATTTTGTGAGAAAGGCGAGGTTCGCAAGTGGTTGGTGAATCTACTCTTTCATATTGGCTCTGCTATGCAAAACAAAAATCCTTTGGATATTCTGGATTACATGTGGAATGAGATGAGGACTGTGGTTCGGGATAAGAGGGTTCCTATATATGACTCCTACCTTCAGACACTCATTCAGAATAAGATTCCAACGGGTCTCATCAACAACTACTCCGAGGTGACTCCCAAACAGTGTGCTCTTCTCACTGTTGTTGAGGCTGAGGTGGTAGCTTCCCAACACCCCAAGTGTACTCGCACATTTTCCACTGGGCCCAGTACATCTCATGGTATCACTCGCTCTCCTTCTCCAGACCGCACTGTCCCAGCTTCTGGCAAATTCAGCATCAAGAAGGCCCTTCAGAAGATGAATTGCTTCTTCATTGACAAACAACACCGAGACTATCAATCCTATAGAAAAGGAAAGGCTTCTCGTAGCAACCAGGGGGCCATCATGATAGCTCGTCAGATTCCACTCGGCTCTCCTAGCTCGGAGGAGCTCACTGAGGACGCATGGCAGTCTGCGCACACTTTCTGGCTTGGTGATGATGCTAGTTCTCTCGGACCATTTGGGGCATCATTGACAGTTGTGGTTAGCTCCAGTTAGGCACCTCCCAGTGCTACATGCGCAGGATGAGGAGATGGATGATGATGAGTGATTGGTAGTGCATCATTTTCTCCCTTTTTGGTGTCTTGATGCCAAGGGGGAGAAATATTAGGATCCTCGGCGCTTTGCATTAGGGCCATTGCATATCATGCATTCATTTTCGTCTTATCATTCTTATTGCTTTCTTCGGTCTTAGTTGAACTTACTATTTGTGTGCCTCGTTGAACTTCAGTGTTATTGTAAGACTATGTCTCTACTATCTATCGTACTATCTATCTATCTACTATTTGATGTGATGAAGTTCATTGTGAGGTTATTTTTCTTCTATCTATCTACTATGAGATGAAGGCTATGGTGAGATTTTATTTCTTGCAATACAACCACTTATATAAGATTTCATCATGCCTATACATGTGTTTTGGCAACTTGGTTCAAGTTGATCCGGAAAAACTCATAGCTTATACATATTCATCTATAGTGCTAAACCATTCACTAGTCAACCTCACAATCACATATGAATATCATGTTAACATCACATATGTTATTGACCTATAAAACATAAAGGGAGATAGGAATCATAATAATTGCATCCCATTTTGTTTATCAAATATATACCTTATGATTGGGCACACAAATAGGGGAAGTCCCTCTATAACTTTTATCTCCTTGCAAATAGCTATGATAATTATCTTTAATGCAAATCCGTGTGTTTTCATCAAACATAAAAAAGGGGGAGATTGAAAGGACATTTGTTCTTAAACTTGTTTTCGGTGTTTGATCACAACATGTGGAAGATCTAATCTTTTTCCTAAGTATGTTTAGGATTTATCATGGAGAAATGCAAACACAAGCTCCCTAGGACATCCATGTGATTGACAAACCAATATTAAAGTTAGCGCAAAAAGGGAGAAAAGAATGGGAAACAGGGGAGCTGGCCTAACTGGTCGGGCTCTAAGGTCGGGTGGCTCAGGCTATGCCCTGGCGTGATAATCCTCCACACCGGCCCTAGGCCAAGCACGAGGCCGGGCGGCTCGGGCACTGCCCCGGCCTAGATCTACCTCCAAGCCGGCCCCAGGCCGAGCTTCAGGCCGGGGTGGGACGAACCAGCCTCATGCTGGGTCCAGCCGGCCTCACGGCGTTTCCAGGCCGAGGTGGGAAGGGGGTATCGGCCCCAGGCCGGATTCCAGCCAGCCCCACGTGAGCTCCAGGCCGAGGTGGGCTAGCGACGGTGTCCCGGCCTTCCTAGCCGGCCTTGCCGACCCACTAGGCCGGGGGCTCTGCAGTGAAGTGGATACCCCCCCAACGGCCACTTTTAGACTCGGGGTATAAAAGGCGCTCATACCCTACTTTTAGAAAGTGTCAATTAAGCTTTCTCGCTCCACCATTATTGACCACATCCAAGCTCAAGCATCTCCCCAAATACCCAACCAAAGCTCGTGATTCTTTGGGATTTGGAGGAGACACCCTAGATCTACAACTCCACCAAGCCGATGCAAAATCACCCCACTCATCCTTTAGGGATCTTGTTGTTCTTATCTATCGGAGCTTGGAGCCTTGTTGGTATCCCCGAAGCTCTTGTGCTCGTGGATCTTGTTTCCTGGAGTCTTGGTGGCTCTCGGGATTTGGTGAGGATCCTCCAAAGTTGTGGAGTGTGCCTTATCCTTGTAAAGGTTCTAGTTGTCAACGTCAACGGCAACATAGTGATTCGAGCCTCTCCACATCGGTGGAAGGACTCGAAGAAGATACGGTGTGCCATTTGAGGGCTACTCGGTGTTCCACTTTGGTGGCACCGCACCGCTCCAACGGAGATTAGCTTCAATTGGGAAGTGAACTTCGGGATACATCTCCGTGTCATTGTGTTCGGTTATCCCTCAACTTACCTTTACTTTTTGCTACTAGATTATTCATATATATATACCTTGTGCTAGTTGTATTTGCTCAACATATAGGATTGTTCACCTAGTTGCATAATCTAGACAATCTATATTTGAGTACTATCTTGTTAAATCGAAAAAGAAGTTAAAATTTGTAGTTAACCTATTCACCCCCTCTAGTTAACCTCTCGATCTTTCAGTACGGGAGTTCCTGACGGCAAGGAGGGGCACCTGAGTGGCGCCGAGAGGTCGGCGAGGAGAACCAGCGAGGCTGGGAGGCGTAGTGCCAGATCTCATGCTCGCCGACCTTGCTGACACTTGTGTAGGAGGACTCGTCGATGGAAGTTGGAGTTACGAGCGTCAGTGCGAGAACTCGAAACAAGCACGGGCAGAACCGCCTCCACCTTTCCCCAGTCCCCACACGCGGCAAGCATGCAGGGAAACACGTGGAAACTAAAACGACAGGCACCCAGTCCCACGGCCTAGCGAGCGAAAATCGAAACAAGCAGGGCAGGGAAACAACCACGACATGTGGGCCACAACTGAGGACGAAGGAGAGCGCACCAATCCATTGTATATTAGAGTTTGGAGGGATATATAAAGGTTGAGGATAATAATGTGTATCATGCATTCATTCTAGTGTATACAACTAATGCAATGCAATATAAATTACTCCCCATGTATCAAATTATAAGATGTTTTAGCGTTTCCTATTTAACGCGTATCTAGACGTGTTTTCGTGTGTAGATTCATATGTATCTTACACTAAACATGTTGTTTAGGTACGTGTAGTCTAGAAAACGTTAAAACATTTTACATTTCGATACAAAATACAGAGGGAGTAGTACGGAGTTCCTTTTGGTTCTCGCGCCTGTTTTACTGCTGCCCTCCCTAGAACTTAGTAGAAAATTTCAGTGATATTCCTATGGTATGCTGCCAGATTTTGAAAACGAATTCTAAAAAAACTAATTAGGAGTTGAGCATGAATTGACACTGAAGCTGACAAAGAGGACCCATAATACATATGATGTGGTGGAGTTGTTAAAATTTTAAATTAAAGAAAAATAGGAATGAGAGATGGGGTCCTCTCCTTATGCTAGGAGATGCGTTTGATGTTGATCGACATGACTGAGTCGCCGTAGTCCCCCGTTAGGCGTAGTTGGGTTGCACCGCCGCCGGCGAGCACGGGGAAGAGGACGTTAGGATGACCCTCGACCTCCTCACTACCTTTCTGTATCGTTCTCCCTCACCAAAATGATAGTGTCGTCGTTGCCGTCGCGTGGCGTCCTTGTTTAGTGCCACCTCGGTCCCACAAACCAATCAAGCTAGGGAGCCCAAATTGATCAGGTCTTTGCTCTTCTTCCCCACCTCCTTCTGTTGGTGCGCCCCGTGATTTGCCGTTCGCGACCTTCCTCGAGCTCCTCGACACGTCTTGTCGTGATCCCCGCGGGCTTGTGTGCCTCCCTATGCCATCATCTCCCTTCCTCCTCATTTGTCGCCGCGCCTCGAGCCTTGTAGACCGCTGCCAAACGTCGTCACCGAGCCATCTCCGTTGACTAAAGTTGGCGGTGCGACCACCAATAGTTAGCCACGGTCGAGCGCCGCAGTTCCCCATGTTTGCAGTCCCTAGCTCCACCGCGCTCCCTGCTCCCGGCGGAGACCGACCAATGTGTACATCGTCGAGAGGAAGAAGATGGTGTGGATTTTCCTTTTTTTACGCGACTACACAGTGCCCGGTCACCATATTGCACTGTAGGGTGCCCCCCTGTCCGAAATCCTGAAACGAAAACTTTCCAAAAAAAAGGTAAGGAGCTCGCTCCCTGCACTGCGCTCGCTACCCGCACGAAATAAAGTGGTCGGACCGCGCACGAAGTAAAGTGGCCCGGACACACCAGCCCAGGTCCAAACTACACCTGGGAGGTTCCCCACGCGAACCCTACCTACTCCTTCCCAGTTCTCGACCCCCCTACTCTTCTTCCTCCAGACACCGACATGGAGAAAAGGAGCAGGTCGATGTAGCTTCCATTAGCCCCCGAATTAGTAGAGAAAATTCAGATCCACATCAAGCACACCACGCCCACCAGCTGATTAGTAGACAAACACACACCACAAAAGCATCGAAACATCATCCAAGCATGTGTGATCATCATCTAAAACCATCTCCTCCCAAATTCAGTGGCAGCACCACCATTTGACAGAAGAAACATCCCAGGTACTATAAAACTGCACTTTTCATACAGTTTGAGCATGTGGCTTAATTCCAGGAGGTTCATGGACACAGTTAACATAGTACCAGCATAGTAATTGTCGATTAGTCATCTCGACAAGTCCCTCGGATGATCCGGTAGGGTTTCGATTAAGAGAACGAATATGCGCTGGTGACAATCGTCGGCTAATAGGGGGAATGATTTACCCAGGTTCGGGGCCCTCGTAGAGGTAAAACCCTTACTCCTGCTCTTGCGATCTGTATTACGAGTAGATCGGTTACAATGGTGGGAGCCTAAGTCGAGAGATTAATCTTGAGCTTACGGCTATGGTGGTGAAAAGTAGATTGGATCCCCCTCCCGTGGTTCTCCCAGTGTTTTATAGATAGTTGGGTCTCAAACCGTGTCGAGGGGGCTACAAACCCTACCTCTAGGTCGGTAGGAGTTTTCCTTCTTGACCCGCAAGTTTATCGGGTGGGCTTCTATTGGGCCTTCTAGAACAGTGGGGTAGCACCTTTCTTTGGGCCTTGGTCTTGGGCCTTGGACCGGGTAGGCTCACCCGATAGGTCCAGGAGTTATCCCCACGTCAGTAGCCCCCGAGTGCTTATTCGCCTAAGAATAGTCGGGTAAGCACTCAAGGTTCGTTCTTGGATTTTCGCTAGTAGTCACTCAATCGCCTGGCTTCAAGGGCGTATACCTTGCGTGTGATACATTCAAGTACTTGAACATTAAGTGGTAAATGCGCCTTGTGTTGGCTATTTTCGCAGAAGGGTATGGCTCAGTCGCTTGGCTCCCCCGAAAGATCAGGGCCAATTAATTGCATCTAGGGCAAAAACAATTCTGGCCTACACGATTTCGAGACCTTCGACTCAAACCCGCCGAGGTGATTGTTGTGAATGGGTCGTAGAGGTCTTATCGAGTCGAACTTAACCTTAGTGGGGTACCCAGCGCGTCCGCTAGGATTTTTCTTCGTGTTGTTGACACGGAAAATTTACTGGAGGGCGCAACTCGAGTGCGATTCCAGGCCCACAGGAGAGATCCATGGGTCTTACCTTCGTACTCGAAATAATACGACATCCAGATGTGGCTAGTCGGCTGAACGATCCGGAATTAAAAATGACGTGTGAGTACGTCGTGATGCGACATTGCGGGAACTGCATACTAGCGATTTGTGCGCAGCGGGTGCTTTCCTATGCTCTTGAATAGTAGCGAGTGCCACTGTGGTTGTCCTTGAAATCCGTACGAAAGAAATTTTGTGTTGGTGTGATTGTACGAAAGAATTTTCCTGTCTTGGTCCATACGAAAGAAATTCCGTGCTGGCGTCTTCCATACGAAAGAGTTTCCGTGTAGGTGATGTGAGCAATGATGTCACCAGCACTCGCCTCCTCCCGATGGGACATGACGCTGTGGGGCAGAGTACACAGGGCCCATCTTGTCAGCTTTTTGACCGGAACTGAGCGGTCACGCCCGGTTTTCCCGCTGGCCACGCAGTAATTATGCACGACCTCACGTAAAAGATCGCGCGAGGGTAGCCGCCCTCCGCCTCCTCGTTTCCGCTTCACACGTGGCGACGTGGATGTGCCCGCGTCAGCGGATCAACGGCTTGCAGCAGTCCGTCCTTAGTATAAATGACGGGCCTTAGGGGAAGAATGACTTTCCCGGCCCTCAATCCTTCTTCTTCCTCCTCTGGCACACTGCTCCCCCCCTGCGCGCACACCCTTTCTTTCGCGAGCACGAAAACTCCCAATGGCGGGAGGCAAGAAGCACGGCGCAGCCATGGCGTCTGTCAAGGAGGCGGCGAGCTCCTCCATGGCGGCCCCTGCGACGAGGACGGGCGAGTGGCGCTCGTCGAACACAACGAAGAAGAGCATCGTCGAGATGCAGAGGGAGGAACTGATCCCCTCCGAGGCTTCCAAACGCATCCGGCCGTCGTCGAGGAACGAGGCGATGCCTAACCCGCTCGCTAACGAGCACGTCGTGTTTTCAGAGCATATTGCTCGGGGTCTGTCTTCCCCCCTCCATCCTTTCCTTGTCGGGCTGTTGTATGTCTATGGCATAGAGCTGCATGATCTCCCTCCAAACGCGATACAACACATTTCGTGTTTTATCGTGCTTTGTGAGTGTTTCCTTGGCATCCGCCCGCACTGGGGGCTTTGGAAGGCCCTCTTTCGAGTGCGGATTTTCCGGGAGAAACCCCTACTGGGCGAGAAGACTCGAGAACCATTGGCGATCGGCAGCTTTGGGCTTCAGGCAAACCCGGACTACCCCTACCTGGAGATGAATTTTGTCGATTCAGCTCAGGGGTGGCACCGGAAGTGGTTTTACGTCGTGGATGATGGCGCGGGTGGCGTTCCCGAATTCCACCCGTTCGCCGTTTTGAAGCGAAGAAAATCTTGTTCGCACGCGCTGTCAGCCGAAGAGTCGAAGGTGGTCTCCCCTCTACTCGCGAAGGTGGCGCGTTTCCGCGACAAGGAGCGGGAGACTACACTGAACGGGATACACTTGGTGAGTGTATTCCTTCGTCGTAGGGTTTAGCCGATCCAAGACAAGCCAACCACGCTGTGGCAGTACACGTGTGTCGACGACCTGAGTCGGACGTGCGAAGATATTCTTTCGAATGCTTAATTCGAAAAGAAGATCGCCGCCATCACTTGTTTGAAGAAAGGAGAGCTACTCGCCGTGCTCTCTCACTGCTTTTGATGCCGAGCACCCCCCGACTGAGGTAAGTGCTTTTTATCTTTCTTCTTTCTTGCTATTGATTTTTTTCGATTGAGGTGCCATCTTTTCCCTCTGTCCCTTTGTAGAATCAGGATGTGGCAACTTGCTATCTGCCCATATCCACGGACGATGGCGTCTCGGACCTCCTGGCGAGTTATCTTGAGACTCCTCTCGTTACCAGCGTCGCTGGCTGTCGAATCTCTGACTCCACAAATCCCTCAGGTGACCCTATCGGGTTTCGACTAGGAGAAGTCATGAGCGCTGGTGAAATCGTCGGCTTGACAGGGGGCGAGATTTACCCAGGTTCGGGGCCCTCGAAGAGATAAAACCCTTACTCCTGCCTTCTGTCGATCTGTATTGGATGATTAGATCGGTTACAGGTTGCTCGAATCGAGAGTAGATCTCGAGTTCCGAGGCTTTTTGGTCGTGCGGTATTACTTGGTCCTCCCCTAGGGGGGCTCTCCTGGCCTTATATAGATGGCCAGGTCTCGAGTTCTACCCGGAGAGGACTCCAACCCTAGCCGAGTCGGTTACATGTTTTCTAACTTAACCCGCAAGTTTAGTGCAGGTGGGCTTCACGCGGGCCTTCTAGAGTACTTCGAAGGCGCCTCTTCTTGGACTTTGTCCCTGGGCCTGAGAGGGGGTGTCCTTACCCGCAGGGTCCAGGATCCATATCTTCGTCAGTAGCCCCCGAGCGTTTGCTCGATTGGGATTTTTCCAGTCGAGTAGACGGTCAAACCTTTCTTGATCTTTTCTGGAGGACCAGCTCGACAGTTATTATTTAAAGGGTGCGTTCCCTGTATCATAAGTCATTGTGCTCGAGTATTGAGCAAAATAAATGCCTGTTTGTACGGCTTTTTTCACAGAAGGATGTGGCTCAGTAGCTTGGCTCTCCCGAGAGATCAGGGCCAATTAATTGCAACTAGGGCAAAAACATTCCTGGCCTACACAGATTCGAGACCTCCGACTCGAACCCGATGAGGTGATCGTTGCGACTGGGCCGTTGTGGACTTATCAAATCGAACTTAACCTAAGGGGGTACCCGGCGCGTCCGCTAGGATTTTTCTTCGTGTTGTTGACACGGAATTACACCGGAGGACGCAACTTTCGAGTGCGATTCCAGGCCCAAAAGAGAGATCTTTTCGGGTCTTACCTACATATTCGAAGAATATGGCATCCGGATGTGCCTAGTCGGCTGAACAATCCAGGTTTTTATGATGTAAATTTATCATGTGTAAGAGAGGCAGGTTCTTCCTACCCGATTGATTTGTTTGAGTTCTATACGAAAGAAATTTCGTGCTGGAAGAAAAGCTAAGCCCATATGAAAGAGTTTTCATGTTCGGGATGCTGTGCCCATACGAAAGAGTTTTCGTGTATAGGGTATTTCTCTCTTGTTCGAAGAAATTTTGCTTCATGAATTGTTCACGGAAAAGTTGCTTTTATCCGAAGGAATTGATGTTCGTACGAAGATACTTTCGCGTTTGAACTTCCAATCGAAAAGATCTTTGATTTTGAATGACGAATGCCATGACGTCATGGCGCACTCCTCTTCTCCCGATGGGACGTGACGGAGTGGCAGCAGGTGGTGGCCCACCTGGTCAGCTTTTTGACCGAGAAACGAGACGTCGTTCCCGGTTTTTACGCGAGACGCGCAGTAAATGCGCACGATCTTCTGTTAAGATCGTGGCACGAAACAGCGCTGGCCGCCGCTTCGTTTCATCTTCACGCGTGGCGGCCGTGATAAGCGCCACGTAGCGCATCGTACGGCTGAGATCGTCTCGCTCCGTGTATAAGTACGGGTGTTAGCGCTACGGTAAAACTTTCCCAGCTCTCTGTCTTCATCTTCTTCCTCGCACCCACCTTCGTCTTCCTCGCGCTCGAGCTCGTGCTGCAAGCAATGGCTGGAGGAAAAAGACGCGGTGCTGCCGGCTCTGCATCCGGTGAACCTTCTGCGCAACCCGCGCCCCGCGCCGGCGACTGGCGCTCCCCCAACACCACCGCGAAAAGCATCAAGGAAATGCAGCGGGAAGGGTTGCTGCCGGCGGAGACGGAGAAGCGAGTCCGTCTCGGAAAAAGGGAAGAGGTACCCAATCCTCAATCGAACGAGCGCGTGGTCTTTGTGGACCACGTGACTCGGGGCCTTTCCTTTCCTCTTCATCCCTTCTTCCTCGGGTCGCTGTGTGTCTATGGCATACAGCTTCACGATCTTCCCCCGAACGCGGTGCAGCACATTTCGTGCTTCATCGTGTTCTGCGAATGCTATCTCGGCATTCGCCCGCACTGGGCGCTTTGGAAGGCGCTCTTCAAAGTCCGGATCTTCCGCGAGAGATCGCGGGTGGAGTCCGAGCTCGGAGAACCTCTTCGCACGGGCGGCTTTGGGATCCAAGCTCGACAAGAAGGCAGCTACTTCAACATGCATTTTGTCGACTCTGCTCAAAGCTGGCGGAAGAGGTGGTTCTATGTCACCGACAACAGCTCGGGTGGGATTGTGGAGTTCCACCCGTTCGCTGTTCTGACAAGGCGAAAGTCCTGGGGGCACAAGATGTCAGACGAGGAGACTCAGACCGTTGCGCCCTTACTCGCAAGAGTAGCTGCTCTCCGGGATCAGACTGCGGGAGTCGTGCTCAACGGAATGCATCTGGCGAGCATCTTTTTGAAGCGCAGGATCCAGCCACTTCAACAAAGGCCCTCCGCTATGTGGGAGTACCAAGGCTCAGAGGACCCCAGCCGAGTAAGCCGCGAGGAGCTTTCGAATGTAGAATTCGAGAAGAAAATCGCGGGTATCACTCGACTGAAGGTGGGGGAGAAATTCCCCGATTGCTCAGTTGAAGCCTTCGCCGCTTCAAACCCTCCCCCAGCCGAGGTTAGTTTCTTCCTTTTCGTCTTTGAGTTGTTCCCTTTTTGTTCTGAGTCCTAGTCGATAAGGTTTTTCTCGTCTTCTTCTTGTCTTTGTAGAGCCTAGCTATGGCAGACTGCTACCCGCCAGCTGCGGGGGAGGATGCCTCAGAGCAAGTGTCGAGTCATCAAGACGGTGCGATTGACACCAGCGTCGCCAACGCCTCTTCGAGTTCAGAACACGATTCTTCGGATGACGTTGAAGACTCGAATGGCGCTCCTACGAAACGTCGTCGGGTAGATGAGGACGAAGCTACTTCCAAGGATAAATCCTTGGAAGCATCGCCCAGTCGAGCTCCTATCCATGCGACTCCACTTCGCTCCCTTGCTCCTTCGCCTTCGTTCCCAGTGATGACGCCCGCTTGGAACGCGGACTTGCTGGATGACGACGAGGATGACGAGTAAGTGCTTCTTCCTTATTCTTGGTCGAACATTTTTCGTGCTTCAATATCGATTGTTTCTATCTTTCGCTGCAGTCTGCAGATGATCAGTCCTCGCAGGTACGCCGCTGCCGTTCCTCCCGAAAAGAGGAATAAGGCAAAGGATGCGGGTGAAACTCCCACCGCGGGCACCGTCCAAAATTCCCCCAGAGCAGCCCCTGAAGCCGCGACTGTGGTACGTCAAGCCCCCAGCTTTGCCGCCAGGACTTCTGCTTCTAAGGAAGTGACGGATAGCTCCGCGGATCCGCTCTCTCGTGCCACCGGCCAGGTAAACTTCATCTTCTATCTTCAAATTTTTATCGGGTGCACGACAGTGCTCCCGATGGGAGTAGCCCCCGAGGCTGTAGTCGATCGCATACGATCGGCCACAGGCTCAAAGTCTGGTTTAATTCTTCTTCATGATTTCATTTTTATCGGGTACACGGCAGTGCTCCCGATGGGAGTAGCCCCCGAGGCTGTAGTCGATTGTAAATAATCGGGTACAGACTCCAATTTAATCCTTTTAACTCTTCCGTCTTCGTGCTTTTGCAGTCGCTTATTGATTCTCTTGCGGCGATTGGTCGCCGCGTCGTTCTCGCCGAGTCGGATTGCGAGTCGCTTCGAACGGACCGTAGCCGACTTCAGACTGAAAACGTCCTTCTCAAGGGTAAGATTTATCATCTCCCTGTCTTCAGTATTCCGTACATTCTTGAGTTTTGATAAGCATCTCTTTGCAGCTCGACTTGAATTTGCAGAATCCGAAAAGGTCAAACTCTCTGAGCAGGTAACTGCTCGGGAGGCTGACCTGACGGCCATTCGACAAGAGCTGGAGGCTTCCCGCATGCAATCGGAAGATTTTGGTCGACAGCTTGCGGATGCGCGGAAGTCCTTGAAGGAGTTAGAGAAAGCTGGCAGTAAGGCCGACAACGACATTGTCGGGTTCCTCCGTCCCCTCGCTGAGCGTTTCGCGGGTAAGTGTGTTGGGCTTTTGCGACTTTGATTCTTCATTTCGCTGAACTTTGCTAAGTATTATTTTCTTCTTTTGCAGGTCTTCTGGATGTTCCTCTAGAGATCCCTGGACTCCAGCGGGTGGATGTGGTAACCGACACACTTTCCCAACTTAAAAGGCACGCTGATGGAGTTCTCTCCATGATTAATGATGCTACTCAAGTGCTGGTGCAACTGCACGGTCGCCTCATCGCCAACGCCACTCCTGCACCCGCGCTAGATGATCTGCTGAAGGTCTTCTCAGAAGGCAAACTTCTGGATGCCTTCGCGGTCGCACAGGCGGAGTCTGGTGCAAAGACCACGATACAATTCGCTTTGGCGCACGGAGTCGAAGGTTTGGAGGAGGCGTACTCATCTCTTCCAATCGACCCCTCCATGGGCAAAAAGGTACGGCTCTCTCGTTTTGGCGAGCAAGCCGCTATTCTTGCTCGGAAGCTGTCTGAGATTTTTGCTCGACTGCGAGGAGGGGCGACTGCTGCTAGCGGGAGCACCAATGTAGCTTCATAGTTTTTCTTTTTTCTCCTTGAATGTAATGAACCTTGGGATGTATTCCCGTACCTTTGTTGTCTTTAATCGAAGAATTCATCTTGCAACTTATTCCTTTTGTTTGTGCGTTGTCTCCCGATGGGAGTAGCCCCCGAGCGTTTGTCAGATATGCGACTAGAAATGACTCGAGTAGGGCATCTTACTTCTTTCGTTGTATTCTTCCAGGCTACTGGGTTTGCCGCGGAAACTTCGGGTGGATGTGGTACTCCAGTAAATCCACTTGTTGCCGCTGTTGGCACTTTTGCGGGCCTTCGTGATAAGGTCCAGGAGGGTGAGCGCAAGCTAAAAGCTATGCGCGGGATAGCCGATGTGGCGAAGTCCAA
This sequence comes from Alopecurus myosuroides, assembly GCA_028641055.1. NCBI lineage: Eukaryota > Viridiplantae > Streptophyta > Magnoliopsida > Poales > Poaceae > Alopecurus > Alopecurus myosuroides. Next base: position 214,820,551 of record CM054058.1, on the reverse strand, counting down.
GCAGAAATTGGCGGCTGAACGCGAACAATTTCTGATGGATGAGTTGGCTGTAGTCGCAAGGGACTTGCTTTGTAAGTAGTGCAACCCCCGTGCCTTTTTCTTCCTTGTTTCCTTATCTGACTGAGTGTGTTTTTGCTCTTCAGTCGTTAATCCGGATGACAGGGAAGAAAAGCAGTGGGTAGAAAATCACATCCTTCAAGAGGCTAGTAGCTCCAAACCTCATGCAAACAATTTTTGGTCTGATCGCAGTCGGGGTTTTGTGATGGCCACCTTGAAATTTCGAGTCCTCCAGGCGAGAATTCTCGTGAGTTCTTTTCACGAGGTCTTGGTTGCGATGAACGCTGCATTTTACCCACTCGAAAAAGGTCCCGAAGACTGGGGCTATCTTCTTAGTTTGTTTGGACGTGAAGGAGAAGTTCGCGCGTGTGTGCGCAATCGGATGACGTGCGGCGCGGTTGTAGCTCTCTCTTTTGTCCGCATATGGCATCCTGAGATAGATGTTAACTCCGTTGCTCGGCGCCCAGATTATGCAATCGAGGATATCTCGCCGTACTATGATGCTGTACGTCCTGCAGCGGAAAAAATTATCCGATTGACCTCTGAGGAGGTGGATAGAATTTTAGCGACTGAGAATGCTCAACGCTTTGATTGATTGTCGGATGTAATTATCCTGTAATCTGTTTATAGTTTGTAATAACTGTTGTAAGGTGTATAACCTTGTTTGTATGATGTTTTTCTTTGATGCTTAGTTGTAGGTGTAGCCCCCGTGTGTTTTATGGGGTGTGTACCTGTAACTTTTAGCATGTAAAGAACGAGAATCTTCGAGTGAATATGATGAAGGAATCATGTCTTTATTGCAATGACTGAGAAGCCATGTATTCGAACTACAGGACTGGCTAGTATAGCCTTATTTTTGTTGTGATAACAAGTAAACCTATGGATAAAATTTGCGGAGGTGTGCAATGTTCCACGGATTGGAGTAGATCCCTCCGGTCGCCGGATTCTTTAGCCTGTAGGCTCCGTCTGGGATGACTTCGTGTATGATGAAGGGTCCTTCCCAAGGTGGTTCGAGCTTGTGTCCTTCCTTCTGTTTGAGCCGCAGCACCAGGTCCCCAACCGCGAATGTTCTGTGGCGTATGCGGCGACTGTGATAGTTGCGCAAGGATTGCTGATATACCGCGGATCTTGCGAGTGCGATGTCTCGCATTTCGTCGAGTGCATCCATATCTTCTGCGAGCGCCCTGTTGGAAGTTTCTTCGTTGTTGGCTACAACTCGTGGGGCGCTGAATCGAACGTCCTCGGGAAGGACTGCTTCTGCCCCGTATACCATGAAGAATGGCGTGTACTTCGTTGATCGATTAGGAGTTGTGCGCATGCTCCAGAGTACGGAGGGTAGATCTTCCGCCCAATGTCCTGCGGCGGGGTATAGACGACCGAGTAGTCGCTTCTTGATGCCAGCCGAAACTAAGCCGTTGGATCTTTCGACTTGTCCGTTCGTTTGCGGGTGAGCGACTGAGGCAAACTTGAAATTGATGCCTTTTTCCTCGCAGAACTGTTGTGTCTCCTTTGCTGTGAAATTTGTACCGTTATCTGTAATGATGTCGTGTGGCACACCAAATCTGCATACAATGGAGTCGAGAAACTTGACGGCGCATTGGGCGCTTGCTGAGGTTACTGGCATAGCCTCGATCCATTTGGTGAACTTGTCGACTGCGACCAGCAAGTGTGTGTATCCACCTGGTGTGGACTTGCGTAGTGGCCCAACCATATCTAGCCCCCATTGTGCAAAGGGCCAGGCTATTGGTATCATGTGCAATTCCGTAGCAGGGGCGTGTGGCCTTGGTGCGAATCGCTGGCAGGCGTCGCATCGTTCGACCAGGCTTTTTGCATCGTTGGCTGCTGTTAGCCAGTAAAATCCTGCTCGGAAAGCTTTTCCCATTATTGTTTTCCAGCTAGCATGATGTCCGCAATCTCCTTGGTGTATGTCCTGGAGCAATTCCTTGCCATCTTCGGGTGCGATGCAACGCTGAAGTATTCCCGAGATACTTTGCTTGTATAATTCTCCATTGACCACTCGAAAGGACTTGCTACGCCTGATTATCTGTCGAGCCTCACGTGGATCGGCCGGGAGCTGTCTGTTGAGCAGGTAGTCGAGATATTTCTGCGTCCAGACTGGCTCGACCAGAAAAACCTGTCGTGATATATTGTGAATAAGCTCGATAAGCGCGACCTGCGGGCTGACCTCTGTTTCTGGCGCTGCTGCAGCTTTCTTCACTTTGACCGATCGCTTGATCATCCGTTCGAAGTATATTCCTGGCGGTATGGGTGTATTCGTGGAACCCATGTTTGCCAGTCTATCTGCTTCTTCGTTGCTAGATCTTGCAATGTGCTTCAGCTCGCAACCTTTAAAGCTTCCTTCGAGTAGATTGTACATGTCATGATATGCGACCATGTTTTCAGCGATGGCGTCGCATTCTTTCATCGTCTGCTGCACTATGAGATTGGAATCACCGTAGATCATTAATCGGGTAGCTCCACAGGCGATTGCCATCTTCATCCCGTGCAACAGGGCTTCATATTCTGCGTCGTTGTTCGAGGCTGGATCGTCTGGTGGAAAGTCCAGTCGCAGGACGTATTGCAGCTTGTCTCCCCGAGGTGAAATAAGAACGATTCCAGCTCCTGCTCCTTCGTTTCTCTTGGATCCATCGAAGTACATTATCCAATTGCTCGTGTACTCGGGTGGTCCGGGCGTTTGTAGCTCTGTCCATTCGCTGAGGAATTCCACGAGTACTTGAGATTTGACTGCTTTTCGTTCTGTATAGGTGATGTCCCAGGTGCCCAACTCGATGCTCCATTTTGCTATTCTTCCGGATGCCATAGGGTTGTTCATGATTGTCCCGAGTGACGCATCATTAACCACTGTAATGGTATGTTCCTGGAAATAATGTTTGAGCTTTCGGGCTGTGAGAACAACTCCATACGCCAGCTTCTGATAATGAGGGTATCGTTGCTTGCATGGCGAGAGCACTTCGCTGATGTAATATATTGGTCGTTGGACTCCGTACGCTTTGCCGTCTTCAGGTCGTTCGACCACGATTGTTGTGCTGATGACCTGGTTTGTAGCGGCTAGGTATAGTAGAAGCGGCTCCCTTTCTTGCGGTGTTGCAAGGACGCGCCTGCTTTGCAACGATCGCTTCAGGTCTGCGAATGCTTGTTTAGCTTCGGGTGTCCACTCGAATTTGTCCGTCTTCTTCAGTAATTTGTAGAAGGGTAACGCTTGCTCTCCCAATCGTGCGATGAACCTGCTTAGGGCGGCTAGTCATCCTGTGAGCTGCTGGACTCCGCGTAGATTGGTTGGCTCCTTCATAGTCAGGATGGCTTGTATTTTCTCCGGGTTGGCTTCAATGCCTCTGGCGGATACCAGGTACCCGAGGAGTTTTCCTGCAGGGACGCCGAAAACGCATTTGGTCGGATTGAGCTTGATCCGATATGCATTAAGGGCGTCGAACGTTTCTCTGATGTCCTCGAGGAGTGTGTCCTCTACTCGAGTTTTGATGACGATGTCGTCGACGTACACTTGTACGTTTTTGCCAATGAGATTGGCGAGGCATCTTTGCATGCAGCGCTGATATGTTGCGCCTGCGTTCTTCAGCCCGAAGGGCATTGTCGTGTAGCAGTAGACACCGTGGGGTGTGATGAATGCCGTCTTCTCTTCGTCTTCCCTTTTCATTCGGATCTGATTGTATCCCGAATAGGCGTCCAGGAAGGAGAGGCGTTGGCAGCCTGCCGTAGAGTCCACGATCTGGTCGATTCGTGGTAGAGGAAAGTTGTCCTTGGGGCAGTGCTTATTCAGCGATGTGTAGTCGATGCACACCCGAAGGATATCCGTGTTCTTCTTGGGGACCAGCACCGGGTTTGCCAACCAGGTGGATATCTTGATCTCCCTAATAAAGTTGGCGGCTAGCAGTCTGTTTATTTCTTCTCCAAGCGCCTTCTGCTTGGGTTCTGAGAATCGTCGAGTCGTCTGTTTGATGGGTTTGGCATTAGGAAAGACTTCGAGTGAGTGCTCGGCAAACTCCCTGGGTATTCCTGGCATATCTGAGGGCTGCCAGGCAAAAATTTCCCAGTACTCACGGAGGAGTTTGACGAGCGCGCCTTCCTATGCTGGCGAGAGGGTTGTGGAAACCATCGCGGTCTTGGCAGAATCCGTCGGGTGCACTTGGTGCTTGCGGGTGTCGCTGTTGGCGCTGAATTCGAGTTCAGGCACGTTTTTCTTCGTGAGGGGCATAACGGAGTGGTCCGTGGTTTTTGCCAGCTCTTGAAGTTCTTCTTGCATCCCGAAAGATTTCGCGATCTCATTGAATTCTATGTCGCACGTGTCTGACTTCTGGAAGTCTCCGTCGATGGTGATCACACCGTATTCGCCGGGTAGCTTGAGTTTCAGGTACGCGTAATGTGGTACTGCCATGAATCTGGCGAACGCTGTTCGGCCAAGGATGGCGTGGTACTGTGAGGGCCAGTCGACGACTTCGAAGTCGAGGAATTCCCTTCTGTAGTTGCTTGGAGAGCCCAATACAACTTCTAAGTTGATTGTTCCAAGTGGACGGATTGCCTTGCCCGGAACTATCCCGTGGAAGGACGTTTCTGATTCCGTTAGGCCGTCCAGGTTCGTGTTCATTCAACGGAGTGTATCCGCGTAGATGATGTTGATGCCACTGCCACCGTCCATGAACACGCGGGCCAGGTCGTAATTTCCGATTTGAGCCTGGATGACGAGGGCGGCGTGTCCTGGTCGATAGACTTGTGGTGGATGGTCTTTCTTCGAGAACGTGATGGGCTGATCTGCCATCTTCAGGTACTCGGTCTTTGTTGGCGGTGTCTGCACTGCCATGCATAGTTTCCTCGTGTTAGTCTTTTGAGCTCTGCGAGAGGGGCATACCTTCTGTATCATCGCGAGTTGTCCTGCCGGGTTCGGGTATGCATTGGCTCCATTGTTTTGCGGTGGTGGCGCAGGTAGTGCGGCTAGCGCCATGTTTGGATTTGCTGGTCGAGGTGGTGGTGGAGGCGGCTGGAATTGTTGTCCTCCTCCTGGCAGCGGCGGGTAGTTTTGGGTGGATGCAAATCTTTTCCTCGCGAGAGCATCTGAGATGTCAAGAAACTTTCGGCAATCCTTGAGAAGGTGTGTTGCCTTAGTTTTGCCCGTGCGCTTATCTGTAAACAGGTGTAGCGAGCAGTATGCATCGAGATCCTCCTCGGGGGATTTTTCTTCTGCTTTTGGTTTCCACTCGCGACTTCCACGGCGACCAGAGTCGCGGTTTCGCGTGAATTCTGCCGCCACTAATTCCTCCCTGTCCTCGTGGTCGTAGTATTTCCTTCTCTTTCTTCGTCCATGGCGGTCGTCCTCGTGTGCGGGCGACGATGTTCTTTCATTGCGCACCGCGTCTTCTCCGTTAGCCCATTTTTCGGCTATGATCATTAGCTCCCCAATGGTTTTGGGCACAGCTCTGCCTAGCTCTTCTCGAAACGCGGTTCTTCTCGCCCCTTTGGCGAAGGCCTCAATCGCTACCTCTTCCGAGATGGTTCCTGCGGTGTTCCTGAGTGTGGTCCACCGCTGGATATATTCTCGTGTGGATTCGCCACTCTTCTGTTTGCATGCTCGTAACTCTTCGATTGTGGCTGGCCTCTTGTACGTCGACTGGAAATTTTTGCAGAAATCGCGGTGCAGGTCGTCCCACGATGCGTAGCAAGATTTGGGTCTTCTCTCCAGCCAACTACGGGCCGCGCCTGTAAGATGCAAATTGAGGTATTGCATGGCTGTGTTCTTGTTCCCACGTTGGCATTTTACTGCCGTGAGGTAGTCGCTTAACCACTGGGAGGTCTCGAGTGAGCCGTCGTATTTTGTCACCTCCGTGCTGAGCTTGAACCTCTTGGGTAGAGGTGCTTCACGGATGCTGCGAGCGAAACAGAGTGCTCCACAGGTTTCGTCGTCCGAGGACCTGGATGAGGAGCGCTCGCGATATCGTGAAGCTCTCGCCCTATCCACCTTCTTTTGGGCGAGATCTGATCGCGCGTCGTATTCGGACCGGTCGCGGTCGTTGTCTTTCCTTGGTTCTTTGCTTCGCTTTCTCGAGCGGCTGCTGTGGTGCCGCGAGCTTTTGTCTCTCGGGCTGTCGTCGCTGCTGCTTCGACTATCGCCGCGGCGGCGGGCTTCTTTTCCTCGACCACGTCGTGGCGATTTGTCTTTTCTCGGGGATGAACTTCTATGCCTGCGGGGCGTTTCTTTATCCTTGTTCTTCTCCTGTCGCTCCTTCTCCAATTCTTCTTCGGTCTTCTTGCGATCGTGAGAAGCGAGCCTTGCGGCCGCCAATCCTAGTCCTTTGCGAATTTGTTTGTACTGTTCCACCCGAGGGTCGCTTTCCGTTGGTTGGTTCATCTGCATGTAAGTTGCTGCGGCTAGGATCGCGGCAGCTGGGGTTTGCGGGTAGACGTTGCCGTCATCGTCGACCCTCATGAAGGAAGACGTGGTCGACCTGTCGGTCGCAGTCATGGATTCGTGGCCCCTTGACGATGTTGCGTGTCCCTTCCTCGCGGGTCGGGTACCAACCGAGGGTGCAAGGGACTGTTCGACTCGCCGCAGGCTTGATTCGTCCGCCGCTCTTCTGCGACGGGCTAGATCTGCCCGGGCTTCTTTGATGTTTGAGGCCGCTCTTACTAGGTGGTAGTGGTAGGCGGTTAGGTCTTCTTGTGAGGCTCCTGCCGCGGGTGGCTGACTCCGCCGCATGGCCTCCTTGGCCCTTTTCCAGGCCTCCCGCGAAACGCCGATTATATCGCGCTCGGTTGCGCTGAATTCGGTTTCTGAGGGCTGTTCCGATCCTGCCATGCAGACTTGGGCCAGTCGTGGCTCGTGCGTCCTAGGCGTAGATCGGAAAGCTTCCCGTACCCGAGATGGTTCCTCTGTCGAGAGGGCGTGATAGTCGACTGTGTTGAAGCGGATGGACTCGCCACTTTTCTCCATAGGAAAGCGCGAGTTGACGGCTCCAGACTCAGGTTCAGATTCATCCGAAAAGTGGAGGATCCCGTCTCTGTTCGCCATGAAGTTGAAGCTCCCGAACGTCAGGGTGACGCTCTTCTCCAGATCCTCGAACACCGGGCGTGATTCCGGCGAGTGAGGCGTGACTATGACGGATCCGATCCGTACAGGATTGTTCGGAGCCGTAGTCGATGGTTTCCAACGGGAGTTGGATGTCGATGAAGCCGAAGATGCCGGTGATCCAGCGCCCGCGATCCCCACGGTCGGCGCCAATTGTCGAATCTCTGACTCCACAAATCCCTCAGGTGACCCTATCGGGTTTCGACTAGGAGAAGTCATGAGCGCTGGTGAAATCGTCGGCTTGACAGGGGGCGAGATTTACCCAGGTTCGGGGCCCTCGAAGAGATAAAACCCTTACTCCTGCCTTCTGTCGATCTGTATTGGATGATTAGATCGGTTACAGGTTGCTCGAATCGAGAGTAGATCTCGAGTTCCGAGGCTTTTTGGTCGTGTGGTATTACTTGGTCCTCCCCTAGGGGGGTTCTCCTGGCCTTATATAGATGGCCAGGTCTCGAGTTCTACCCGGAGAGGACTCCAACCCTAACCGAGTCGGTTACATGTTTTCTAACTTAACCCGCAAGTTTAGTGCAGGTGGGCTTCACGCGGGCCTTCTAGAGTATTTCGAAGGCGCCTCTTCTTGGGCTTTGTCCCTGGGCCTGAGAGGGGGTGTCCTTACCCGCAGGGTCCAGGATCCATATCTTCGTCACTGGCGCTGAGTCGAGTGAGGAATTTCTCGATGAAGAGGAGAATGAGGAGGAGCATTCCCTCCAGCACCAAAAGTGCCGCAGGACGGAGGAGATCGAGGTTACTTCCAAGGATAATTCCTTGAGTAGCGATCGTGTCGAGGAAATTGTGCCTATCCGTGCAGCTCCTCTCATCGTTCTCCGTCCCACCATCCAGCAGTCTAGGATTCCCACTGCCTAGGACTTGGACAACCTCGACGATGATGACGATAAGTGAGTTGCGAGTCTTTCTTTGATGCAATGTTGCTTTATTTTCTTCAGATTCTAACTCTTGTCTTAGTCTTGTGACGATCAAAGCGGATCAATTCGCATCTTAGGCTCCGTCCGGGAAGCCAAAAAAGGCACCCACGAATCCTGCTTCGGTGCCAAGTCCTGCTCGACAGCCCCCCGAGCCCAACAAAGGCAGTCGACGCTTCGGGGTACGCGATGCCCAGTTTGGCGGTCGGGCGACCTGGAGATGCCGGGGCATCAGCGAGCAAGGAGGTTTCGGCTAGCTCAGTTGATCCCTTGTCGACCGCGCAGGGCCAAGTAAATTCTTCATTTTCCTTGTGTTTGTCCCATTCTTCTTTCATATGGGGTGCACGGCAGTGATCCCGATGGGAGTATCCCCCGAGTCTATGGTCGACTGTTTGCAGTTGGCCATGGACTCAAGCCTAGTTTTACTGTCTTTACTTTTCATCGGGTGCACGACAGTGCTCCCGATGGGAGTAGCCCCCGAGGCTATACTCGACTGTGTACAGTTGTGTATAGGATCAATTAACAATTTGCTAATCTTGTAGGAAACTTTTTTGTAGGCCGTCGTCGACTCCCTTCGGTCGTCTCCTGGTCACGGCTGAGGTGGAGAGCGCTTCTCTTCAGGAAGTGCGCGACCAGCTGGTTCAAGATGCTCGTCTCTTGTCGGGTGATTTGCTTATCCGCTTCTTATTTTGGTTGTGCTTCTTTTGATCGCGACTGTTTTAACGGTTGCACTTCATGTTGTAGACGAGGTCACCCGCCTGAGGGCCGAGAAGGCGGATGCTACTTCTCGGGTTACAAACTTCGAGAAGGAGCTGGAGTCCACCCGGAGGGAGTTGGAGTCCATGCGCAAGAGCTCAGCTGATCGCCTCAGGAAGGCTGAGGAAGCCTTGAAGCAACTGGAGGAGGCGGGCGCGACGCACGACAACGATTTGGTTGGCGTCCTCCGTCCTTTGGTTGAGGCTTTGGCTGGTGTTTTACGCGCGAATTTCTTTCGGCTGCAACTCGTTCCTTTCTCCTTTCTGATGTTTGTTTGCTCAGTTTCCGTCAGGTACTCGTGGAGTTGGGTTGGAGCTACCCGGAGATTTTCAAGTCGACGCCCTGACGGATGTGTGCACCCAGCTGCAGGAGCATGGACATCAAGCCTGCCTCGCCATCAGAGATGCCACTCGAGCGCTGACGCTGCTACACCAGCGGTTGCTTGTGGGTAGGCCGGTTCTGCCAACTCTTGGTGGCCTCCTGCAAGTTTTCCTTGGTGAAGGCGATCCCCTCCAGGAGTATACTCTTGCGCAGACCGAGTGCGGAGCCAAGACCGCCATTCAATTTGCCCTGGCGCCCGGCGTCTCAGGTGACTTGGACAAGGTGTATTCGGGGCTTCGCCGGGATGAGTTGGGCAAAAAGGTAGCACTCTGACCCTTTGGTGATCAGGCTGAGAGGCTTGCGAAGATGCTTTCCGAAGTAGTTTCCCGCGGCCGTGGTACGAAGCCTGCTTGTAACATCCCAAGATTTTAAAAATTCAATAACATCATGCATACATTTGCATCATGGCATCATCTCATATTTTCATCTTGCATCTATTCACAACAAGTCAATAAACTCATTTTCACCACATAAGCACACAAAAGGGTTCAATTGAAGTCCTCATAATTTACCTATGTGAAATTATTTTATTTTTGAAAAAGAGCAATACCAAAATACTCCTTATGTCACTAGCTTTTCAAAACATATTTTTATTTATTTTTCTGATTAAGTTTGAGGGGTTTATGGTTGGTTAAAGTTTAAAAAAAAAAGAAAGAGAACAAAAAAAATAAAGAGATCCTATTCTACCGCACCCCCTGGGCCAAGCCCATTCCTTTTCCCTCTCCCTCCCGCACAGCGCGCAGCGAACAACACTTGCCAGCCCAACGGGCCAGCCCGAAGGAATCGGCGCAACGCTCACTCACCCTCTCTCTACCCCCTCTCGCTGATACGTGGCCCCGAAGCCCACGTCTGGATCACGTCACCATGACGCACCATCGTCTTCCCCAGCGCGGTGACGGCGCTCGCGAATAAAGACCAGAAACGGACGATTAAATCCAGCGTTAACGCGCGCGATTAAGACGCCGTTTACGTCCCCTCCACACCCTACATAAGTTCCACCCCATCCTCTTCGATCTGCCCCACAGAAAACCGAGGGGAGCCTCTAGGCCGCACGGTTTTTGGAGCTCGTCCCCGCCGGCTAGGTCTCTGTTTTCCGGCGAACTCCGGCCCTCCCTGGCTCTCTCTCCCTCTCCGTTCGATTCATCTCACCGCCGTGCACCATTTTGACATCGTCGCGCGTTTATTTTTCCCCCAGGTCGACGGCGCCATCCTCGGCGTCCATCACCGTCGCCTCGGGTGGATCCCGGCGAGCAATTTCGCGACGTGGAGATCGTCACCGAGCTCCTCGCTACGCCACCGAGTCCGCGTCGACGAGCTAGACGTCCAGGTACGTCCCCGTGACCCCTAACCCTACGTAGACCCCGCGCCGTGCTCGCAGAGCCACGCGCTCTGGCTTCCGGCGAAATTCCGGCGAGGCCGCGCCGCTCGACTGCTCGGGTCAATCCTGGGCCGTTAGATTGAATCGTAGGGCTGTGATTAGATCACTTAACGAACGGTTACGTTTTAATCCTGGCCGCTCATCTCCCTTTAAATCCTGCGGTTCACGTTCGTCAATCCGTGCGAAGAGGTACGGACCAATCAGAGGGCTCCGTTTCACACCCCACGGATCGGTCATTTTCTTTTAAAAACAGAAATAAACAGAATTAGAACTTAAACTTGTAAATTCAATAACTTTCGTTCTGTAACTCCTTTTCCAATGATTTTGTACTTTTTGAAATCAGCAAGATGAGTAGAACACAATGGATCTATAGATTTATATTTTTGACACGTGCACAAACTTGTTATTCACAGATCTTCACTTTGCACTATTTTGATCATAACTTTAATTCTATAACTCCTTTTTGAGAAAATCCAAGTGTTATGGTTTTGTTAAGATACAATCTACACAGAGAGTATAAGATAACAACATTTAGGCCACCATAACATCTTACTCTTTGTTTTTGGTTAAATAGATCCATTAAAGAACACACAAAAAAATGCTATAATTACAATTTAGTATCTAAATTGTTTTCCTAAGTTTTACATCTTAAGGAAATCTAAGAACAACATTATGTTATTACATTTGTGGATTCTATACATCTTTGCATATCATGCATACATGTTTACGTAATGTTTTCTTTTATTGTTTGCTTATGTGTGGTTACTTTGTTTGTATAGATTGTGAGGAGGAGCAATTCTACAATTGTGGTTGCTGTTCTTACTCATCCTACTGTCAAGGCAAGTGACACCCCATAACACACCTATATTTTCAATAAGCATTAGTGGATTTTTAATAGTATGCATGATAGGTTCTTTTATAAAGTATTTATGCTATGCTATTATCCTAGTAGTGTGTAGCCACCCGATTTTGAACCTTGCCACTCAACAACCCCAAGTTTAGTTATGCTTAGGCATGCTCAAATACTGGTATTTTTTACTATTTGTGGAAAATAAAAATAATAATATAACCTCAATGAACCACCTGGGTGGAATGGTATTGCGGGGCTGTCGAGAGTTGAGTGTCTCCCCGAGGGGAGTTCACTTGAAGGAATGCCACCCAGGAACAAAGTGATTATGACGTTCCCCGAGTTTTGATTGCTTACCGTGCAACCTTTAGTCATATGGGCTCTGTCTTGATCAACTAAGTTGTGAGGGTTCAGCCCGGGCTTGACAAGCAGATGTAGCATAATTATAGGTGGAAAGGGTCTTGCCATTGGGTTGGATTCTTGCTTCTGAAAGATCTCGTCTCGATTCTTCTCCTTTCCTTAATGCACCCAGAGTGTATAGGATTTTTGGGTTGAGTTGAGTCTGAAGGTGAAAGTGCACAAGCTCTGCAGAGTCTACAAACTAAGATCTTAGCCGTGTCCCCGGTTATGGACAACATCGAGCAGCTGGACAAGGATGGACGGAAGAATCACATCACCATTTTCTGAATTAAAATTTTGACCAAGTAAATAGTACTTGTGGTGCTTGGATATTTTCCAATGTTGCCACCCCTTCAAAAAAAAAAATGGGTTTATAAAAGTGTTAGGAGAAAATTGGCTTTTGCAAATAGCCTCAAAATCCACCCAACCAAAGTTATCATGTAGTATTAGACATTGCCATTATATATCCACCATAGGTGTCATTTGCCAGTACATCATTGTATTGATCTCCCTTGGGGGCTGCATATTCCAACGTGCAGGATCTTCTGATGAAGAATGAGGATGTCTTTTCTGGACTCGAGACTACACCCAACATGTTTGCCTGTGGCGCATGCTTGAAGATGGAGGCTCATTGCTATGTTACTTATGTTGAGTGTTAGCTAGCCTATAAGGCTATGCACCTTGTAATAAGTTATATTTGTCTACTCTGGATCCAGTTGTAATAATTTTTGACTCTTATGCAATGATACCTTCAAGTTTTGTACTGTGGTGTTAGCATTGATCCAGGGACTAGCACATAACACAGGTGTTTCACTTTTGGTAAAAAGTGGGACGCTACAAAATGGTATCAGAGCCAAGTGTTGCCTGTAGGTTCGAGCCCTTAGGTCTAGAAAACCCTTGTTGATCAAATTTATTGACTCCTTTGAGAACTTTTGGATCCTAGCGGCATAGTGAGATTGAAGCGGCCCGGACAACTTTACGTGTCCACGGACACGAGACCGTTCCATGATTGGCTTGCGGGTGCCTGTATCTCTCACTATAGTGAATATCCAAATTTACAATAAGTTGTTAATAATCCATGATCACCTTAGAGAAAGTTTAATATTTTCTAAGTATTTATGCACTTCCTAGTACTCCTTTACCTTCTGCATTAAAACTTATGTTCCTTTACTCTTATGACTCAAGATGGAGAGCTTCAACTTCAACGACACCAAGGACATCGTCAACACTCACTTTGGAGGCCACGTTCTCGAGATAGTCACATTGTTGGCGCTGCCCACACCCACCATCAGAGGGAAACACCTGAACAAGTTTAGCAAAGAAGGCTGCTGGGGAGTCAGACTTCTTCAGCCAGGACGCCAAACCGAGCCCACAACCGAAGACATCACGATCAAAGTGATCAGCGACTCCATGGAGAGAGGCCTCAACCTCGTCATGCAAGAGCTGATAGGACGTCTCTGTGGGAAGCATTATCGGGAGTTGAAGAATCACTACTCCTTTTCTCTAGGCAGACGTAATGAAGAGGGGGAACCCTACATCTTAGCCCCAGAAACCAAAGCTACTCCTTTACGCCAGTATCTTCAAAACTTAGAGATTCATGTCAAGGACCTCGAGGAAGAAAAGTACAACGAGCTACTGTTGAATGATGAATTACGCGGCCAACTCAAGGAGGCAGAAGAGAAGGTGAAGACTCTAGAAGAGGTAGTCCACACTCAAGATGAGAAGTTGAAGACTCAAGACAAAAAGTTGCTGAGTCAAGAAAAGAGAATCAAGACGAAGAACCAAGAGATTAGAGACCTGAAGTCAAAACTAGAAGACAATGACTTGTACTTAGAGGCTGATTATGAGTTGATAGGAAAGATACGTGGTGAGAAGAGAGAGTTACAAGAGAAGAATGATACCCTGGAGAAAGAAGTGAAGGAACTCAAGGCCATCCTCGCAGGTGAAGGAATTACGATTGAAGAAGTTGAAGAAGAAGAAGACGTCATGGTTGAAGAGTAGATTTTTTTTAGTTCGATCACCAAGTTGATGTTTTTCAAGCTTAAGTTTGACCTATCAATTTTGTGATAAGGCAAAATTCCATGTTCTAGCAAAAAAAATCCTTTAAGTTTTCTTTCCAAACTTTACCCTTGTGTATTACCTTTATGTCTGTGCATGGGTAGGAAGACTTTTCTCCTTAGATCTATCTATCTTAACTTACCTATGCTGAAAACCACCACAGATGCCTCCTCGTCGTGACAACGAGAATAACAACAACAATGACGCGATGCAACAGATGATGGCAGCCCAGACTCAGCTTATGCAAATGATGACTCAGATTTTGGCAGCAAACAACAACAACAATAACAACAACAACAACAACCCTCCACCGCCACCCCCAGTGGATAGACTGGCAAGATTTCTAAGGCTTAAACCTAACAAGTTTTCCTTTGCCTCAGAACCGATAGTGGCAGATGACTGGCTCCGCTCAGTTAACAAGGATCTAGTTACTTGTGAATGCACTGATGCTGAAAAGGTGAGGTTCACTGCTCACCTGCTCGAAGGACCCGCTGCAATGTGGTGGGAGACCTATCAAGTGACCCATCCTTTAGAGGGAATGACTTGGGATGCTTTCAAAGAAGGTTTTCGTAATGCTCATATTTCTTCAGGAATAATGAATCTGAAGAGGGATGAGTTCCGCAGTCTGAAACAGGGAGGTAGGACCTTGAAGGAATATATGGATGATTTCTACACCTTATCAAGGTATGCACCAGAAGATATTGATACTGATGCTAAGAGGAAGGATAAATTCCTTAGTGGACTCAAGGGAGAACTGAAGATACCTCTGTCTGTAGCTTATGCTCCAAATTATCAAACTCTGCTAGACCAAGCCATCACTCTAGATAACAATATGAGGAAGGAAGAGAACAGAAAGAGAAAGTTTGGGGTTAGTAAGACCCACTCTGAGCCATCACATAAGAAGCAGCATTTCTCTGAAGGTAGTGGCCACAAATCCTGGAGCCACCACAACAATGGCCATGGACACAAGCACCATGGACACTATCATAATGGTGGATACAGGGGTAACAATGGGGGTTTCAAGGGAAACAGTCACAATGGACATAATCATGGCAATGGACATCACCGGCATAACTCTGAAGGGAAGAAGGATCTATCCCAGGTGACATGCTTCAAGTGTAGGAAACAAGGACACTATGCAACTGAGTGCACAGAGAAGAAAGCTGATGACTCTACAAAACCCAACCCCTTTCAGAAGGGACATGTGAACCATGTCAATGTGGAAGAAGTGATGGATGAGCCCGATGCTGTGATTGGTACGTTTCTACTCAACTCATTTACAGCATTGGTTTTATTTGATACTGGAGCATCTCATTCATTCATATCAAGGGCATTTGTAAATAAAAATGGGCTACCCACTGAAACCATAGGGAAAACCATTAGAGTAAGCTCCCCAGGTGGAGAAATGCTCGTCAACGCCGGATGTAGGCAGCTTACCTTGGAAATTGGAAAATATAAATTTCCAACCCATCTCGTAATTCTAGAGTCCCAAGGACTAGATGTTATTCTCGGGATGGATTGGATGACCACTTTTGGAGGGGTCATAGATTGTGCAAACAGAGCAATTACACTCACCACCCCAGAAGGAAAGAGGATTAGATTCAAATCCAACATGGAAATAAAAGGGGTTATGCTCAATTCTCTTAAGGGGGTTAGCCTAGATCAAGTATCCATCGTGAGGGAGTACCCCGATGTTTTTCCCGAGGAATTACCAGGAATGCCACCTGATAGGTATGTGGAGTTTCTCATTGATCTATTACCGGGCACTGGCCCCATAGCAAAAAGACCTTACCCCATGTCTACTGATGAGCTAAAGGAACTTAAGAAACAATTAGAAGAACAACTCGGGAAAGGTTTTATTCGTGAAAGTTCATCACCATGGGGAGCACCAGTTCTGTTTGTGGAGAAGAAAGATAGGAGTCAACGTTTAGTTATGGATTATCGTTCTCTGAATGAAGTGACTATCAAGAACAAGTATCCGTTGCCTAGAATCAATGATCTGTTTGATCAATTAGAGGGAGCATGTGTGTTTTCCAAGATTGATCTTCGATCGGGATACTTCCAATTGAAGATTAGGGAGCATGATATACCCAAGACAGCCTTTGTTACTAGATATGGATCGTACGAGTATACCGTAATGCCATTTGGTTTAACCAATGCCCCTTCATACTTCATGAATATGATGAACAAAGTGTTCATGGAATTTCTAGACAAGTTTGTCGTAGTCTTCATTGACGACATTTTGATCTATTCCAAGAGCACTAAGGAACATGAAAGTCACCTCCGTTTGGTTTTGGAGAAGCTTAGGGAGCACAAACTTTATGCCAAGTTTAGTAAGTGTGAGTTCTGGCTAAATGAAGTGGGATTTCTTGGACACATTGTGTCAAAGGAAGGAATTGCTGTTGATCCCTCCAAAGTAGCAGCAGTAATGGATTGGGAATCACCCAAGAATGTTGGGGAGATTCGTAGTTTCCTAGGCTTGGCAGGTTATTACCGGAGATTCATAGAGAATTTTTCAAAAATTGCTAAGCCCATGACCGAGTTGTTAAAAAAGGAAAAGAAGTTTGAGTGGACTGATGCGTGTGAAACTAGTTTTCAAGAATTGAAGAAACGATTGGTGACAGCCCCAGTCCTATGCTTACCAAATTTAGAGAAGGAATTCCAAGTGTATTGTGACGCCTCACGCCAGGGACTTGGAAGTGTTCTTATGCAAGGAGGAAAGGTGGCATCATATGCCTCTAGACAACTCAAGAAGCATGAAGTCAACTATCCAACACATGATCTAGAGTTAGCCTCAGTGGTTCATGCCTTGAAGACCTGGAGACATTATTTGATGGGGAAAAGATGTGAAGTCTTCACTGACCACAAGAGTTTAAAATACATATTCACACAGAAGGAATTGAACATGAGACAAAGAAGATGGTTAGAACTTATTAAGGATTATGACCTGAGTTTGCAATACCATCCCGGTAAGGCTAATGTAGTAGTTGATGCTCTCAGCCGCAAGGTTTACGTTAATGGCCTCACGGCGGGAGAACTACCTGAGGATTTGTGCAATGCATTCAAGGATCTTAGACTAGAAATAGTACCCGAGGGTTTTGTAGCATCCTTGGTGGTGCAACCAACTTTGATGGACAGAATACGGGAAGCTCAGAAAGGAGACAAAGATATAGAGGAAATAAAAGTCAACTTAAGCATAGGAAAAGCTAAGGGATTTCATGAGGATGAGCAAGGGACCTTATGGTTTGAGAAACGTGTGTGTGTAGCTAATGACACCGATCTTAGGAAGCTGATTTTGCAAGAAGCACATGAAACACCCTACTCGATCCATCCAGGTAATACCAAAATGTACATGGATGTGAAGGAGAGATTCTGGTGGAATAACTTGAAGAAAGACATCGCAGAGTTTATAGCAAAATGTGATGTGTGTAGTAGAGTAAAAGCAGAACATCAAAAGCCAGCAGGACTATTACAACCATTGAAGGTACCAGATTGGAAGTGGGAACAAATTGGTATGGATTTTATTACTGGGTTACCCAGGACTAAGTCTGGTTATGACTCTATTTGGGTAGTGGTCGATCGTTTAACAAAGGTAGCTCATTTTCTACCAGTAAAGACCACCTACACTAGTGCTAAGCTAGCAGAAATTTACATGAAAGAATTGTATGTCTGCATGGTGTACCCAAGAGCATTGTTTCTGATAGAGGTACCCAGTTTACATCTCATTTTTGGAAACAACTACATGAGTCCTTAGGTACCAGACTGGAATTTAGTACAGCATTTCACCCACAGACCGATGGACAAACTGAAAGAGTGAACCAAATATTGGAGGATATGCTGAGAGCATGTGCCCTAGACTATGGTTCCAGCTGGGAGGATAACTTACCTTACGCAGAATTCTCTTACAACAACAGCTATCAGGCAAGTATTGAGATGGCACCGTTTGAAGCGTTATACGGGAAAAAGTGCACTACACCATTACTATGGAGTGGTGTAGGAGAACGAAGTTTCTTTGGTCCTGATATAATTCAAGATGCAGAGGAGAAAGTTAGGTTGATTAGGGATAGACTCAAGATAGCCCAGTCAAGACAGAAGAGCTATGCGGATAACAAACGCAGAGATGTCACTTATGAAGTTGGTGATAGAACTTACCTAAGAGTATCACCACTCCGTGGTGTCAAGAGATTTGGAATCAAAGGAAAATTAGCACCTCGATTCATAGGACCATTCAAGATTTTGTCTCGCAAAGGTGAAGTGGCTTATGAGTTAGAATTGCCTGAGGTTTTGTCTGCAGTCCATAATGTGTTTCATGTCAGTCAACTAAAGAAGTGTCACCCTGAGATGCTGGAAACTGCTTTGAAAGATATTGTACCTCTTGAGGAAGTACAATTGGAGAGTGATCTGACTTATGAAGAGAAGCCAATCAAGATACTAGAAACTGCAGAAAGAGTTACCCGCACCAAAACCCTCAAATTTTGCAAAGTTCAGTGGAGTCACCACACTGTAGAAGAAGCTACGTGGGAGCGAGAAGATGATCTTCGAGAAGACCACCCACACCTATTTGCTGACCTTTCCAAAACTCGAGGGCGAGCTTCATCTTAAGGGGGTTAGTCTGTAACATCCCAAGATTTTAAAAATTCAATAACATCATGCATACATTTGCATCATGGCATCATCTCATATTTTCATCTTGCATCTATTCACAACAAGTCAATAAACTCATTTTCACCACATAAGCACACAAAAGGGTTCAATTGAAGTCCTCATAATTTACCTATGTGAAATTATTTTATTTTTGAAAAAGAGCAATACCAAAATACTCCTTATGTCACTAGCTTTTCAAAACATATTTTTATTTATTTTTCTGATTAAGTTTGAGGGGTTTATGGTTGGTTAAAGTTTAAAAAAAAAAAAGAGAACAAAAAAAAATAAAGAGATCCTATTCTACCGCACCCCCTGGGCCAAGCCCATTCCTTTTCCCTCTCCCTCCCGCACAGCGCGCAGCGAACAACACTTGCCAGCCCAACGGGCCAGCCCGAAGGAATCGGCGCAACGCTCACTCACCCTCTCTCTACCCCCTCTCGCTGATACGTGGCCCCGAAGCCCACGTCTGGATCACGTCACCATGACGCACCATCGTCTTCCCCAGCGCGGTGACGGCGCTCGCGAATAAAGACCAGAAACGGCCGATTAAATCCAGCGTTAACGCGCGCGATTAAGACGCCGTTTACGTCCCCTCCACACCCTACATAAGTTCCACCCCATCCTCTTCGATCTGCCCCACAGAAAACCGAGGGGAGCCTCTAGGCCGCACGGTTTTTGGAGCTCGTCCCCGCCGGCTAGGTCTCTGTTTTCCGGCGAACTCCGGCCCTCCCTGGCTCTCTCTCCCTCTCCGTTCGATTCATCTCACCGCCGTGCACCATTTTGACATCGTCGCGCGTTTATTTTTCCCCCAGGTCGACGGCGCCATCCTCGGCGTCCATCACCGTCGCCTCGGGTGGATCCCGGCGAGCAATTTCGCGACGTGGAGATCGTCACCGAGCTCCTCGCTACGCCACTGAGTCCGCGTCGACGAGCTAGACGTCCAGGTACGTCCCCGTGACCCCTAACCCTACGTAGACCCCGCGCCGTGCTCGCAGAGCCACGCGCTCTGGCTTCCGGCGAAATTCCGGCGAGGCCGCGCCGCTCGACTGCTCGGGTCAATCCTGGGCCGTTAGATTGAATCGTAGGGCTGTGATTAGATCACTTAACGAACGGTTACGTTTTAATCCTGGCCGCTCATCTCCCTTTAAATCCTGCGGTTCACGTTCGTCAATCCGTGCGAAGAGGTACGGACCAATCAGAGGGCTCCGTTTCACACCCCACGGATCGGTCATTTTCTTTTAAAAACAGAAATAAACAGAATTAGAACTTAAACTTGTAAATTCAATAACTTTCGTTCTGTAACTCCTTTTCCAATGATTTTGTACTTTTTGAAATCAGCAAGATGAGTAGAACACAATGGATCTATAGATTTATATTTTTGACACGTGCACAAACTTGTTATTCACAGATCTTCACTTTGCACTATTTTGATCATAACTTTAATTCTATAACTCCTTTTTGAGAAAATCCAAGTGCTATGGTTTTGTTAAGATACAATCTACACAGAGAGTATAAGATAACAACATTTAGGCCACCATAACATCTTACTCTTTGTTTTTGGTTAAATAGATCCATTAAAGAACACACAAAAAAATGCTATAATTACAATTTAGTATCTAAATTGTTTTCCTAAGTTTTACATCTTAAGGAAATCTAAGAACAACATTATGTTATTACATTTGTGGATTCTATACATCTTTGCATATCATGCATACATGTTTACGTAATGTTTTCTTTTATTGTTTGCTTATGTGTGGTTACTTTGTTTGTATAGATTGTGAGGAGGAGCAATTCTACAATTGTGGTTGCTGTTCTTACTCATCCTACTGTCAAGGCAAGTGACACCCCATAACACACCTATATTTTCAATAAGCATTAGTGGATTTTTAATAGTATGCATGATAGGTTCTTTTATAAAGTATTTATGCTATGCTATTATCCTAGTAGTGTGTAGCCACCCCATTTTGAACCTTGCCACTCAACAACCCCAAGTTTAGTTATGCTTAGGCATGCTCAAATACTGGTATTTTTTACTATTTGTGGAAAATAAAAATAATAATATAACCTCAATGAACCACCTGGGTGGAATGGTATTGCGGGGCTGTCGAGAGTTGAGTGTCTCCCCGAGGGGAGTTCACTTGAAGGAATGCCACCCAGGAACAAAGTGATTATGACGTTCCCTGAGTTTTGATTGCTTACCGTGCAACCTTTAGTCATATGGGCTCTGTCTTGATCAACTAAGTTGTGAGGGTTCAGCCCGGGCTTGACAAGCAGATGTAGCATAATTATAGGTGGAAAGGGTCTTGCCATTGGGTTGGATTCTTGCTTCTGAAAGATCTCGTCTCGATTCTTCTCCTTTCCTTAATGCACCCAGAGTGTATAGGATTTTTGGGTTGAGTTGAGTCTGAAGGTGAAAGTGCACAAGCTCTGCAGAGTCTACAAACTAAGATCTTAGCCGTGTCCCCGGTTATGGACAACATCGAGCAGCTGGACAAGGATGGACGGAAGAATCACATCACCATTTTCTGAATTAAAATTTTGACCAAGTAAATAGTACTTGTGGTGCTTGGATATTTTCCAATGTTGCCACCCCTTCAAAAAAAAAAATGGGTTTATAAAAGTGTTAGGAGAAAATTGGCTTTTGCAAATAGCCTCAAAATCCACCCAACCAAAGTTATCATGTAGTATTAGACATTGCCATTATATATCCACCATAGGTGTCATTTGCCAGTACATCATTGTATTGATCTCCCTCGGGGGCTGCATATTCCAACGTGCAGGATCTTCTGATGAAGAATGAGGATGTCTTTTCTGGACTCGAGACTACACCCAACATGTTTGTCTGTGGCGCATGCTTGAAGATGGAGGCTCATTGCTATGTTACTTATGTTGAGTGTTAGCTAGCCTATAAGGCTATGCACCTTGTAATAAGTTATATTTGTCTACTCTGGATCCAGTTGTAATAATTTTTGACTCTTATGCAATGATACCTTCAAGTTTTGTACTGTGGTGTTAGCATTGATCCAGGGACTAGCACATAACACAGGTGTTTCACTTTTGGTAAAAAGTGGGACGCTACACTGCTGCGAGTGGAGCTACCTCCGGGAAGTCGATAGTTCCTTAGGATGGGTGCTGCTTTATCTTTTGTATGCCAGTTTGTAATGAACTTCGGGAAGCATCCCATACTTTTGCTGTTTAATCGAAGCGTTTTAGAAGTGTCAGCATTTATCGTGCCTTACTTTGTATTCTCCCGATAGGAGTAGCCCCCTGGCACTCTAAGATATCTTTGTTGTCATTCATTGAGTGGGGCGTAGCTTTGTCTCTGAGACTCCTTTGTTCTTTGAAGATTCTGGCGGTGGCTCGTCGATCGGTGCTGCTCTGTCGACTGAGCCGCTGATTACTGATGCGAGCATGCTTGCCACGCTCCGTGGCCATGTCGCGGATGGTGAACGCAAGATCAAGACTTTGCAGGGTGTGGCGGATGTCGCCAAGTCCAAGCAAAAACTTGCTGCAGATCGCGAGCAGTTTGTGTTGGAGGAGCTGGCAAACATGGCGAAGAGTATGCTGTGTAAGTCCCACAAGCCCCCGAGTGTTTTTCGGTGCTGTACTGACTTGCGGTCTTAGCATGTGTCCTTTCTTGTGTTGTTGTTGAGCCCGATGGATCTTGCGAGGGTCATTGGGTGGACAATCGCGTGGCTTGTGAGTCGAGCAGTTTCAATTTTCATGCGAGCAACTTCTGGTCTGATCGCAGCAAGGGCTTTGTTCTGGCTACGCTGCAGTATCGGGTGAGTCAAGCGCAACTTTTTGTTGAATTTTGTCGGGAGGCTCTTTCCTCAGTTCATCGGGCTTTTTATCCTTTCTATGTTGTCCCCGATAAGCTGAGCGACCTGCTAAGATGTTTCGTTGGGTGGAGGATGTCCGCGAGTGCGTGCGCCAGGAGCTAATTTGTGGCGCTGAGGTGGACCTTGCCTTTGTGCGACTATGGCATCCCGGCGTCAACTTTAACTCTGTGGCGCAACTTCCCGACACCCGAGGAGCACATGTGGACTTCGTTCCGCACTACGAAGTTGTGCGACCAGCGGCTGAGCGGATTGTTCGACTAACTGCTGCAGAGACGGAGTGATTGCTTCGGGAGGCTTCCTCGCGGCGGTAGATCTTTGTATTTTTAAGGTGTATGTACCTTGTAAATTTGTTTAAGGTGTATACTTGTAACCTTGTACAGATATTTGAGTTTGGTCACCCGAAAATTGTTTATGCTAGTATGGTGTAGCCCCCGTGTGTTGGGGTGTTACCGTGTGTTATCATGTGAACAAAGAAAATTGGACGGAAGTAGTCAGTTGTGTCTATGGTTGAGAAACCATGTTTTCTGTATTGCGATGACTGAAAACTCATGTGTTTTTCTCGGGTTACAATCTGGCTGGAACAGCCTTATTTCTTGTGAGTAAGGGAGTAAATCCCACGGGTAAAACTTGCGGAGGTGCGCCACGTTCCACGGGTTGAAGTAGATGCCGCCTGTCTTCGGGTTTTTCAAGCGGTAGGCGCCCCCTGGGATGCCTTTGTGTATGATGAAGGGTCCTTCCCACGGTGGCTCTAGCTTGTGTCCCTCCTTTTGCTTGAGTCGCAATACCAGGTCACCTACCACGAAAGATCTTTGGCGTATGCGGCGACAATGGTGATTGCGCAGCGATTGCTGATAGACTGCGGATCTTGCGAGTGCGATGCCCCTGATCTCATCCAGCGCGTCCATGTCTTCTGCGAGTACCTTGTTGGAGGTTTCTTCGCTGTACGCGACAACTCTTGGGGCGCTGAACTTGACGTCCTCGGGTAGCACGGCTTCAGCTCCGTATAACATGAAGAATGACGTGTAGTTTGTCGATCGATTTGGTGTTGTTCGCAGGCTCCATAACACCGATGGTAGTTCTTCAGCCCAATGCCCTGCTGCTGGGTGTAGCCGAGTGAGCAACCGCTTCTTTAGGCAAGCCGAAACCAATCCGTTGGATCGTTCGACTTGGCCGTTAGTTTGCGGGTGAGCTACCGAGGGGAAGCTGAGAGTTATCCCCTTTTCCTTGCAGAAGTCCTGGGTTTCTTTGGTGTGAAGTTGGTCTCATTATCTGTGATGATATTGTGTGGGACACCGAACCTTCACACGATGGAGTCGAGGAATCTCACGACGCACTCGGCGTGCTACGACGTGACTAGCATGGCCTCTATCCATTTTGTGAATTTGTCGACTGCTACCAGCAGGTGGGTGTATCCTTCGGGTGTTGATTTCCGCAGCGGTCCCACCATGTCTAGCCCCCATTGAGCAAAGGGCCAGGAGATGGGGATCATGTGGAGCTGTGTGGCTTGCGCGTGTGGCTTGCGCGCGAACTTCTGGCAGGCGTTGCATCTCTCGACGAGATCTTTGGCGTCTCTGGCTGCCGTGAGCCAGTAGAATCCTGCTCGAAAGGCTTTCCCCACGATTGCTCTCCAGCTTGCGTGATGCCCGCAGTCGCCTTGGTGTATGTCACGGAGCAGTTCCTTGCCGTCCTCGGGTGCGATGCACCGCTGGAGTACACCTGATATACTTTGCTTGTATAGTTCTCCTTTTATCACCCCAAAAGATTTGCTGCGTCGCACTATCTGTCTGGGAGATACTTGTTGGACAGGTAGTCGAGGTATTTCTGCGTCCAGGTTGGCTCGACCAGAAAGACTTGCCTTGAGATGTTATGGATGAGATCGTTGAGAGCGATTTGCTGGCTGGCTTCCGTTTCCGCTGTTGCGGGTGTCTCTGATTGCTTTTTGACCTTGAGTGATCTTTTGCTTATTTTTTTGAAGTAGATTCCTGGTGGAACAGGGGCGTTTGTGGACCCTATGTTCGCCAGTCTGTCTGCTTCTTCGTTGCTTGATCGTGCGATATGCTTCAGCTCACATCCCTTGAAACTTCCTTTGAGTAGGTTGTACATGTCGCGATAAGCGATCATGTTATCTGCGACAACGTCGCACTCCTTCATCGTCTGTTGCATGATAAGATTGGAATCTCCGTATATCATGAGTCCAGTGGCTCCGCAAGAAATTGTCATCTTCATGCCGTGTAGGAGCGCCTCGTACTATGCATCGTTGTTTGATGCTGGATCGTCGGGGGGGGGGGGGGGGGGGTGGTGGGAAATGAAGTCACAGGACATACTGGAGCTTGTCTCCTCTTGGCGATATAAGGATTACTCTGGCTCCAGCTCCTTCATTTCTCTTCGACCCGTCGAAGTACATTATCCAAGAGCTCGTGTACTCGGGTGGCCCTAGGGTTTGCAGCTCTGTCCACTTGGAGAGAAAATCTGCTACTACCTGGGACTTTAGAGCGTTGCGCCCTGTGTATATGATGTCCCAGGCGCCCAGCTCGATGCTCCACTTCGCGATTCTTCCGTATGCCATGGGATTGTTCATGATTGTACCGAGTGATGCATCGTTTAGCACCGTGATGGTATGCTCCTAGAAGTAATGTTTGAGCTTGCGGGCTGTGAAGACCACTCCATACGCGAGTTTCTGATAGTAGGGGTATCGGTGTTTGCACGGTGATAGTACCTCGCCGAGGTAATAGATTGGTCTCTGTACACCGTGTGCCTTTCCCTCCTCTGGCCGCTCGACCACAAGTACTGTGCTCACCACTTGATTTGTTGCGACTAGGTATAGGTACAGGGGATCCCTTTCCTGAGGTGTGGCCAGTATTTTCTTGCTCTGGAGTACCTTTTTCAAGTCGATGAACGCTTGCCTTGCTTCAGGTGTCCACTCGAACTTGTCAGTTTTCTTCAACATTTTGTAGAAGGGGAGCGCATGCTCACCTAACCTTGCGATGAATCTGGTGAGGGATGCCAATCGCCTTGCGAGCTGCTACACACCGCGAAGGTTGGTCGGTTCTTTCATCGTCAAGATCGCCTGAATCTTTTCTGGGTTGGCTTCGATTCCTCGGGCAGAGACCAGGTAGCCGAGGAGTTGTCCTGCAGGAACTCCGAAGATGCACTTTGTCGGGTTGAGCTTGATTCTGTACGCGTTGAGGGCGTCGAATGTCTCCCTGATGTCCTCAAGGAGTGTGTCCTCCACTCGAGTCTTGATACGATGTCGTCAACGTACACTTGTACGTTCTTGCCAATGAGCTTGGCGAGGCATTTTTGCATGCAACACTGATATGTTGCTCCTGTATTTTTGAGCCCGAAGGGCATTGTTGATCTGATTATAGCCCGAGTAGGAATCCATGAAAGAGAGGCGTTGATAGCCTGCTGTAGAATCCACGATCTGGTCGATCTCTGGTAATGGGAAGTTATCCTTGGGGCAGTGTTTGTTCAACGACATGTAGTCGATGCACACACGAAGGATGTCAGTATTTTTCTTCGGGGCCAGTACCGGGTTTGCTAACCAGGTGGATATTTTGATTTCCCTGATGAATTTGGCGGCTAGTAGTCTGTTCACCTCTTCTCCGAGTGCTTTCTGTTGTGTCTTGGAAAACCGTTGAGTGGTCTGTTTGACTGTCTTGATATCTTTAAACACATCAAGTTAGTGCTCGGCGAACTCGCTGGGTATCCCTGGCAAATCTAAGGGCTGCCAGGCGAAAATCTCCCAGTACACACGAGGAGTTCGACGAGCGCACCTTCCTATGCGGATGATTGGGTGGTGGACACGATCGCCGTCTTCGCGGATTCTGTCGGGTGCACTTGATGCTTTCGAGTGTCGTTGCTTGGGCTAAACTCGAGTTATGGGGCGTTCTTTTTGGCGAGTGGCATCACAGAGTTATCTGTGGTTTTTGCCAACTCTTCCAGCTCCTCTTCCATCCTGAAGGATTTCGCGATCTCGTTGAACTCGATGTCGCACTTTTCTGACTTTTGGAAGTCGCCGTTTATGGTTATCGTGCCATATTCCCCTGGGAGTTTGAGATTGAGGTAGGCGTAATGGGGTACTGCCATGAATCTCGCGAACGATGTTCGGCCGAGAATGGCGTGGTACTATGATCGCCAGTCGACTACCTCGAAGTCGAGGAATTCTCCCCTGTAGTTTTTCGGGTCTCCGAGTATCACCTCCAAGTTGATTGTTCCGAGTGGTCGGACAGCTTTCCCTGGTACTATCACGTGAAAGGATGTTTCTGTTTCCACGAGTCCGTCCAGGTTCTTGTTCATCTTGCGGAGTGCGTCGGCGTATATGATGTTGATTCCGCTGCCACCGTCCATGAACACCCGGGCTAGGTCGTAGTTGCCTATTTGCGCCTGGATGACGAGCGTTGCTTGTCCAGATCGATACACCCGTGGAGGGTGGTCCTCTTTGGAGAAGGTTATCGACTACTCTGACATCTTCAGGTATTCAGTCATTGATGGTGGAGCCTGTACTGCCATGTTAACTTGGCGTGTGTTTGTCTTCTGGACTCTCCGGACGGGCATACCTTCCGTATCATACCCAGGAGCCCCTGTGGGTTCGGGTACCCGTTAGCTCCCTAGTTTGCGGCAGGTGGCGCTGGTAGCACAGCTAGCACCACGTTCTGGTGTCCTCGTGGAGGCAGGGGTGGCGGTTGGTATCCGTTAGCTCCTGCTGGGAGTTGTGGGTATCCTTGGCTGATGGCGGCCCTATGCTTTTTTGTGTACGCCTCATGGATATCCTGGAAGTTTCGGCAGTCTTTGAGGAGTTGAGTGGCCTTGGTTTTGCCCGTGCGCTTATCTGTGAACAGATATAGCGAGCAGTATCCGTCAAGGTCTTCCTCAGGAGTTTTATCGTCTAGTTTTGGTTTCCAGTCGCTCAGCGGGATCCGCCATCGCGATTTCTTGTGAACTCCGATGCCACCAGTTCCGATTGATCATCCTGGTCGTAGTGTTTCCTCTTCCTCCTTCGGCGTTCGCCATTGCGATCCTCATCAGGTGCAGGATGAAGAGGCTTTCTAGTTGTGCATGGACTCTTCGCTGTTAGCCCATCTGTCCTCTATCACCATTAGTTCTCCAATTGTTTTGGGCGCAGCTCGTCCCCAGTTCCTCTCGGCAGGTGGCGCGCCTAGCGCCTTTGGTGAAAGCTTCGACTGCGCCCTCTTCCGACATATTTCCCGCCGTGTTCTTGAGTGAGGTCCACCTCTAGATATACTCGTGGGTAGACTTGCCGCTCTTCTGCTTGCAGGCCCGCAGTTCCTCGATAGACGTTGGCCGCTTGTACATCGCCTAGAAGTTCTTCTGGAAGTAGCGGGTGAGATCGTCCAAGGATTCATAGTGCGCACGTGGTCTTCCTTCGAGCCAGCTGTGGGCAACGCCTACGAGGTGTAGGTTTAGGTACTGCATGGCGGTTGTCTTGTTTCCGTGTTGGCATTTCACCGCGGTAAGATAGTCTGAAAGCCACGACTTGGGCTCCTACGAGCCGTCGTACTTTGGGACCTCCGTTGTGAGCTTGAATCTTTTGGGCATAGGTGCCTCGTGGATGCTGCGGGTGAAGCACATTGTGTCGCAGGCTTCCTCGTCAGAGGAGGTGGACGGCGATCGGGCGCGGTTCCTGCGGGCTCGAGCTTTTTCGACCTTGCTCTGGGTGATTTCTCCATGCGCGTCATATTCAGTTCGATCGCGATTGTCCTCCTGCCGTTTTTCCCTGCTGCGGTGTCTCGATCGTCTTCCGTGGTGCCGTGGGCTGCATTCGTGATTTCGCGGGCTATCGTCGTCGCTACGTGGGATGTCGCCACGGCACCTGGCTTCTTTTCCTCGGGAGCGGCGAGGTGACCCCTTGTCTCCCCTTTCAGGCGACATGCTCTCGCGTCTGCGAGGTGTTTTGTCCACCCGAAGGGTTTTGTCAGCCTCTGGAGTTGTTGCGTGCCTGCGGTTCTGGGCGGCGATTCTTGCAGCGGCCATGCCTAGCCCTCTTTGGACTTGTCGATGTTGCTCCGCGCGGGGGTCGTTTTCGGGCGGCTGGTTCGCCTGTAAGTACGTGGTGGCTTCTAGGACCGCTGCGGCGGGGGTCGCCGGGTGTACGTTGCCCTCCTCATCGACGTGCATGAGGGATGTCTCGAGGGACTTGCTGATTCCGTTGAGGGACTCGTGGTCCAGGCAAGCAGTCTTCGAGACGTATTTCTTCTTCTGGGGTTGGTTTCCCGTCGATTGAGTCCTAGAGAGCGCCGCACGGCGCGCACTCGAGGCTTCTGCCGCTTGCTTCCGCTGCTCCAAATCCTTGCGGGCTTCTTGCAGCTATCGGCCAGTTCGCAACATGTGGTAGTGGTACGCCACCATGTTCTCTTGAGTGGATGTGGGTGGTATCGGTTGGCCCGAATTTATTGCCATTTTCGTTGTGAGCCATGCGGCTCGCGAAACTTTGATGCGCTCTTGCGCCTCTTTGCTCCCCTCTGTTTCCTCGGGTACTTCGCCTGAGTCTACCATGCAGACCTGAGCTAGATATGGCGCGTGAGTCCTAGGCGTAGATTGGTGGTCTGCAGAATTTGGAGGGCTCCTCTGCCGCGATCGTGTGGAAGTCGCATGTGTTGCGGCGGATGGAGCTACCGCTCGGCGCTGGGTCGCGACCATCGTCGTAAGATGGCGACTCGAGGGCCGCCGGACTTGAGACAGACTCAGAGTCCGATTCGCCGAGTCCAATCTGGTTGGGGAAGCGCAGGATCCTTGCTTTGTTGGCGTGGAAGTGGAAGCTGCCGAACGTCAGGCTGACGCTTTTCTCGAGTCCGCTGAACGCTGGACGCGATTCCAGCGAGTGGGGCGTCTACATGAGCGACCCAAAGCGGATCGGCTCCGTTGGAGTTGTTGATCCATGGCTCCAGCTGAAGCTTGGCGATGACGAGGCCAAAGATGTCGTGGATCCAGCGTCTGCCGTTCCCACAGGCGGCGCCAATTGTCGATTAGTCATCTCGACAAGTCCCTCGGATGATCCGGTAGGGTTTCTATTAAGAGAACGGATAGGCGCTGGTGAAAATCGTCAGCTAATAGGGGGCACGATTTACCCAGGTTCGGGGCCCTCGTAGAGGTAAAACTCTTACTCCTGCTCCTGCGATATGTATTACGAGTAGATCGGTTACAATGGTGAGCGCCTAAGTCGAGAGATTGATCTCGAGTTTATGGCTATGGTGGTGAAAAGTAGATTGGACCCCCCTTCCCGTGGTTATCCCAATGTTTTATAGATAGCTGGGTCTCAAACCATGCCGGGGGGGGGGGGTTACAAACCCCAACTCTAGGTCGATAGGAGTTTTCCTTCTTGACCCGCAAGTTTTGCGGGTGGGCTTCTATTGGGACTTCTAGAATAGTGGGGTAGCGCCTTGCTTTAGGCCTTGGACCGGGTAGGCTCACCCGATAGGTCCAGGAGTCATCCCCACGTCAGTAGTTTCACTTAGATGAAGGAAGAACATCAGATCCAAAGCAAGCAACATGTAGAAACAACAGGAAAACAATCAGAAGGCTTGTAGTTTTCTGTGACAACATTGTTTTCCAAGTAAAAAGTAGTTATAGTTCTTCCATCTCTTGAAGTCACAACCTGTAGTTGTTGAATTTTTTCATGAACCTTGTGAAACCTGGACCTCCATGAAAGAAAGACCCCGACTGCACATCTTGTATCTACATGTACTGTTGCCTGTAGAAACGAAGAAAGAAATCAACAAAGATGCATGTATGTGTAGTACTATACAAAAAATTCCACAGGAAAAACATGTCTATATCATAACATTGAAAACTTGCAGAGAAGTTCATGTGACTATTTAAGCTAACAACTGTACTTTTTGTAGCAGGTATGGACATGGACTTCCAGCCTGGTGGTATTGACCTGGACGAGCCTGCTGTAGATGGTACTAACGGGCAGTTTGCCAATGTGGATGGTGAAGGGGTGCATTTGGTACAGCCATCAGCTGAAGTTTCAAGGACAAACACCGGGCCATCAGCTGAAACCGCAGGAGGTACAGGGCATAACATTTCAAGTGATGATCTAAGTAGTGATGATGAAGTTCAGTCGACTCCGAACAACCAGACTGACATACAGAAACCATATCCCAGCTAGATTTTTAAGACTTGGGAGCAAGCTAAAAATACATTACAATAGATATGCTAAGCAAGTTGGTTTCTTAATAAAATCTAGTACTTTCAAGACCTCTATTTTAGACAAACAGAAGGACAAGTGCTTATTTGTTTGCAACAAGTATGGCGAAATGGATGACATTAACAAACAGGAAGCTCCACCTGTGAGGCAACAAAATCACAGTATTACCTAAAGGACAGACTGCAAGGCGCGTCTTAGAGTTAAAAGAAGAGGACAAAAATGACATGTCCCGATATTCATTGCGGACCACAATCATCTGTGCATTAAAAAGTTAAGTTTGAAGAGGTACATGAGGTCACATAGAGGTACCCCAAAAGAAGAGAAGGATTTTATCAAGCTGCTCCATAAAGTTAACCTATATGCTGGTAGGATCGTGACTATTATGGGTGCACTATATGGGAATTTGGCAAATATTCCTTATATTAAGAAGGATGCTAGTAACTAAATGGCTAAGCTTGATGATGCACACACACAGAAAGATGTGGAATCGGATAGAGTACTTTGAGCAAATTAAGAAGGATGATCCACTTTTCATGTGCACAATACATGCAGACTATGCTGGTAGCGTGGACCAAATTTTCTGGGTTGATGGGGCAGCAAGGAACGCGTACAAGCTTTACAATGATTGTTTGTCATTTGGCACTACATACATGACAAACATGTATAATATTCCGTTTGCGCCTTTCATCGGAATAAACAGATACTGCCAATCTATTCAGATGGGTTGTGGGTTTCTAAGGAATTGTCGGATATATGCCAATTAGGGTTATATCCGGCATTAGCCTAAGGACAGATTACTAGGGTGGTCGACAGGCAATGGAACAAAGTCCATTGGGCGGCCCAGTAAGCTGATGCGCAGGAAGCCGGATTCTAGAAGAACCCGGACCACGACCCAATGTGGTACGACTTGGAGGAGAAGCCGGATTCCTTGCTTTCCAAGTTAGATACTTTCCGTAGCCTTCTAGGTTTTCTTCCTGTAAGCCCTAGTTCGGCTATCTATGTAAAGCCGAACGAGAGCGAAAGACAGAACAAGATCACAAGTTAGCTAGAAGCCAACTCGCCGAGAAGTTCATCTTTGCTGAGTTAGCGAAACCATACTCACAATTGTACTCTGTATACTTCATGTTCAGCCTGATTTTAGTGAGATTGTAGGAGTAGGAACGCCTCCTAGTTGCGACGTACCGAACCTGGGTAAAACCGGTGTTCTCGGTTACAATTCTTCCACGCCCCCCCCCCCCCCCCCGCGGTTATACCAGTAGGCTTATGGAAGCCCCGTCCATGATCCTTACTACGAAGTCTCGACAGTTGGCGCTCACCGTGGGTCCAGCGGCGTCGGGAGTTACGTTCCGAGCGGGAATACTCGGCGGAATCAACAACACAGTCACTGTCGGAAGTCTGGAATTTGACGGAAAAGTTGGACGATTCCTCGACAATGGATCATATATGCCGGCACGGAATCATCTGGTAAGTGCATGCGTTTTACCGATTGGATCTGCTAATGTCTATATCGGTTTAACAGTAGAAGCAATGACATTCCATGGTGGAAGTTACTTTATCCCACCCACCCTATGCCCAATAGATGAAGGCTTCAATGTTGGATTCTGCTCAGATCTACCCTACTCATATATAGGGGCAGATCAAGCTCCCATAGCTGCATATCACCAAAACACATATGAATTTGCGCCTCTTCAGAGATGCCTGCAGTCAGATCCCACTTTATTGGCATGGTGCATTCTAATATCGCCGAAAACACGGAAGACGAAAATCCCGTGGAAAATGCAGAAAATCATGACCCCACAAAAAACATGGAAGATCCAAAGTCCGTCGATCAATCGACAAACTCGGAAGCCGAGTTGGTATTAGCGGCCATAGAGGCAAAACTAGATTCGGAAACCGGATCTGCAGACACAGATTCTGAAGATGAAGATGAGGACGCTTTTGAAAGAAAGGTCAAATCCATGCAGGGGAGTTTCCATGAAGTACTCATGGCAAAACCGACTGGAAATCCGGATGCCGAGGAAGATGAAGACCCCAAAATGCCTCAGCGAGAGGAAGAGGAAGAGGGAGGCGAAGTTAGTCCGACCTACCCTGACGTCAAAGAATTGACGGAAGATGAACCTAACAAAAAGCCTCCATCTTCCAAGAAGAAAAGGAAGTCCTCTAAGAAGCTGCTATCCAAACTACATAAGAAAAAGGAGGAAAAATTGGCAGACATTGCCAATCAAAACCTGGAAGTTGGAGGTGGGAGTGGTGTAAAACCTACGGAGAAGCAAAAGGTCAAAATCCCTGTTTCAAAAATGTCGAAACAGGAGGAGATCGACCTGATCCAAACACCGGTTGCACGGAACGAGCCCCCGAAAGTGCTGAAAGCCAGGAGACAAGATATAATGCGGCAACAACAACATCTATTCCGAACTCGAGAAAATCTCCTCAAAACCCAGGCTAATATCAAAATACAACAGGAAGAAATAGAGGAATATGAAAGAAGGAATATATCTGGAATTAAACCTACGCGGTTACCCGGAATTTCAAAGCCGGAAGAACTGCGAGCAAGAAAGATGTTTGAAAATCCATCTTGGCAAAGGCAGGTTAACAACACTAATGCTAAGGGTGAACACGTCTACAAAACAGCAGCCAAAAACGCAGAAGACGCATTTGCCATCCTTAATGAAGATCTGTACTCCACTAACAAAAAGCTACAGGGAGTGTATGCTTTCTTAGGAAAAGCATTACAACGGCAGCATCGAGGACAAGCAGGTTCAGGCAAACTATATGATGATTCAGCCTTGTGTAGAACTGCCACGTGTGCCGCTGGAGCACCTGACCCTGGCAAACTCGGAGATTCAGGTGATTCTAAGGAAAATAAGGGAGATCCTAAGAAGGACAAGAAAATCCCAGATAATAAAGATGCAGCGTCCAGAACACGATCCATCTGCCGAAAGGCGGAAATAAACCCCGTGACAACAAGGAACGGGAGAAGCAAAACCTGGAATGACGGAAAAGCAATGCCGCCTCCGAGATACCGGGATGACAAATCAGAAGATACGACAATCCTCACAGGCGTGAGAGATACCGAACCCCTCCAATGAACAAAGAAAGGCCAAGGAGTAGAACTCCACCTTACTCAAAGGACGGGATGTGTCACGTCCCCGGACCTAGAGGTATACATACTGTTTTGCGCTCCTAGTCGTGGGCCCGCAAGGGCTTCAGGGTTACCAGCCCCGGCCGCAAAAAAACAACGGCATGTAGACAGGATTCATCGGCACAAAGTTCGGGTAACACCGGTACTACTACTCCTTGTGTCCATACTAGTCATAACCAACTATGCACACAAAGAGTCCACGAGTCGTATGCAACTGAAGGAACGAGACCAAACCTATACAGAGATGCTATGTGTCCAGGAAGTGCAACAACAATCAAGGGTTACCAGGGGTTGCCAAGCCCAGGCCAAGTAAACATCGTCATGCGTGCTCGAAATGGATCATTGGCCCCACAACCCCTCGACTGCGACAACTATGCAGGCATAGCCAAAACTGTATAACAATGAGCTCGAAACCAACAACCAATCAAAGGCAGTAACTTTAAACATGCTAGCTGTATAAAGCAAGTATTACTAGAGTGTAGCTTTACAAACAGAGGTCACATGACCCAACATTACATCACACAACGGAAGGCAAATTATTTCTGCTAGTCAACAAGATACCAAAAGGCCTAAGAGGCCACAACATAAGGTGACATCCCAGCCCATAGATTCCCTACGTGGGAACCCCGAACTACTCGTCGATGTCCATGTTGAAATCACCACCGGAGTGAGAACTCCACCTGAAGCAAATTTAAGCAAACCTGAGTACGGGAGGTACTAAACAACACTTAGTTAACCTATTATATCTGCTGGTTTAGAAAAGGATTTTATGATGGTTAATTTGCGTAAAACAAGATTTTGTTTTCGAAATCGAGGAAGTATAGCACGTCTCATAGGATGTTGTCAAGATAGATGAGAAAACTACTCAACTAGTGAGATCAGCGTGTTTAATCCACCAACATCATTTCCAGCACCTAGTGCTTCAAAGATCACGATCTCAAGTTGTTCTGGTACCTCATACTACAAGGTAAACGCTCTCGGCATTTCCGAGGAGGCATCCTTCCATTCGTTATCAACAAGTTTTAGCATTTCGTTCAAGTTATCTATGATCACAGAATCCGTCAACAAGTCGTCCTTAACCGCGGACACGGCTTTTCGGAAAGATGTAACCCTGCAGGGGTGTACAACGTTACCCACACGTACCAACCGACTCTTAGTGCCATCGGGTTAGCACTATTCCGAGAAGTCCCGGCAGAGGGTGGTTCACCACGACCTTTCCCTTACTCTCCTATTCCATGAGTCGCTCCGAGTAGAGATGGTTCGCCAATAGGGAGTGGCCATCTACTGCCGGGTCTCTATCGTTGTGTGCAATGCTCGACGGTTATCTACCCACAGAGCGTCGATACACCACCACGTCCTAGTTTTGAAAAGGTTTTTAATATCCCGCAATCCAAATGGAACGCCCGAACTATGCGACTCATGGAGCAAACTAGGTAAGTTGAGACCGAGGGGAATCTAAGCCCCGTGTGGATGCACGACCAGTCTTGGCTCGAAGATGAGAACTCGCTCCTGGGGGCATGAACGAGACAGACACCACAGACCCTTTGTGGTATCATCATCCACACCTTTAAGTCATCTTAATCACACATCTCTTATCTTTCCACAACAACCTGTCATACTAGATTCATTCGCAACTCTGATTCATCAACCAGATGGAGCAGAGCTAAACAAGCATGTATGACTAAGCATAGCATAATTAAGGCGTTGGCGAGGCCACACAAGAAAATCTATAGCTGCTAGGAGTAGTGGATCAGGATATTTAGGCTATGCAATATATGGGAGAACTCTAACTACTGACACAAGATACATTTGAATCGAATGCAATGTACGTGAATCAAAAAGGAGTTCGAAAACGTGTATGGTTAGATAAGAGGTTATGCTTGCCTTGGTCATAAGAAAACCAATAGATAAATCTTCTAGAGTAAGTGCTTGACTTGTCGGTTAAGATCAAGTATTCATCAATGGCATCGTCGATCTTCACTTCAGAGTCGCATTCTAGCGAGGAGGAACAACACCTAAAAGAAGAACACCAATCAAACATGGCATCGATGCAATACGCAATATGTATACATGAGCAAGTTAATTCACTTTGCTGAGGACCTAAACATGTTCGATGGTTTACTAGGGTTCGCATGGAAACTATGCACTTATATTGAAATTAGCCCCGAAATGGTCCTCGGAGGGTATTTCGGGCGATTATGAAAGTGTGTACGATTTTAATTGCTCAAATGGGTTCGAAAACATCATAAAAGAGTTGCATTTTTATTTCGTGGGCATTTTGGTATAAAACTTGTAAGTCTATGAAATTATTGAATAAAAACTTATTTTCTTCATTTTCAAATGATTTTAAACAATATTAAATAATGGTCAAATTCAAATTATTCAAACATGTTTGAAAATGTTAGAAACATGTAGAGTTTATTTTTCTAAATATTTCTATATATTTTTGACAATTTTCTGAAATACAGATTAAAGTTATTAATTCTTCAAATATTAACCATTTTCCGGAATTTCGAAAAGGGGAGGGCCCACATGTGAGATTTTATTCATTTAAAAATTAATTTCAAAAAGAACAAATCCCTGACAGGCCGGCCCACGCTGACATCACGATGATGTCACGCCGACGTCAGCCGTGAGGGCAAATGGCTCTGCCATGGATCGATACATCGGTCGATTACCGAATCGGGTTATCCCACGAGGTAGAGGAGGAGAAGAAGAACACGACAGTGGTGGCGCCGCTGCTTTTGCATCGCCAAAGTTACGTCGGCGTGCGGCTTTTGCAGCAGCGGAACACAGCAACGACGGCGATGGTGGAATTGGTCGCGATAAAATGAACGGAAGGCATGGTGAGGTTCATAATCTCACCCTAAGCATTGTGGAGGTGACGGGGAGGCGAGGTACGGTCGGAGTCGGCGCCGGCGTAAAATAATCCGTGGCGGCCTGGAGGAGATTTTGACGGTGAAATTTGGCCTTCCCCGGGCTTCCTTCTTCTGTGTGAACTCGAGGAGGTAGAGGAGATCGAGGGGATGACGGACGGGGTGCTTATCGGGGGCGAGGACGACCGGGAACAATGGCGTCCAGCGCGTCCCACGGCTATGGTTTCGGCTAGGGGAGGAAGGAGAGAGCCAGGGAGGGTGCGAAATGGATGAGGGGAGGATACGACTAGGGCTTCTCCGCATCCTCTTACCCTGCGCGGGGAAGCAGGCACACAGGGGGTGGCCGCGCGAGGATGGCAACGTCGACACACATCTCCTCCTACTGGCTTGAGGAAAAAGACAAGGCGCGTTTTTGAAGCCCCTGGAAGTTTTGGGAATTTGCAAAGAAATCCTTTTCTATTGTAATATAGAATTGAAAATAAAGTTTTGAGGTTTCTTTTTGCAAGATTTAAATTTGGCAAAAAAATATTTTTGTAAACCTTATGAAATTTGCAAGCTCACCATGTAAAGGTTTTCCCACTTTGAAAATGTTTTGAGTTCAAATTTGCAGTGGTCACTTTAAGTGATTTTTGTGCAATTTCTAATAAAATTCAAGTTCAAACTTAGATGAAAATTTTCATGCATGCTATGACATGAGTGCAACACTACAAACCATTTATTACCAAAAGTGGGGATGTTACAAACCTACCCCCTTACAAGAATCTCGTCTTGAGATTCCTGAAGGAGAAAGAAAGAAGGAACACCGGTTTTAGATTATATTCTCGAACCTTACGGTTCTCTTCTTGAAGAGATTGACCAATAGAGTTGCGAAGACATCCATCGTCTACACCTTAGGTAAGAGGGAAACCTCTGAGGGAATTGATCTTCTCAAAGGCTAAGTGTCTCATGGCCAACTTATTGTAGGAGTGTTCACAAAAACACTTGAGCTAGAGAACATAAAACACATCAAGGTAACGGAAGAAATAAGAGAAGGTTTCAAGTTTGTGGACGATTGTTCTTGGAAGGAGTTAGAATATGAACTTTGCACAAGTCCTTAAATCCTTTTGGAAAATAAAGTTTGAACAACTTATGAAACCGAGGTTTCACTCTTTACTTTGAACAGGTAACAAGATGGAACAGATTGTCTTGGATACCACAAAGTAATATCCGTAGACGGAAGATAACACATGACCACAATGGGAACATGCGTCCATAGAAAGTTTGGTTATGTAATCTTGTTCACTCCTTGGAGTGGACGAAGAAATTAAGGAACTTTCATTCATAACTTTGGAGTGAAAGTTTCTAGAAATCCTTACCAAGGATTGGGATGTTACTTCACAACACAAAGAGATTCTTGGTCACACCATAATGAGGAGTAACCAACAGAGATTAGAACACCGAAAGGAATAAGGAATCTCTTTCCTATTGTGGATTGGACGTAGCAATACGTTTACCACATGGTTAAGACTCCAGGGCTGAAGTGACTCACAAATTCACACAACGTGTGAGTTGACTATAACTTCAAGTACCATCAACATAAAAGGATAATCGAACAGAAACAGTTAAGATTACCATAAGATGTTTATCGTGATCATGAACTTGTTTCCACTCAAAGAAAAGGTTGGAGGATTGACACAGAGACATTGAACAAAACAACTTCCAAGTTCTCCTGGATGTTTTAGATACCAATATCAAGCTTAAAATAAGCCTTCAATAATTCATCAAGTGAAATTTGAACTTCGGATTGGAAGAACGGTGAGGCAACTCCTGGAATAAGCCACACAAGAATTCTCACAGAGAGTGGTTGTTCTAGCTGGTTCAAATAGGTATGACGTTAGGCCTCCCGGCTACATGCCGGATTTTTAAATGGATCTAATTCAATATCCTTGAGAAAACACCAACCATCATTGTTGCTTGATTCAACTCTGGTTATTGTGTTGATAAATCAAACTCTGTATGTTTGATCAAAGAGGTTGCACCTGTTACCAACGAGATACATATGCTAGATTCTCAAGATATGGACTACGATGCCATGCTCAGGAAGATGAGCAAGATTTCATCACTCATGTATTAGCAACTTGCGAAAGACGGTTGCACCTACATGGATTACTTGCAATGAAACGCATTGGAGTCCTTGTTGGGAAAACAATTTCAAAGATAACAAAGTTCTTAAACTTCTTCTCTTTCACGAATGATCACTAAGTGGCTGGGTGTGGATGCAAACTTCTTCAAATAAATGGAGGTAACAACCTACCATCTCAAGAGTAGTCCCCTCATGCATGACCGACTTGGGATTAGTCCCGAGGGAAAAATAAAACTCTACTCGGATCCACGGCAACAACTTTCACCTAAAGCACATGGACCAGAGTAAGTCACTTCGAACATCCAGAACACAACTTCGTGATGACACAAAGACGGTTCCCAAAAGATTCCAACATTAGTGCTAATTGTTCGACATGAACCTCTTGCAACTTGGAGAAGATGGTTATGTCATTGATGGGCTCAATAACACCCTGATCAAAATACTCCAAGAAGAGGGGTTCATTTGATACATGAACAAGACAAATTATTGATTAGACGGAAGACATGACGGTATACTTAGGTAAAACACCCTTAGTGGAAACACCATCAAGATAGTCCTTGAATCCGAGCTTGATTTGATGATCACCGAACTCAAATCAAAAAAATTGTTAGATAGCATGTCCATGAAAGAGATGCTATCATACTTCAATATGCACTGAACTAGACACCCCATTTCTAAGGAACAAGTTAGGAAGAGCTCATGTCTTTCAACTCTCCAAGTTGTTTTTTAAGCACAACCAACTAGTCGAGGATATCCAGCAGAGTTCCTTGGAGAAAGGCGTATTTCAAATTACCCCTTGTTTAAACATCACAGTAGGGTAACAACCTGGCGTCGATCTTCACTTCGGAGTCGCATTCTACCGA
Organism: Alopecurus myosuroides; assembly: GCA_028641055.1. Lineage (NCBI taxonomy): Eukaryota > Viridiplantae > Streptophyta > Magnoliopsida > Poales > Poaceae > Alopecurus > Alopecurus myosuroides. Next base: position 214,781,003 of record CM054058.1, on the reverse strand, counting down.
GGAGGAACAACACCTAAAAGAAGAATGAAAATCAAACATGGCATCGATGCAATCGCAATATGTATGCATGAGCAAGTTAGTTCACTTTGCCGAGGCCCTAAACATGTTCGATGGTTTACTAGGGTCTGCATGGCAACTATGCACTTATATTGAAATTAGCCCCGAAATGGTCCTCAGAGGGTATTTCGGGCGATTATGAAAGTGTGTACAATTTTAATTGATCAAATGGGTTTGAAAACATCATAAAAGAGTTGCATTTGTCTTTATGGGCATTTTGGTATAAATCTTGTAAGTTTATGAAATTACTGAATAAAAACTTATTTTCTTCATTTTAAATGATTTTAAACAATATTAAATAATGGTAAAAATTCAAATTATTCAAACATGTTTGAAAATATTATAAACATGTAGAGTTTATTTTTCTCAACATTTCTATATATTTTCACAATTTTATGAAATACAGAATTAAAGTTATTAATTATTCAAATATTAACTATTTTCTGGGATTTATAAAAGGAGAGGGCCCACGTGTCAGATTTTATCCATTTACAAATTAATTTCGAAAAGAACAAATCCCTGACAGGTCGGCCCACGCTGACTTCAGCAGTGAGGGCAAATGGCTCTGCCATGGATCGATCGATCTATACAACGATCGATTCCCGAATCGGGCTATCCCACAAGGCAGAGGAGGACAGGAAGAACACGACAGTGACGGTGCCGCTGCTTTTGCATCGTCGGAGTTACACCGGCGTGCGGCTTTTGTGGCGACGGAACACGGCAACAACGGCGATGGTGGAATCGGTCGAGACAAAATGAACGGAAGGCATGGTGAGGTGTAGAATCTCACCCTGAGCATGGTGGAGGTGACAGGGAGGCGAGGTACGACCGGAATCGTCTCCGGCATCAAAAAATCCGTGGCGGCCGGAGGAGATTTCGACGGTGAAATTAGTCCTTCCCCCGGCTTCCCTGCTTCTCCGTGAAATCGAGGAGGTAGAAGAGATCGAGGGGATGACCGAGGGGTGCTCATCAGGGGAGAGGACGGCCAGGAACGACGGTGGAGAGAGGCGGTCCACGGCTAGGGTTTCGGCTAGGGGAGGAAGGAGAGAGCCAGGGAGGGGGCGAAATGGATGAGGAGGGGAGGATACGACCAGGGATTCTCCTCGTCCTCTTACCTGCGCGGGGAAGCAGACACACAGGAGGTGGCCGCGCGAGGATGGCAGTGTCGACACGCAGCTCCTCCTACTGGCCTGAGGAAGAAGACAAGGCGCATTTTTGAAACCCCTTGGAAGTTTTCAGAATTTGCAAAGAAGTCCTTTTCTATTGTAATACAGAACTGAAAATAAAGTTTTGAGGGTCCTTTTTTGCAAGATTTAAATTTGGCAAAAATTATTTTTTGGAAACCTTATGAAATTTACAAACTCACCATGTAAAGGTTTTCCCAAGTTGAAAATGTTTTGAGTTCAAATTTGCAGTCATCACTTTAAGTGATTTTTGGGCGATTTCTAATAAAATTCAATTTCAAACTTGGATGAAAATTTTCATGCATGCTATGACATGAGTGCAACACCACAAACCCTTTATTACCAAAATTGGGGATGTTAGAGGATGACGGAAGAAATAGGGATGATCCTAGAAGAGCGTACTCGCGCAACAATGGACCATAACGGAGCAGATCCCCTTCTGTCCATTCAGCTGGAACATATTCCGCGCATGGCGACAAGGCGGAAAGAGACGATTTATACTTCGGACCAAAGTGTTTTACTGACAGGATCCGGAGGATCATTCTACATTCTAGCTTTGCCAAAGTCGGTCCAACTTACCAAAAGTATACAGTAAGTACAAACTCGAATACATGGCTTTCAGATTACTATACTGCCGTCGAAATCAACAAAGGGACAGATTAAGAGGCTGTGAAGTTTCTTCCCCTGATGTTGTTGGATGGAGACAGAGATTGGATCAATGGGATTCTGTCAAGAATAGTAGACAGCTGGGAAGATATGGCTAGAATTTTTTCTCAGCACTTCTGGGGCATGTACAAACGTCCTGAGAGTATTAACCAACTGAATTGTTGCGTACAATATGAAGATGAGTCATACGTCGACTTTATCTCTAGATGGACCGCAATGAAGAACATTTGCTCTGGAGTAAGTGATGTACAAGCAATGCATGCTTTCATCAATAGCCTGAAACCCGGCCTTGTACCGTTCATGGTTGGTTCAAAAGAGCACAAAGATCTCGGATCTATGCTTACCACCGCCAATGAGCATGCAACGGCTGAATATGACATCAGGGAGAGAGGCGGAAACATCGATGCTTTGGTTCAGGCCAAAAAGGCGTATCGTTCTGAGAAGAAGGCCATTCCAGAGGCACAGTCAAAACCCAAAGAAGTGAACATAGCCTTTGGAAAGGATAATGGCAGCATATGGAAGGGCAAAAGCAGAGAAAACCGGGAACCTATCTCCTACTCCAAAGAAGAGTGGGAAAAGATTAAGTTGGAAAACTGCGTCCACCATTCGCAATTTAGGAAGCCTACCCATACAAATGCGCAGTGCCGGCTTAAGAAGCACATGAAAGGCAATCTAGGATCCGGGATAAAGGAAATTCAACAAGCAAAAGCTGGAAGCTGACAAAGAAGAAAGTGAGTCTGACACTGATGATAAAATCCAGGAGCAGGCGAGCCTAAATTCCCGAGAGTTGAAGGAGAATGTAACCTAACTTTCCAGGAAACTCCTTCAGCGAAATAGCCAAAACAAACACTTCGAGAAATTAACACGGTTGTGCCTCCAACCCCCAAATACTTGAAGTATTCAAATATGCCAATTGTCTGAGATCATTCTGATAATCCCGGTAACACCCCATAACCCGGCCCTATTGTTCAAAACACTAGGCTAAAAAGAGTGCTGATGGATGGAGGATCCAGTATCAGTATCATGTACTTAAGTACATTGAAGCAGTTACACCTCTCGGAGACCCAACTCAAACACAACAATGTACGTTTTCATGGCATTGTTCCTGGCAGGCAAGCACATTCCCTAGGAGAAATTTCCCTAGAAGTAACCTTTGGAAAGAGCGAACACTTCCGCCAGGAGATAATCTCATTCGAGGTGGTGTCGTTCGAAAGTGTGTATCACGCAATACTCGGACGTCCGGCTTTCGCCAAATTCATGGCAAGATCATGCTATATCTACAACAAGCTAAAAATGCCCGGGACAAAAGGAGGAGTAATCACCATATCAGGTGATTTCAAACTGGCGAACGAGCTGGAGAAAGGAAACGCCCTTTGCACCGAACAGATGACACATACGGAAGAGCTGAAGAAGCTGGCTAAAGAGGTATCGCCGACAGAAATGCCGGCAGGAAAAGAAAGCCGGAAGCCGGCAGATAGTTTCAAAGCCTCGAAGAATACAAAGCAGATCATCTTGGACCCTAAAGATCCTACAAAGTTTGCCGTAGTGGGAACAAGAATGACTGACAAATAGGGAAGCGTGGTCATCAAGTTCCTACGTGACAACTGGGACATTTTCGCTTGGTGTCCTGCTCATAAGCCAGGTGTTCCCACGGAACTTGTTGAGCACCAACTGAAGGTTATTCCAGGATCAAAACCCGTCAAATAAGGTCTCCGTTGTTTTGATGGAAAAAGGGGGAAGGCTATAGGCAAGGAAATTATCCGGGTTTTAGCAGCTGACTTTATCCGGGAAGTTATACATACTGATTGGTCTGCGAACCCAGTATTAGTCCCAAAGAAGGATAGTATTATTCTTAGGATGTGTATAGATTACACCGGTTTGAAAAAATTGTGCCCAGAAGATATGTTCGCGTTATGGCGAATCGGTCAAATAATATATGCCACTACTGGCTCTGAGCTTTTTATGCTTTTTGCACGCTTATTCCGAGCATCATCAAATACGCATGAGAGAAGAAGATCAAATAAAAACCTCTTTCATAACACCCTATGGAACATACTATTACATAACCATGACTTTTGTCCTGATGAACGTCGGTGCAACATACCAGTGTTGCATGCAAAGATGCTTGCATAGTCAAATTGGCAAAAACATCCATGTTTACGTGGATGATATTTCCGTCGTTTCGAAGGAAAAGCATACACTCCTTAAACATCTACGAGAAACCTTCGATAATCTCCGCACTTACAAAATGAAGTTGAATCCATTAAAGTGTGTATTTAGGGTCCCCTTAGGAAAGCTTCTGGGTTTTATCATTTCTCACAGATGAATAGAGGTAAAGTCAAAAAAGATCAAAGCAACCTTAAACATAAAAAGGCCTACGTGTCTCAAAGATGTCCAAAGACCGACGGGCTTTGCAGCCGCTGTAAGCAGGTTCATAAGCCGGCTTGGTGACAAAGCTCTGCCATAATACAAATTGTTGAAAAAATCCGACAAATTTGAATGGACTGAGAGGCGGACAAAGCATTAACCCAGTTGAAAGAAACTTTGATGAAAACCCCGATTTTGGCATCCCCAAAAGACGAAGAACCCATGTTACTATATCGTACACCAACTAACAGGGTTATTAGTGCAATGATAATTGTGGAAAGATGGAAAGACGAGCAAAGTATTCTATATCAACATTCGGTGTATTACGTCAGCGAGGTATTTTCCGAGTCAAACAAAGGTATCCACATTATCAAAAGCTGGCATATAACGTATTTTTTCGCATCTCGAAAACTTCGCCACTATTTCCAAGGACATTCCATAATAGTGGTAAGCAAAGGCACCACTAGGGGATATTATAAAAATGCAGACGCAACAGGCAGAGTAGCCAAATGGAGCATTGAACTTCCTGCGTTCGACATTAAGTACCAATCCCGGACGACAATCAAATCCGAGGTATTGGAAGATTTCGTAGCTGATTGGACAGGAGCAATGGAAAACACACCAATGCCGGAGTCGAAATATTGTATCATGCATTTTGACGGATCAAAAATGAAAGAACGCGCTGGCACTGGTGTGGTGCTCAATTCTCCAAAAGGAGACACAACGGAGTATGTATTATAAATACACTTCAACGCCAGCAACAATGTGGCAGAATACGAGGCATTGCTTCATGGCTTGCATATTGCAAAATAAATAGGTGTCAAACGCATACTTTGCTATGGTAACTCGGATTTAGTGCAGGCATTGATTGATGGCTTGCATATTGCAAAAGAAACATGTCTCAAACACATAGTTTGCTATGGTAACTCGGATTTAGTGCAGCATCAGCTGAACCAGACATGGGATGCAAAAAATCCCCATAATGGTCGAGTATCGGAGAAAAATCGACGAGTTCGCCATTTGCTTCCTAGGATTTGAAGTATATCACGTCGAAGGGGAAAAAAACTGGAACGCGGACGCTTTAGCCCGCATGGGCTTGGAAAGGGTGAAAACTTTGCCACCTGATGTATTCGTCCAACATTTGCATGAACCATCAAAAAAAGCGGGGATATTTATTACCCCCTAGTTTCCGAGCCAATAGAAGTTTTGCTCGTTAACCCGGATTGGACAATTCCATACTTAAACTTCTTAGTTTATCAGAAGTTCCTAAATGGAGTAGATGAAGTCTTTCAAAGGTAGATAAAACGCTAATGCAAAGGATACACGGTAATCAATGGTTGCCTGTATAAACGCAGTACTACGGAAATTTTCAGCGATTTATCTCGCCAGAAGAAGGACAAGAAATTCTGCAAGAAATTCGTGCCGGAGATTGCGGACATCATGCTTAGTTAAAAAGCATAGTTAAAAAAGCATTTTGTGCAGGGTTTTTTCGGGCTCATAGCCAAGACAGATGCAGATCACATAGTGAATAGATGTGCCGGATGCCAGTACTACGCCAAGCAGACAGATATGCCGGCTCAAACACTCAAGACTATCCCCATAACATGGCCATTTGCGGTCTGGGGGCTAGATATGATGGGGCCATTGAAAACTGCAAGAGGCGGACTTACGCATCTACTCGTCGCAGTGGATACGTATACCAAGTGGGTGGAGGCAAAACCCATAAAAAAAAACTTCACGGTGTGACCGCCAGAAATTTCGTCATTGACGTAGTCATGCGATATGGCGTTCCACATAGTATAATCACGGATAACGGGACAAATTTCTCAATTGGAGAGTTGGCAAAATATTGCCGAAAAGACGGGAATTCTCCTAGATATTGCATCTTCGGCTCATCCACAATCCAATGGCAAGGTTGAACGAATAAATAGTTCAATCCCGCAAGGAATACGCCCAAGACTCGAAACTCCTCTTCATAGAGCAGCTGGAGCATGGGTAGAAGAACTGCCTTCCGTGCTTTGGAGTATTCAGACGACGCCAATAGATCAACAGGGCAAACACCTTTCTTCTTGGTCTATGGTGCAGAAGCAGTGCTTCCTACGGCCATGATCCATGATAGCCAAAGAGTGCAGGCATACGATGACTCGGATGCCAAAAGTACACGTCAGGATGCCGTCGATCTCTTAGAAGAAGAACGCGAACTTGTGTTGCAAAGATCCGCCATTTATCAGCAAGGACTACGGCGATATCATAGTCGGAAAATCAAACATCGATCTTTTAAACAAGGTGATTTGGTGCTCAGATTGGTACAGGACAGAAAACACAAGCTAGCCGCAATCTGGGAAGGACCGTTTGTCATTAGTAAGGCTATGAAAAATGGGTCATATTACCTTGTAGATATTCGAGACACAGAAGATGATCTGAAAAATCTGAATCGCGAGAGAAAAATGAAGCATATATGTAGAACTAGGAGAGACAAATAGGCCCTGGAGCATCCAGCAGTTACGTCCCTTCTAAACTTAGTTCAATTCTATGTAAACATCATTGAGATCATGAAATAAAATTGTCGGAAATTCATGCATTTTTTTGTTTTTTCTTTACTGTTCAAAGCATGTTCCGTCATTTCTATTTCCCAATGATCTTTCAATTTGCTTCAATGTTAACCCGAATTTCCTGCACGCTCGGAGTTCTAAAACTGAATGATTTTAGCCTAATGTCACGACCCCGGACCTGAAGGTATACATACTGTTATGCGCTCCTAGTCATGAACCCACAAGGGCTTTAGGGTTACCAGCCCCGGCCGTAACAAACAATGGCAGGCAGACCGGATTCATCGGCTCGCATGCCGGATCACCACGGTACTACTACTCCTTGTGTCCATGCTAGTCATAACCAACTATGCATATGAAAGCGTCCACGAATCGTATGAAACTGAAGGAACGAGACCAAAGCTATACAGAGATGCTATGTGTCCAAAAAGTGCAACAACAATCGAGGATTACTGGGGTTACCAAGCCCCAAGGCGAATCAAATCGGTAGGCGTGCTCGGTAATGGATCATCGGATCCACAGCCCCTCGACTGCGAAAACTATGCAGGCATAGCCAAAACTGTATAACAATGAGCTCGAAACCAACAACCGATCAAAGCAGTACTCTAGACATGGAAGTTGTATTAAACAGGTGTTACTAGAGTATAGCTTTACAACCATAGGTCACACGACCCAACATTACATCAGACAACGGAAAGCAAGTTATGTTGCTAATCAACAAGAACCAAAAAGGCCTAAGTACTCGTCGATATCCCAGCCCATAGATTCCAGGCTGCTCCTGGGAACCCCAAATTACTCGTCGATGTCCACGTCGAAAACACCACCACTGGAGTGGAAACTTCACCTGAACCAAAATTAAGCAAACCTGAGTACGAAAGGTACTCAACAAGACTTAGTTAACCTATTATATATCTGCTAGTTTCACAAAGGGTTTTATGAAGGTTAATTTGCGTAAGGAAATCTTTGTTTTCCAAATCGAGGAAGAATAGCACGTCTCATGCAGTGTTTTCAAAACATATGAGAAGACTACTCAACTATTGAAATCATCATCTTTTCATCCACCAACATCATTTCCCAACATCTCACATGCTACAAGGATCACCCCTCTCGGCATCTCCAAGGAGGCACCCTTCAATCATTGTCAACATATTTTACGCCACGTTCAAGTTATTTATGACCTCATGTCTTTCACCAAGTCGTCCTTAACCGTGGACACGGCTTTCCGAAAGATTTATCCCTGCAGGGTCGTACACTTTACCCACACGTACCCTCCGAATCTTAGCGCCACATGTACACTCTTCCATGGAGCGCGGCAGAGGATGGCTGGCTCCGACCTTTGCCATGCTCGACCCTATCCATGAGTCAACCCAAACAGGGCCACCCCATCAACAGGGAGTTGGCCACCTCCTGGTGGCACCTGTTCTGTGAGTCGGGATCAAGATCCGTGTACGTCCATCAATTGTCTCGGTCAGGCCCTAGGTTTTCTCCAAATTGTTTTCTGACTCACACACAGATGGAAGTAGCAAACTACGTGACTCATGGATGTGGCCAAACAAGTTAGTTAGTTGAGCGAGGTTCATTGGCTCGCGCGTGTGTTTGCACGCTCAGTATTCGTTTCCGTGGCGAGACCTTAATCCTAGGGTTGGCAAGTATAGGATAAACAACCACTTCCCTAGTGGCCTCCTATCCAAGCCTTAGTCAAATTAACCACACAATGCTCATCTCACCACGTCATCATATCATACTAGGCTATCGCAGCTCTGATTCATCAACCGGATGGAGGAGAGGTAAACAAACATGAATGACTAAGTGAAGCAGATATAAGGCCCTGGCGATGCGCACAACCAAATCTATGGAGGCTAGGAGCAGTGGATCTGGATATTGAGGCAAAGCAGTATATAGGTGAACTATATCTACTGACATCAAATACTTTGGAATCGAATGCAAAGTACGAGAATCAAATGATGTTGGAAAACATATATGAGCAGATAAGAGGTTATGCTTGCCTTGGTTCAAGAAAACCAGATAAAGACTTCTGGAATAAGTGCTTGACTTGTCGGTTAGGATCAAGTATTCGCCATTGGAGTTGCTGGTCTTCACTTTGGAGTCGCGTTCTACCGAGGGAGAACAACACCGAAAAGAAGAACCACAATTAAACATGGCATCGATGCAATGCACAATATGTATGCATGAGAAAGTTAATGCACTGAAATAAAGCCCTAAACATGTTCAATGGGTTGCTAGGGTTCGTATGTCGATTATGCAATTTTACTGAGATTAGCCCGAAATAGACCCCGGAGGGGCACTTCGGACAATTCTTAAAGTGAGTACAATTTTAATTGCTCAAATGGGTTTGAAAACATCATAAATGGATTGCATTTGTCATTTTGAGCAATTTGGTATATAACTTGTAATTTTCTGATTTTATTGAATAAAAACTTATTTTTCCATTTTAAAATGAATTAAACAACAATTAAATAATGCCCAAAATTAAAGTTTGTCAAACATGTATGAAAGTGACATGTTCAGATAGAGTTTATTTTTCTGATTAATATTTCAGGAGATATTCAATATTCCATTTTAATTCATTTTCAGTAATTGTTAAACAGGGCCCACGTGTCAGTTCCTTTTTCTATTTATTTTCAAAAAGGAAAACCGGTTTATGACGTCAGCATGATGCAATGGTGACGTCACCTGCTCTGCTTCTCACAGATGAACTCGAAATCCGACGATTTCGCGCGCAATTAGCGAAATGAAACATACCACGAGGGAGAGGAGCTCGTGGGGAGTCTAGGGGTGGCGCCAGTGAACCAAATTGTCGCTGGACACCTCGCCGGCATGCAGAACCGCGGCGGCGGACGGCGGCCTACGGCGAGCTGCCAAATTAGAGGGGGAGGGGGCGATTGGAGGGCATGGGGAGGACGGAAACCTCACCTTGAACGCGTAGGAGGGGTCGAGGAGGCCGGAGGGAGGTCGAGGGCGCCGGAATCACGCACGACGGCCGCGGCCGGAGCCAGTGAAGACGCTGATGGCGGCGTCCGTTCAGGCCATCCTGGCTCGATTCGTTCCACGGGGAGGTAGAGGAGGTCGAGGCGATCATCATGGCGCGCTCGGTGTAGCTCGATGTGGTCCAAGGCGGCAGCGATTCGCGACGGCCGGTTGGTTCGGTAGGGTTAGGGTTTCGGGTTGGGGTTTCTCGCGCCTGTAGATACAGAGGGAGGCACGAGCGAGGGAGGGCGCGAGATGGGGTCAAGGGCGTCCTCTTCGGTCCTTATCCAAGACAGGAAGGGAGGCAGGAGCTGGGGGCGGCGTCGACGGTGCGGCCACGCAGCTGCATGCCTGACTGGAGGAAGACAAAAGGAGATATTCCGGATAACCGCCTCGAAATTTTTGGAAATCACAGAGAGGCCCTTTTCCATATAAAACGGAACAGAAAACCAAGTTTTGAGTGCATTTTGTAGCCATAAAATTTGGCAAAAATTATATTTGGAAACCTCACAAAATTTCCAACCTCGCCATGTGTTGCTTTGGTGAAATTGAAACATTTTTCAGTTCAAAATTTTGAAAACCACATTAATTAGTATTTATTGAGATTTTCTCAAACCATTTAAATTCACGATTTAAATTGTTTCAAACATGATAAATTTTTTGTTTCATGCATGTATGAGATGAACACAACACCACACACCCTAATTTAGCAAAACATGGATGTTACAAATCTACCCCCCTTACAAGAATCTCGTCCCGAGATTCCCAAAGGAGAAAGAAAGAAGGAACACCGGTTTTGAACAATCTTCTTGAACCTTACGGTTCTCTTCTTGAAGAGGTTGATCTGTAGCACTTGCGAAGATATCCAGCGGCTACACCTTAGGTAGGAGGGAAAACTCTTAGGAATTGATCTTTACGAAGATCGAGTATCTCATGGCTAACTCATGACATGAATGTTCATAAAGAACTGTTGAGTTATCGTGCATGAAACACATCAAGATAACGGAGGAAATAGGAGAAGGTTTCAAATTTGTGGATGATGGTTCTTGAAAGGATTTGGAATATTAGCTTTGCACAAGACTTTAAATCCTTTTGGAAAAGAAAGGTTGGCAACTTATGACATCGAGGTTTCTTCGAACTAGAATACCAAGATGGGAAGAATGGTCTTGAATATCACAATGTAATATCCGTAGACGAGGGAGAACACGAGAAAACACTGTAATCGTGCGTCGGATAAAATTTGATACAAGATCATGTTCACTCTTCGGATTGGACACAATAGATGAAGGAACTTTCAACCATTCCATAATAGTTTTCTTGAAATCCTTGTCAAGGATCGGGATATTACTTCATGACAGAAGATGAGTAACCAAAGGATGTTGGAACATCGTAACAAATAAAGAATTCTTGGTCACACCATAAAAATGAATAACCAACGGGGATTGGAACACCGAAAGGAAATAAGGAATTTCTTTCCTATTGTGGTTTGGACGTAGCAATACATCTACCACATGGTTAAGATCCTATGTCTGAAGTGACTGACAAATTCACACAATGTGTGAGATGAATAGAACTTCAAGTATAAACAACTTGAGAAAGGGAACTGATCAATGGCGGTTACAAAACACCACGAGATGGTTCTCATGATGTTCTAATACCAATAACAAGCTTATGCAAGCCTTCAAGAGGTCATCGAGTGAATGTAGAACCTCCGGTTGGAAGAACGGGGAGGGCAACTTCTAGAATAAGCCACACAAGAATTCTCACAGAGAGTGGTGGTTCTTACGGATTCAAGGAGATATGACATTAGGCCTTCTAGCTAATTGTGTCAACCACAACGTCAACCATGCCGGATTTTCAAAATGACCTAATTCAATACCCTTGAGGATACACAAACCATTATTGTTGCTTGAGATTTATCTCTGGTTAGTGGGTAGATAACCCAGACTCGATATATTTGATCGAAGAGGTTGCACCGGCTACCAACAAGATAAGGTTGCTAGATTCTCAAGATATGGACTACGATTCCACGCTCAAGAAGATGAGCGAGATTGCAGAACCCATGTATTAGCAACTTACGAAAGACGGTTGCATCAACATGGTTTACTTGTGAAGGAACACATCAGAGTCCTTGTTGGGAAGATGGTTAAGAGGATAACATAGTTTTTGGACTTCTTCTCTTTAGTAAACAATTAGTCAGTGGATTGTTGTGGATGCGAACTTAATCAAGGAGTGGAAGTAACAACCTACCATCTCAAAAATAGTCCACACATGCATGACCGACTTGGGATTATTCCCGAGGGAACAAGAAAACTTTACTCGGATCCATGGCGACAACTTTCACCATAAGCACATGAACCGGGGCAAGTTACTTCGAACATCCAGAACACAAATTCGTGATGACACAAAGCTAGTTCTCAAAAGTTTCCAACATTAGTGTCCATTGTTCAACATGAATCTCTTGCAACTTGGAGAAAAAAGGAATGTCATCGATGGGATCGACAACAAACTTATCAAGATACTCCAAGAAGAGGTATTCATATGCTACATACACAAGGCAAAATATTGGGCAGACCAAAGGACAGGAAGGTATACTTGGGTGAAACACCATGAACGGAAACACCATCAAGATAGTCCTTGGATCTGATCTTGATTTGACGATAGCCCAACTCAAATCAAAGGTAGAATGATAGCATGTCCACGAAGGGGATACTATCCTTCTACGAACAAAACTGGACATCCCATTTCAAAGGAACAACTTAGGAAGAGCTCTTGTCTTTCAACTCTCCAAGTTATTGTTTTAAGCTCAACCAACTAGTTCAGGGTTGTAACACCTGGGGTGTTCCCCCTAAGTAGAGTTGGTTGCTTTCCTTTTTCTTTGCATCACATGCATCACATGCATTGCACCATGTTTTCAAAACAACTGAAAAATTCAAACCAATTTAAACTTTCAAAACATGTCTAAAATTTCCAATTGAAAGTTGCAAACTAAATACCTCAAATTGTTTTCAAATAGTTTGAAGTTGATTTATTTAAATTGCGTGTTAAATAAAAAATTCCTTTTTATCAACACCCTAATGGCAAATTAAATTTCAAATCAATTCATTCATAATTGACATGATCCAATTGAGGTTTAAAAAAATAAATTCTTGCAACCAATTAAATTCAATAATGTTTTCATAATTGTTTGAGTTTTTTGAATAAAATTGGTTAAAAATCAATCTTTATGAAATACTAATGGAAATTCAAATAGCAACTTAAAACTCAAATTAATATTTCAAACATTTTGGACTTAATGTTCACAATTGCTTTGACTTACTGTTTTGCAAATTAATAAAAATTATTCATAAAATAAACACCCCAAAATCTATTCTATTCTCTCTCTCTCTCTTTTCTCCCAAAAAGAAAAAAAAAATGGGCAAACAAAAAATAAAAAAACAGCAAAGGTGAGCTGTGGGGGAGGCAGGCCAGCCCCCTGCGGCCAGCCCACCACCCACAGCCCATTTCCCCTTTTCCTTCCCCTCCAGCCCATCTCCCCTAAGCCCAGCTCCCCTCTGTTACCTTTTTGGCCCGGTACCCCTTCGAGGAGATCGTCTTCGTCTCCGCTGTCGTCATCCCCTGTACGACCACCTCCGCCACCGCTTGATCCTCGTCCCCCCCCTCCGATGCGCGGCCGTACAAGCACAAGCCCCCATAAAACCTTCCCCCCTCTGCTCGCCCTAGCCCTATTCCTTCCCTCTGCCGCCGCCAGCTTCCCTCTCTCTCTTCCTCCCACCTCTCCGTCCCCTTCCCTCTGTTCTGTACCGAGAGGGAGTGGCAGTAGCAGGCCGCCGGCGCCGTGCCTCGACGCCACGGTCCTCCTCGAGCTCAACCCTCCACGGGAACGAGTCCCCCTCGGCGCCACCTACCTCCTCGACCACGCCACCGTGGCCGAGGGCCACCGGATCGCCGCCTTCCTCTTCGACTTGGTCGCCTCCGACGACTGTTCCCTGTCGCTACACCGGGCCTCTGCTTCATCTACGCCGTGGGTGAGCACCACCCTGCATCCCCTTCCTCTCCTCTCTCCCTTGCTGGTGACTGCCCGCCTCCACACTCAATCGCAAGCGCACCATCCCGTTGATCGCCGCCGATCACTGCCTGTCGCCGTCGAACTGAAGATTGGCTTCAGTTTCGTCAGGTGGCGCAAGGCCTGGCCTTTTGTCTGAAAAACCAACGCGTCTGTACCTGAACACAACAGCAGCAGCACCGCAGTGGTAGCGACCCTCTGCGCGCAAGCCGAGCCGCGGGTTCGATTCCCCCCCGGTGGGAATTAACCCAACCTTTTTACCCCGCTGCGCCAGCGCCCAGGCCCCACCCGTCATACACCATCCTGCCACCTCACTGCACACCCGCGCCACTGTGGCGCCACGCTGGCCTAGGCCCAGTGCCAGCCAGCGTGGGTAGCCCTGCCCTCGGTATAAAATGTTTTGCACTATTTTATTTTAAGTGATATTTAAACCTAAAATTTGAACAATTAATATCTACATCATTTTAACTCCAAATTGCACAAACAAAATATGTATCCCAATCAGAAACTCATGAACATTTCAAATATGTATTTTGTTTACTGTTTTGAACTTTCCAAATATTTTCAAAACTTCAAATTCAAATAACTCTTATGAATTTGATTAAATCCATAACAAATCCAAATATATTTCAAATGGCCCATATAAAATATGTTTTCCAGCCAAAATTCCATGCTCTTTCCAAATATAACCTTTATGTTCTGTTTTGAATAATTAAAATTGGTTAAATAATTTAAATCTTGTTTAATTCATTTAAAATTGCTAAATTAATAACTTGGTCAAATTAAATTCTTTTTGGACATATAACATATGTTTTCAAACCATAAAAGTATAAACTTTTCAAATATGAATTTCAATTAATGTTTTGAACAAATAAAACTTCAAATAAACTCATACTTGAATTAAATTCAATTAAATCTTGTTTAAACTTGTTTAATTCATAATTAATTCATCTTAATTCCTTTTCCAATAATTGAAACATGTATTCCACCTAAAATTTTGTGTACTTTCCAAATATGAACTTTGTTATCTATTTTGAACAATTTAAATTGGTGAAAACAACAATGCTTGTGTAACACCTTTAAGAAACCAAAATTCCAACATTTAATGAATAAAATTCCAAACTTGGTAAACCTTATTTCAAATTGTTTCAATTGTTGTTTTCTTATTGTTTTCATCATCCATGCATCATTCTAATCAACTTTCACATGATGGTTATTTGTAGATCATTTAATTCACCATAAATTCATGGGCTTTTCCATATGCAATCCAAATTGCATATGGGCTCATTTAAATATGTTTACCATGTCAACTAGTTTATCGTTGATGCACCCTTAAACTTGTCATGCATCCATATCTTGATCATGCTGGATCTTTTGCCGTAGTAGTAATTGTTGCATCCGGTGTTTGTTCGAGGTTCGTTGCTTCTTCCCGGATAGGACGTTGAGATGATGTGAGCAACGACAAGTTCTTCGGATGTACCTCTACTTGCTGGATTCCAGGCAAGTATACTCACTTGCTGCCAAATGGCTGCCTTTCATCACTTGTTACCGATTCTTTCCGTTGTTCTTATTCTAGCCTGTTGATTCGATGCTTGTGTCACGATCCTATTATATGTTTACCTTGCAGCCATGATATAGCC
This sequence comes from Alopecurus myosuroides, assembly GCA_028641055.1. Taxonomy (NCBI): domain Eukaryota; kingdom Viridiplantae; phylum Streptophyta; class Magnoliopsida; order Poales; family Poaceae; genus Alopecurus; species Alopecurus myosuroides. Next base: position 214,765,486 of record CM054058.1, on the reverse strand, counting down.
TTCCTTCCACTTCCTATTAACTGTTGTTTGTTTACCTTGTTGGCCCTCGTGTCGTAGTTGCATGCTTAGTGTTGTTTGCGCTCAAGTCTTGTTGTCCGTCTTATCACCTGTTCTAGTTTGATAGTTGGGTTTCAACTCAATCAACAACATGCTAATGTTTTGGGTAATAATAATTTGATGATAAGGCACCGGCAGGAGGCCCGGCGTGGTTTTGAAGCCTGCTAGTGTCGACCCTAATTAGGAAAAGGGTCTTGTCTACTGATCCATGATGAGCGCACTAACCGCATGTGGGAAGCGAGTATGGGCGCCCCCCTCAATTTGATTCGATTCGCATCTCGTCCAAATCGCCTCATTTAGTTCGGGTTTTTCATTTGCCGCATGCATGATCTTGCGAACCCAGGCCAGGGTGGAACTTTTGTAGTCGGCATTTAGGGAGACACGTTCTTAGAGTGCTATGAGGGTCCCATTTTCTTCGTGGGGCTTGATTAGCCGTGCGCTCAATTGCACGGGGTTCTTTGGGCTTGATGCGAAGAAGAGTTGGGTTGTGTTGAGTACCTCGCTTGGTGGGTTTGATCCCCGTCAGGCGGGTTATTCTTACGTGTACGGCCAAATTGGTGCACCCCTGCAGGGTAAATCTTCTCGAGAAGCCGTGTTTTCCGCGGTTATGGATGACTTGGTGAAAGTACTGGCTAACAAGTACTCAGAACAACTTACACCTAACTAATGATACTTGACTAGTAATAGTCTTATTGACACAATAACTTGATCCATCATTAATCCAACAGTGTGAGTTATCCTTGGGTTGCTTCCTTAGTAGGGGGTAACATTGGATGGGTTTGTTTGGGTGGTTAGTACTAGTTGGTTACGATACGCTATCTTATCCCCCTCTTTTAGCCGGATGTTGTAGTGAGTCTCTGTAGTTGGATAGTGCATCCCGCTGCCGCTTATTTGCAATAATCGCTTCCTTTCCGTTGAACCCAAAGTATTTGTATCTTGTGATGACTGGTTACGCCGGTATATTGTGAGTATGGTTTATCCACTTGCCAGTACTTAACCGTACTGACCCACGAATCTTTTTCGTGGCTGCATATTCAACATTGCAGTCAACAGGTTTGAAGTCTGACGACGTTAGCTTGGGAATCCCTCCGTCTTGGCCTGGGCAGGGATTGGACGCTCTCGGTTATCTTCAGGACTCTTAGTCCAATTTGTATCTTGTCCATAGACGGACACTATGTTGTTTCTTCCGCTGTTATTTGGATCTTTGTATTGTATCAGTTGTATCCTTGACTCGTTTGAGTCCTCTTGTATATATCCTTTCTGTTGTTGTTGTGGATTATTCGTGAACTGTTGTAATGTTATCACAAGTGGCAACCTGGAATCGGTTATTACGTGGATTTTGGCGGGAATGCTGAAATCTGCATAGTGCCCGATCTCGGGGCGTCACAAATGGTATTAGAGCCTTGGTTCCGATTCCCGAGATTGTTTCGATACAAATGGTTATCGAAGCAACGGGTCCGCAAAGCCTGTAGGATAACCTAGCTAACGGTCGTTGTTTCTAGAATGTCAAAAACTATTTCTGCTAAACTATTTTGGAAACATCTCAATAGGATTCTTGTTTTCTCCTTATCCCCACTCTATTTCCCCTCCCATCTTATTTGTTTTGGAGTCTCACCCCTTGTCTATCTTTCAAAGTGTTAGGATCCTACGTGGGTGGACATTTTCTGAGCCTTTAACCTAATAGGTTCGATCATCGGAAGATTCCTGGTGGAAGAACATCGTCGTCACTCCGAGCAAGAATCCCTTGTTAGTGGTGTCGAGGAGATCAGCTGGAAGCATGAAGAATCGATAGTCGAACTTCTTTCCCCTCCCGGGTTAGCAGGTGGATTGCGAGGGCGCAATCCCTTGTTAGTGGTGTCGTCTGTAACACATGGGGTGTTCCCCCTAAGTAGAGTTGGTTGCTTTCCTTTTTCTTTGCATCACATGCATCACATGCATTGCACCATGTTTTCAAAACAACTGAAAAATTCAAACCAATTTAAACTTTCAAAACATGTCTAAAATTTCCAATTGAAAGTTGCAAACTAAATACCTCAAATTGTTTTCAAATAGTTTGAAGTTGATTTATTTAAATTGCTTGTTAAATAAAAAATTCCTTTTTATCAACACCCTAATGGCAAATTAAATTTCAAATCAATTCATTCATAATTGACATGATCCAATTGAGGTTTAAAAAAATAAATTCTTGCAACCAATTAAATTCAATAATGTTTTCATAATTGTTTGAGTTTTTTTGAATAAAGTTGGTTAAAAATCAATCTTTATGAAATACTAATGGAAATTCAAATAGCAACTTAAAACTCAAATTAATATTTCAAACATTTTGGACTTAATGTTCACAATTGCTTTGACTTACTGTTTTGCAAATTAATAAAAATTATTCATAAAATAAACACCCCAAAATCTATTCTATTCTCTCTCTCTCTCTCTTTTCTCCCAAAAAGAAAAAAAATGGGCAAACAAAAAATAAAAAAACAGCAAAGGTGAGCTGTGGGGGAGGCAGGCCAGCCCCCTGCGGCCAGCCCACCACCCACAGCCCATTTCCCCTTTTCCTTCCCCTCCAGCCCATCTCCCCTAAGCCCAGCTCCCCTCTGTTACCTTTTTGGCCCGGTACCCCTTCGAGGAGATCGTCTTCGTCTCCGCTGTCGTCATCCCCTGTACGACCACCTCCGCCACCGCTTGATCCTCGTCCCCCCCCCCCTCCGATGCGCGGCCGTACAAGCACAAGCCCCCATAAAACCTTCCCCCCTCTGCTCGCCCTAGCCCTATTCCTTCCCTCTGCCGCCGCCAGCTTCCCTCTCTCTCTTCCTCCCACCTCTCCGTCCCCTTCCCTCTGTTCTGTACCGAGAGGGAGTGGCAGTAGCAGGCCGCCGGCGCCGTGCCTCGACGCCACGGTCCTCCTCGAGCTCAACCCTCCACAGGAACGAGTCCCCCTCGGCGCCACCTACCTCCTCGACCACGCCACCATGGTCGAGGGCCACCGGATCGCCGCCTTCCTCTTCGACTTGGTCGCCTAAGACGACTGTTCCCTGCCGCTACACCGGGCCTCTGCTTCATCTACGCCGTGGGTGAGCACCACCCTGCATCCCCTTCCTCTCCTCTCTCCCTTGCTGGTGACTGCCCGCCTCCACACTCAATCGCAAGCGCACCATCCCGTTGATCGCCGCCGATCACTGCCTGTCGCCGTCGAACTGAAGATTGGCTTCAGTTTCGTCAGGTGGCGCAAGGCCTGGCCTTGTTTCTGAAAAACCAACGCGTCTGTACCTGAACACAACAGCAGCAGCACCGCAGTGGTAGCGACCCTCTGCGCGCAAGCCGAGCCGTGGGTTCGATTCCCCCCCGGTGGGAATTAACCCAACCTTTTTACCCCGCTGCGCCAGCGCCCAGGCCCCACCCGTCATACACCATCCTGCCACCTCACTGCACACCCGCGCCACTGTGGCGCCACGCTGGCCTAGGCCCACTGCCAGCCAGCGTGGGTAGCCCTGCCCTCGGTATAAAATGTTTTGCACTATTTTCTTTTAAGTGATATTTAAACCTAAAATTTGAACAATTAATATCTACATCATTTTAACTCCAAATTGCACAAACAAAATATGTATCCCAATCAGAAACTCATGAACATTTCAAATATGTATTTTGTTTACTGTTTTGAACTTTCCAAATATTTTCAAAACTTCAAATTCAAATAACTCTTATGAATTTGATTAAATCCATAACAAATCCAAATATATTTCAAATGGCCCATATAAAATATGTTTTCCAACCAAAATTCCATGCTCTTTCCAAATATAACCTTTATGTTCTGTTTTGAATAATTAAAATTGGTTAAATAATTTAAATCTTGTTTAATTCATTTAAAATTGCTAAATTAATAACTTGGTCAAATTAAATTCTTTTTGGACATATAACATATGTTTTCAAACCATAAAAGTATAAACTTTTCAAATATGAATTTCAATTAATGTTTTGAACAAATAAAACTTCAAATAAATTCATACTTGAATTAAATTCAATTAAATCTTGTTTAAACTTGTTTAATTCATAATTAATTCATCTTAATTCCTTTTCCAATAATTGAAACATGTATTCCACCTAAAATTTTGTGTACTTTCCAAATATGAACTTTGTTATCTATTTTGAACAATTTAAATTGGTGAAAACAACAAATGCTTGTGTAACACCTTTAAGAAACCAAAATTCCAACATTTAATGAATAAAATTCCAAACTTGGTAAACCTTATTTCAAATTGTTTCAATTGTTGTTTTCTTATTGTTTTCATCATCCATGCATCATTCTAATTAACTTTCACATGATGGTTATTTGTAGATCATTTAATTCACCATAAATTCATGGGCTTTTCCATATGCAATCCAAATTGCATATGGGCTCATTTAAATATGTTTACCATGTCAACTAGTTTATCGTTGATGCACCCTTAAACTTGTCATGCATCCATATCTTGATCATGCTGGATCTTTTGCCGTAGTAGTAATTGTTGCATCCGGTGTTTGTTCGAGGTTCGTTGCTTCTTCCCGGATAGGACGTTGAGATGATGTGAGCAACGACAAGTTCTTCGGATGTACCTCTACTTGCTGGATTCCAGGCAAGTATACTCACTTGCTGCCAAATGGCTGCCTTTCATCACTTGTTACCGATTCTTTCCGCTGTTCTTATTCTAGCATGTTGATTCGATGCTTGTGTCACGATCCTATTATATGTTTACCTTGCAGCCATGATATAGCCTTCCTTCCACTTCCTATTAACTGTTGTTTGTTTACCTTGTTGGCCCTCGTGTCGTAGTTGCATGCTTAGTGTTGTTTGCGCTCAAGTCTTGTTGTCCGTCTTATCACCTGTTCTAGTTTGATAGTTGGGTTTCAACTCAATCAACAACATGCTAATGTTTTGGGTAATAATAATTTGATGATAAGGCACCGGCAGTAGGCCCGGCGTGGTTTTGAAGCCTGCTAGTGTCGACCCTAATTAGGAAAAGGGTCTTGTCTACTGATCCATGATGAGCGCACTAACCGCATGTGGGAAGCGAGTATGGGCGCCCCCCTCAATTTGATTCGATTCACATCTCGTCCAAATCGCCTCATTTAGTTCGGGTTTTCCATTTGCCGCATGCATGATCTTGCGAACCCAGGCCAGGGTGGAACTTTTGTAGTCGGCATTTAGGGAGACACGTTCTTAGAGTGCTATGAGGGTCCCCTTTTCTTCGTGGGTCTTGATTAGCCGTGCGCTCAATTGCACAGGGTTCTTTGGGCTTGATGCGAAGAAGAGTTGGGTTGTGTTGAGTACCTCGCTTGGTGGGTTTGATCCCCGTCTGGCGGGTTATTCTTACATGTACGGCCAAATTGGTGCACCCCTGCAGGGTAAATCTTCTCGAGAAGCCGTGTTTTCCGCGGTTATGGATGACTTGGTGAAAGTACTGGCTAACAAGTACTCAGAACAACTTACACCTAACTAATGATACTTGACTAGTAATAGTCTTATTGACACAATAACTTGATCCATCATTAATCCAACAGTGTGAGTTATCCTTGGGTTGCTTCCTTAGTAGGGGGTAACATTGGATGGGTTTGTTTGGGTGGTTAGTACTAGTTGGTTACGATACGCTATCTTATCCCCCTCTTTTAGCCGGATGTTGTAGTGAGTCTCTGTAGTTGGATAGTGCAGCCCGCTGCCGCTTATTTGCAATAATCCCTTCCTTTCCGTTGAACCCAAAGTATTTGTATCTTGTGATGACTGGTTACGCCGGTATATTGTGAGTATGGTTTATCCACTTGCCAGTACTTAACCGTACTGACCCACGAATCTTTTTCGTGGCTGCATATTCAACATTGCAGTCAACAGGTTTGAAGTCTGACGACGTTAGCTTGGGAATCCCTCCGTCTTGGCCTGGGCAGGGATTGGACGCTCTCGGTTATCTTCAGGACTCTTAGTCCAATTTGTATCTTGTCCATAGACGGACACTATGTTGTTTCTTCCGCTGTTATTTGGATCTTTGTATTGTATCAGTTGTATCCTTGACTCGTTTGAGTCCTCTTGTATATATCCTTTCTGTTGTTGTTGTGGATTATTCGTGAACTGTTGTAATGTTATCACAAGTGGCAACCTGGAATCGGTTATTACGTGGATTTTGGCGGGAATGCTGAAATCTGCATAGTGCCCGATCTCGGGGCGTCACAAATGGTATTAGAGCCTTGGTTCCGATTCCCGAGATTGTTTCGATACAAATGGTTATCGAAGCAACGGGTCCGCAAAGCCTGTAGGATAACCTAGCTAACGGTCGTTGTTTCTAGAATGTCAAAAACTATTTCTGCTAAACTATTTTGGAAACATCTCAATAGGATTCTTGTTTTCTCCTTATCCCCACTCTATTTCCCCTCCCATCTTATTTGTTTTGGAGTCTCACCCCTTGTCTATCTTTCAAAGTGTTAGGATCCTACGTGGGTGGACATTTTCTGAGCCTTTAACCTAATAGGTTCGATCATCGGAAGATTCCTGGTGGAAGAACATCGTCGTCACTCCGAGCAAGAATCCCTTGTTAGTGGTGTCGAGGAGATCAGCTGGAAGCATGAAGAATCGATAGTCGAACTTCTTTCCCCTCCCGGGTTAGCAGGTGGATTGCGAGGGCGCAATCCCTTGTTAGTGGTGTCGTCTGTAACACATGGGGTGTTCCCCCTAAGTAGAGTTGGTTGCTTTCCTTTTTCTTTGCATCACATGCATCACATGCATTGCACCATGTTTTCAAAACAACTGAAAAATTCAAACCAATTTAAACTTTCAAAACATGTCTAAAATTTCCAATTGAAAGTTGCAAACTAAATACCTCAAATTGTTTTCAAATAGTTTGAAGTTGATTTATTTAAATTGCTTGTTAAATAAAAAATTCCTTTTTATCAACACCCTAATGGCAAATTAAATTTCAAATCAATTCATTCATAATTGACATGATCCAATTGAGGTTTAAAAAAATAAATTCTTGCAACCAATTAAATTCAATAATGTTTTCATAATTGTTTGAGTTTTTTTGAATAAAGTTGGTTAAAAATCAATCTTTATGAAATACTAATGGAAATTCAAATAGCAACTTAAAACTCAAATTAATATTTCAAACATTTTGGACTTAATGTTCACAATTGCTTTGACTTACTGTTTTGCAAATTAATAAAAATTATTCATAAAATAAACACCCCAAAATCTATTCTATTCTCTCTCTCTCTCTCTTTTCTCCCAAAAAGAAAAAAAATGGGCAAACAAAAAATAAAAAAACAGCAAAGGTGAGCTGTGGGGGAGGCAGGCCAGCCCCCTGCGGCCAGCCCACCACCCACAGCCCATTTCCCCTTTTCCTTCCCCTCCAGCCCATCTCCCCTAAGCCCAGCTCCCCTCTGTTACCTTTTTGGCCCGGTACCCCTTCGAGGAGATCGTCTTCGTCTCCGCTGTCGTCATCCCCTGTACGACCACCTCCGCCACCGCTTGATCCTCGTCCCCCCCCCTCCGATGCGCGGCCGTACAAGCACAAGCCCCCATAAAACCTTCCCCCCTCTGCTCGCCCTAGCCCTATTCCTTCCCTCTGCCGCCGCCAGCTTCCCTCTCTCTCTTCCTCCCACCTCTCCGTCCCCTTCCCTCTGTTCTGTACCGAGAGGGAGTGGCAGTAGCAGGCCGCCGGCGCCGTGCCTCGACGCCACGGTCCTCCTCGAGCTCAACCCTCCACAGGAACGAGTCCCCCTCGGCGCCACCTACCTCCTCGACCACGCCACCATGGTCGAGGGCCACCGGATCGCCGCCTTCCTCTTCGACTTGGTCGCCTAAGACGACTGTTCCCTGCCGCTACACCGGGCCTCTGCTTCATCTACGCCGTGGGTGAGCACCACCCTGCATCCCCTTCCTCTCCTCTCTCCCTTGCTGGTGACTGCCCGCCTCCACACTCAATCGCAAGCGCACCATCCCGTTGATCGCCGCCGATCACTGCCTGTCGCCGTCGAACTGAAGATTGGCTTCAGTTTCGTCAGGTGGCGCAAGGCCTGGCCTTGTTTCTGAAAAAACCAACGCGTCTGTACCTGAACACAACAGCAGCAGCACCGCAGTGGTAGCGACCCTCTGCGCGCAAGCCGAGCCGTGGGTTCGATTCCCCCCCGGTGGGAATTAACCCAACCTTTTTACCCCGCTGCGCCAGCGCCCAGGCCCCACCCGTCATACACCATCCTGCCACCTCACTGCACACCCGCGCCACTGTGGCGCCACGCTGGCCTAGGCCCACTGCCAGCCAGCATGGGTAGCCCTGCCCTCGGTATAAAATGTTTTGCACTATTTTCTTTTAAGTGATATTTAAACCTAAAATTTGAACAATTAATATCTACATCATTTTAACTCCAAATTGCACAAACAAAATATGTATCCCAATCAGAAACTCATGAACATTTCAAATATGTATTTTGTTTACTGTTTTGAACTTTCCAAATATTTTCAAAACTTCAAATTCAAATAACTCTTATGAATTTGATTAAATCCATAACAAATCCAAATATATTTCAAATGGCCCATATAAAATATGTTTTCCAACCAAAATTCCATGCTCTTTCCAAATATAACCTTTATGTTCTGTTTTGAATAATTAAAATTGGTTAAATAATTTAAATCTTGTTTAATTCATTTAAAATTGCTAAATTAATAACTTGGTCAAATTAAATTCTTTTTGGACATATAACATATGTTTTCAAACCATAAAAGTATAAACTTTTCAAATATGAATTTCAATTAATGTTTTGAACAAATAAAACTTCAAATAAATTCATACTTGAATTAAATTCAATTAAATCTTGTTTAAACTTGTTTAATTCATAATTAATTCATCTTAATTCCTTTTCCAATAATTGAAACATGTATTCCACCTAAAATTTTGTGTACTTTCCAAATATGAACTTTGTTATCTATTTTGAACAATTTAAATTGGTGAAAACAACAAATGCTTGTGTAACACCTTTAAGAAACCAAAATTCCAACATTTAATGAATAAAATTCCAAACTTGGTAAACCTTATTTCAAATTGTTTCAATTGTTGTTTTCTTATTGTTTTCATCATCCATGCATCATTCTAATTAACTTTCACATGATGGTTATTTGTAGATCATTTAATTCACCATAAATTCATGGGCTTTTCCATATGCAATCCAAATTGCATATGGGCTCATTTAAATATGTTTACCATGTCAACTAGTTTATCGTTGATGCACCCTTAAACTTGTCATGCATCCATATCTTGATCATGCTGGATCTTTTGCCGTAGTAGTAATTGTTCCATCCGGTGTTTGTTCGAGGTTCGTTGCTTCTTCCCGGATAGGACGTTGAGATGATGTGAGCAACGACAAGTTCTTCGGATGTACCTCTACTTGCTGGATTCCAGGCAAGTATACTCACTTGCTGCCAAATGGCTGCCTTTCATCACTTGTTACCGATTCTTTCCGCTGTTCTTATTCTAGCATGTTGATTCGATGCTTGTGTCACGATCCTATTATATGTTTACCTTGCAGCCATGATATAGCCTTCCTTCCACTTCCTATTAACTGTTGTTTGTTTACCTTGTTGGCCCTCGTGTCGTAGTTGCATGCTTAGTGTTGTTTGCGCTCAAGTCTTGTTGTCCGTCTTATCACCTGTTCTAGTTTGATAGTTGGGTTTCAACTCAATCAACAACATGCTAATGTTTTGGGTAATAATAATTTGATGATAAGGCACCGGCAGTAGGCCCGGCGTGGTTTTGAAGCCTGCTAGTGTCGACCCTAATTAGGAAAAGGGTCTTGTCTACTGATCCATGATGAGCGCACTAACCGCATGTGGGAAGCGAGTATGGGCGCCCCCCTCAATTTGATTCGATTCACATCTCGTCCAAATCGCCTCATTTAGTTCGGGTTTTCCATTTGCCGCATGCATGATCTTGCGAACCCAGGCCAGGGTGGAACTTTTGTAGTCGGCATTTAGGGAGACACGTTCTTAGAGTGCTATGAGGGTCCCCTTTTCTTCGTGGGTCTTGATTAGCCGTGCGCTCAATTGCACAGGGTTCTTTGGGCTTGATGCGAAGAAGAGTTGGGTTGTGTTGAGTACCTCGCTTGGTGGGTTTGATCCCCGTCTGGCGGGTTATTCTTACATGTACGGCCAAATTGGTGCACCCCTGCAGGGTAAATCTTCTCGAGAAGCCGTGTTTTCCGCGGTTATGGATGACTTGGTGAAAGTACTGGCTAACAAGTACTCAGAACAACTTACACCTAACTAATGATACTTGACTAGTAATAGTCTTATTGACACAATAACTTGATCCATCATTAATCCAACAGTGTGAGTTATCCTTGGGTTGCTTCCTTAGTAGGGGGTAACATTGGATGGGTTTGTTTGGGTGGTTAGTACTAGTTGGTTACGATACGCTATCTTATCCCCCTCTTTTAGCCGGATGTTGTAGTGAGTCTCTGTAGTTGGATAGTGCAGCCCGCTGCCGCTTATTTGCAATAATCCCTTCCTTTCCGTTGAACCCAAAGTATTTGTATCTTGTGATGACTGGTTACGCCGGTATATTGTGAGTATGGTTTATCCACTTGCCAGTACTTAACCGTACTGACCCACGAATCTTTTTCGTGGTTGCATATTCAACATTGCAGTCAACAGGTTTGAAGTCTGACGATGTTAGCTTGGGAATCCCTCCGGCTTGGCCTGGGCAGGGATTGGACGCTCTCGGTTATCTTCAGGACTCTTAGTCCAATTTGTATCTTGTCCGTAGACGGACACTATGTTGTTTCTTCGGCTGTTATTTGGATCTTTGTATTGTATCAGTTGTATCCTTGACTCGTTTGAGTCCTCTTGTATATATCCTTTCTGTTGTTGTTGTGGATTATTCGTGAACTGTTGTAATGTTATCACAAGTGGCATCCTGGAATCGGTTATTATGTGAATTTTGGCGGGAATGCTGAAATCTGCATAGTGCCCGATCTCGGGGCGTCACAAGGGTATCCAGCATAGTCTCTTGGAGAAAGGAGAAATTCAAATTACCCCTTGCTTAAACATTACGGTTAGGTAACAACCTGGTGATACTTCTAGAAAGACAAACAGAATACCACAACCTACCGATATGTCTTGGAGTTCGAAAGGAACCTTGCCTTTCAAGGCAACTGATATGATCTTGAGAGCTTCGGCATGAACGTAACTCTTTGACCAAGAATGTGCACCGGAATGAATGGATTTGGTAACACGGTCTACTTTAGTTAAAGACCGGGTAGCCAATAGTGCTAAGAAGGACACATATGTTTCTTATATTTTTCAAAGCAGTAAGAATCGCTAAGAATAACCGATACGCACATCAATACACACCCATCACTCTCAAGCCTTCAAGCTGGGAGGATGGGGGTTGAAGACGTGTAAGAGAATCACTTCATCAATAAGGCCATGAAACTAGGCATGACCTCTTGATATAAAAGAGTGTGATACTCGAAGGTAGAACAGAACAGAAGCTAGATGAATCTTCCTTAATCTGCGGATTACAAAACTTTGACCTGGTCCTGGAGATGAACGAGGTACTGGAGTTTGTTTCTCCTGATATTCCAAGATGGAATGTTCTCAAGGAACACAAGATCAACATGCATTGGAAGACTCCAACACAGATATGCACCTTTGTTCCCACACGATAGACAAAAAGTAGGGAAGCAACTAAAGACTAAGAACATGCTCCGGAAAATCCAGAGATCATGGGGAATGCACGTGGTATTACTCATTTGTAGAACCCATGCCAAAAGCTTGGTATAGATGAATCAAGAACGAAGATGTGGAAGCCATGATGATCACTCTTATTGTGGACCCATTTTGGTTCCAAAAGAAAACCTATGGCAATGAGAGTTGGAACTGTCTAGCCACCCTGAGGTGAAACAGATTCCTCAGGACCAACAGAATGGATCTTGGGTTAAAGGTCAGCATCCTGTACTGGTAGTGTAAGAACAACATGGTTATAAAACCACATGATTCAACCCACCACAATTCAGCCCATTCCGGGACCTTCGGTTCAAGTCCAAGGGTTAAAAACTCAGAGAAAGGAGTAACTACTATCTTAGTGCCTTGAAGGACACTACGAGTAAAAGTCACGAAGTATCTTTCAAAAGACAAAACATAGATCCAGAAGTATGTGAACAAAGGACATGAATACATTCGAGATGAAAGGAGATATCGAGGTTCGGAATTTCAGACTTTAGAACATGAAGATGTGGAATCCACACAACTATGAGAGATTAGAATGAAAGGAAATCTCCCAGTTTAAGAGATAACGGAATACGGAACACACACACTCTAGAGACTCAACACTAAGTCAACTTGGGTAAAAGACGACATTGCCAAAGAAGGCACCTAAGTTTTGAATGACTAGAACCTTTTCAAATCAAAACAGGTAAGATGAACCAGAGTTAGAGCGATACCAGATAAGGAGTAAAAAAGAATCCTAAGAAGGTTTTCACAATCCATGTGAAGTTTTAAAATAGTTTTTCACAACCACTAGACTCAACATCGACCAAGCAGTAAGGTTTTCCTACATGCAGTCCTGCTCTGATACCATGACTTGTCACGACCCCGGACCCGAAGGTGTACATACTGTTATGCGCTCCTAGTCATGGACCCACAAGGGATTCAGGGTTACCAGCCCCGGCCGCAACAAACAATGGCAGGCAGACCGGATTCATCGGCACGCAGGCCGGATCACCACGGTACTACTACTCCTTGTGTCCATGCTAGTCATAACAAACTATGCATATGAAAGCGTCCACGAATCGTATGAAACTGAAGGAACGGGACCAAAGCTATATAGAGATGCTATGTGTCCAAAAAGTGCAACAACAATCAAGGGTTACTGGATTACCAAGCCCCTGAACGAATCACATCGGTAGACGTGCTCAGAAATGGATCATCGGCTCCACAACCCCTCGACTGCGACAACTATGCAGGCATAGCCAAAAATGTATAACAATGAGCTCGAAACCAACAACCGATCAAAGCAGCACTCTAGACATGGAAGTTGTATTAAACAGGTGTTACTAGAGTATAGCTTTACAACCATAGTTCACACGACCCAACATTACATCAGAGAACGGAAAGCAAGTTATGTTGCTAATCAACAAGAACCAAAAAGGCCTAAGAGGCCGCAACATAAGGCGACGTCCCAGCCCATAGATTCCAGACTGCCACCTGTGAACCCCAAACTACTCGTCGATGTCCACGTCGAAAACACCACCACTGGAGTGGAAACTTCACCTGAACCAAAATTAAGCAAACATGAGTACGGAAGGTACTCAACAAGACTTAGTTAACCTATTATATACTAGCACAATGCCCGCGCTTCGCTATGGAAGTTCTCATGAACCAGGTTTGGCTGGGACGAGAAAATCATTAGAGGTGCTAGCTAGTCGAGGAAGGCATGTTTGATGCAAGACACCCATCTCCATACTTTGTTTCTTCAAACGCCGATTGTCATATACCGCACATGTCGTACCTCATTGTACTTTGTAGCGTGTAGCTCTTGTTTGGTGTTTTTGGACGCTAGAGTTTTGGTGGGAATTTCGATAGATGGTGATCAAAGTCGATGAAGACATGGCCTCTTCACCGCCGGCTGCCACCGTATGGATGTCGCCCAACCGTGATTGGTGGTAACCGGCATCTACTCCGTAGCGAAACAAGTTTGTTTCTCATAAATTTTGTAGTAGTAATAGTAGTTGTAGGGAACAATTTTTTTAGCGACAATGTCCCTAGTTACTTTTCCATGTGGTGTTTAATCAATTGTTGACCAGGATGATAATCATTTATCTAATGGGGCCAGGGAGTAGGCCAAAACATTGTTAATCGGTAAATAGCATGCTAAGATATTTAGTGGCCGCGTGCAATATAGTTTCTCATCCAGCTGTTAGAAGCATATTTGGTGCTCTAACTAAGATCTAGATTAGAACCAACTTTTCAAGTAATTACCCAGTTGTAAGATCAACGATAGAGGCCAAAGCAAATTAATTTGTAGAGGAAAATGGAGTCTAGCATAGGGTAAATAAATCTTCCAAATTCAGATTGACCGAACACCATGATTTTGAGTTAAAGAGGATGCTCCACACTGATATAAAATACTACATCTCAGATTCTCTCCATTACTTAATAAGGTATCCTGACATAGATACATATCCTATCATTATAAATCGAATTTACATCATCATCCACGTTTGACGATACTTAATTTATTATAGATATAGATAGATAATCAATAGCATCCAAAGCTAGCAGCACGAGCATCTTCATCGAGCAGCAAAGAGTGGGTTTCAAAACAAGGTTGGGACGGCTTAACAGGGAGGAAACCACAACAACCTAGCATCATCCAACTGAAGCAACACACATACCGGGAAGCACCGCGGTTCGTCTTTAAATTGAGGGCAACATCTTGTCTTGCAGTATTCGAGGAAGGCATGTTCTCCAGTAATCGAGGAATTGTCCTGCAGTATTCCTATAGCACTGCAGTTCCATTACTTCTGTTAGGTGTAGGCCAAAGCGCTTGCACGGACGCATCCACGGCGAGGACTGATGCTCACCTCGTATAGGGGCATCCGGGGGGTGGCATGGGCATGGGCATGGTTTGTTGTCTGCCGAAGCCAGATCGGGCCCAAATTGAACCCCATCGTGATCCTTGCGTCCAACGACGATCAGTATACAGGTACAGTCATGGTGGTCGCTGGTGCGAGCAATCGAGGTAGGAGATGGCGGTGATCAGGCAAGCCTATTCTTCCTCCTCCTTGACGCCTAGAAAGATAGATTTCGATGGCCACACTTCAATTGTGCAAGCTGTGCTGCGAGGAAGGCCACCTCCGTCGTCGGAGGATTTGGGGCCGGCGGATGGCCTTTCGAGGCAGATCTCGATAGCAACGCGTCGAGGGGATGCGTACAAGGATGAAGCGAGAGATTGGTATTTTACCGATCGATGCGTTCGTTTCTTTAGCGATCCGATGTGCTTGCGGGTGTTTTTGGCTCTAGTTTTTCTAGAAATCGGAAATGCGCGACGTACGACGTACCATATCATTAGGACAAATTATATAGTAGAAATATGATTGAATTTCGAATTTGGGCGGAATGCAACCTCACGTAATGGCCGATGCATGCATAGTCCGGCTAGCAAACTAATTCAGCGCTAGCATGCAAACTATCTAAGCAAGTCACAGCGGAGCGGAGCAAGTCACTTTTCTTTTTAAAAGAAACTTCTGTTTAACTTGTGCAGTACCGATCATGTTGGCAGTGTGTATTTTTTTCCTTAGGGGCTGGTGAAGGTGCTGGACCTTGTTACGTTTCTTTCTTATAATCTGATTAACATATAGATGATCTCTTTTTAAGAGGGGACATCGATCGGGATTCAGCTCAGATGACCTTAGGCAACAATCTAGTACATGTACGTGTAAAAGTAATGAATCGGTATACAACTTACCCGTGGC
The DNA here is from genome assembly GCA_028641055.1 of Alopecurus myosuroides. Taxonomy (NCBI): domain Eukaryota; kingdom Viridiplantae; phylum Streptophyta; class Magnoliopsida; order Poales; family Poaceae; genus Alopecurus; species Alopecurus myosuroides. The sequence continues at coordinate 214,749,946 of CM054058.1, read as the reverse complement.
AGTGGTGGGTAATTTGTGTCTAACTTCAGGGACAGTTTCAATGACCTACCAAACCAAATCAAACCAAGAAAGACTTTCCTATGTATTATACAAGCCCAATTAAAAACACCACAAAACAAGCATCCGATGTTTGGCAGTCCGGTTTTGGCTGGGCTCAGCCCGAGAAAACACGACCGGACACGTCGGGTGGACGTGTAATCCAGACACTTCCACCCCCTTGCGTTTTGCCGTTACGACGCCGTGACGCGATGCCCCGATCTGATTTTTAGCTGTGAAACACTTGCGTGGTACCCCTGTGCCCCAAACAATGTGAGTTAGTGGCAGGGACTAATTAGGAAGGGGATTGGACGGGACACATGGATTGGGTGAGATGAGAGTTTGCACCCAGAACTCTGGAGGTAATACACACAAAAACACCACGGGACACTGTTGCCAAACTAGGCCTTATTATTAGGTATAGATCTGCTGGTTTCACAAACGGTTTTATGAAGGTTAATTTGCGTAAAGCAATCTTTGTTTTCCAAATCGAGAAAGAATAGCACGTCTCATGGAGTGTTTTCAAAATAGATGAGAAGACTACTCAACTACTGAAATCATCATCTTTTCATCCACCAACATCATTTCCCAACATCTCACATGCTACAAGGATCACCCCTCTCGGCATCTCCGAGGAGGCACCCTTCAATCATTGTCAACATATTTTACGCCACGTTCAAGTTATCTATGACCTCGTCTCTTCCACCAAGTCGTCCTTAACCGTGGACACGGCTTTCCGAAAGATTTATCCCTGCAGGATGGTACACTTTACCCACACGTACCCTCCGACTCTTAGCGCCACATGTACGCTCTTCCATGGAGCGCGACAGAGAGTGGCTGGCTCCAACGTTTACCTTGCTCGACCCTATCCATGAGTCAACCCAAACTGGGCCACCTCGTCAACAGGGAGTTGGCCACCTCCTAACGTCACATGTTCTATGAGTCGGGATCAAGATCCGTGTACGTCTATCACTTGTCCCGGTCACGCCCTAGGTTTTCTCCAAATCGTTTTCTGACTCACACACACATGGAAATAGCAAACTACGTGACTCATGGATGTGGACAAACAAGTTAGTTAGTCGAGCGGGGTTCATTGGCTCGCGCGTGTAGTTGCACGCTCAGTCTTGGTTTCCGCGGTGAGACCTTAATCCTAGGGTTGGAAAGTATAGGACAAACAACCACTTCTCAAGTGGCCTCCTATCCAAGCCTTAGTCAAATTAACCACACAATTCTCATCTCACCGCGTCATCATATCATACTAGGTTATCGCAGCTCTGATTCATCAACATGATGGAGCAGAGGTAAACAAACATGTATGACTAAGCAAAGCAGATATAAGGCTCTGGCGATGCGCACAAGCAAATCTATGGCGGCTAGGAGCAGTGGATCGGGATATTGAGGCAATGCAGTATATAGGTGAACTATATCTACTAACATCAAATACTTTGGAATCGAATGCAAAGTACGAGAATCAAATGATGTTGGAAAAAATATATGATCAGAGAAGAGGTTATGCTTGCCTTGGTTCAAGAAAACCAGATAAAGTCTTCTGGAATAAGTTCTTGACTTGTCGGTTAGGATCAAGTATTCACCATTGGAGTTGCTGACCTTCACTTTGGAGTCGTGTTCTACCGAGGGGGAACAACACCGAAAAGAAGAACAACAATCAAACATGGCATCAATGCAATGCACAATATGTATGCATAAGCAAGTTAATGCACTGAAATAAAGCCGCAAATATGTTTAATGAGTTGCTAGGGTTCGTATGTCGATTATGCAATTTTAGTGAGATTAGCCCGAAATAGACCCTCGAGGGGCACTTTGGACAATTCTTAAAGTGAGTATAATTTTAATTGCTAAAATGGGTTTGAAAACATCATAAATGGATTGCATTTGTCATTTTGAGCAATTTGGTATATAACTTGTAATTTTCTGATTTTATTGAATAAAAACTTATTTTTTCCATTTTTAAAATGAATTAAACAACAATTAAATTATGCCCAAAATTAAAGTTTGTCAAACATGTATGAAAGTGACATGTTCAGATAGAGTTAATTTTTCTAAACATTTCCATATTTTTATTTTATTTTTCTGATTAATATTTCAGGAGATATTCAATATTCCATTTTAATTCATTTTCAGTAATTGTTAAACAGGGGCCCACGTGTTAGTTTGTTTTTCTATTTATTTTCAAAAAGGAAAACAGTTTATGACGTCAGCATGATGCGATGGTGACGTCACCTGCTCTGCTTCTCACAGATGAACCCGAAATCCGACGATTTCGCGCGCAATTCGCGAAACAAAACATACCACGAGGGAGAGGAGCTCGTGGCGAGTCTAGGGGTGTCGCGGGTGAACCAAATGGTTGCCGGAGACCTCGCCGGCATGCAGAACTGTGGCGGCGGACGGCGGCCTACGGCGAGCGGCCAAACCAGAGGGGAAGGGGGCGATTGAAGGGAATGGGCAGGACGGAAACCTCACCTTGAACGCGTGCGAGGGGTCGAGGAAGCTGTAGGGAGGTTGAAGGCGCCGGAATCACGCACGACGGCCGCGGTCGGAGCCGATGAAGACGCGGATGGCGGCGTCCTATCAGGCCATCCTGGCTCGATTCGCTCCACAGGTAGGTAGAGGAGGTCGAGGCGATAATCATGGCGTGCTCGGTGTAGCTCGGCGTGGTCCAAGGCGGCGGCGATTCGCGACGGGCGGTCGGCTCGGTAGGGTTAAGGTTTTGGGTTGGGGTTTCTCGCGCCTGTAGATACAGAGGGAGGCACGAGCGAGGGAGGGCACGAGATGGGGTCGAGGGCGTCCTCTTTGGTCCTTATCTAGGACAGGAAGGGAGGCAGCAGCTGGGGGCGGCGTCGGCGGTGCGGCCACGTGATGCATGTAAAATGCATAGATGAATTTTGCATATTTTCACATGGTTTTCTATTACATATTGCATCATATAAGGGTATAATTCAATGTTTTATAGTATTTTGGGGTTAAATTACAAAGTCCCCCAACTTTTATGGAATTAACCCTCCCTGTCAGAAACCCCGTTTTCTATATTTTTAACGTTTCAGGGGGCAAACTTCCGCGAAATCACCTGAAAATCTGCGGGGGTCATTTTTTTTGGAAGGAGAAGACTTGCGGGCTAAGGATCCACGAGAATTGGGCAAGGAGGCCCAAAAGAGGACCCTCCACGCGGCCAGATTCCTTGGCCGCGTGAGAGGCCCCCTTTTGGCCCCTGTGGCCCCAATTCCTTCCATCTTCGACTTACCGACTCCGTCTTGACCTAAAACCGACTATAAAAAGGGTCCCCCGTACCCTTACGGAGAAGAGCGCCGTCGAAACACCGAAACACCGAAACAGAGACTTGGAGTTCCAGATTGGAGGGGTAAAACTCCGGCGGGGCGCCGTCGGTGTGATCTCCTACCCCTCCAACGTCATCTCCATCGACATCTCCATGAAGAGGGAGTAGTCCACCCCAGGGCTATGGGTTTGTGGAAGTAGCACTTGTATCTCTCTATCTATGTGCTTCACTAATTAGATCCGTATGAGCTGCCTCACATGATTACGGGCACCGTTGTAATTCCTATGTGGTGGATATTTTCTATGAGTTATTGAATCTGAGATTGCAATTGTTTCTTTTGAGTTATTTGAGTAGATGTATCTTATGTACCCCGTTCTTATTTGCTAGCTTTGATCAATCTAGTTTTTGAGAGCGTGCGTGGGGTGATGGGTGCATTAGTTGGAGTAACGGGGGGTGGCTAGTGCTGTGAAAGTGACAGAAGTTCAGCGATCCACTTAGATTTTATTAAACCTTTCTTAGTTACCTCACTAGGGATAAAAAGGAGTACCTTGTTACCGGGGATTTGAAGTGACACTAATCAATCTCCATGACTAGATCTAGCAAGTTCTTACTTCAACTTCATGTCACATTGCTTAAAGCTATACTCTGGTTTTTCCTTAATTATCGAGGTGTTATGATTTATTTCGCATCTTGGTGGAGTATAAGAGGGATCAATATGACCGTAGAGATCTCTATGCTAGGACGTGATGCCCATATGAAAGTACTCAATGTTAAACATGTTATTGTAATCTCACATGTAATTCTTTATGTCCACCGTCTACTACTTTATTTGAGAGAATGCAAGTGTGAAACCATGAACCCCGGTCCTATTTTAATTATAAGAAAACACTCTAGTTACTTTGCTACAATTTACTTTACTTGCACTTTACTTTACTTGCATCTCCAATTAGAATTTACATTATCTCCATCACCACTTGCATCACAAAAATACAAAAACAATCCATTGCATATTTATTTTCTCATTTGCATTTAGTAGTAGATTTAATTATTGCACATTTACTTTCAATTTTGCATTGCAATTTAGAAGTCTCACACCTTGTGCTTGACAACCACTTGGTGAGGTTGAGGGCACAAAATTCTCTACTTGTTTGCAGGATCCTGGAGGAAGCTTGGAAGACAACTGCTGAAATACTGGCTCCCCAAGCGTTCGGTATAAACCCTCGAGTCACCCTCGTGGGGAAGAAGGCTTGCCACTAGCTACACACTCTGCACTTGGAGTCTCAACCTAGCCATCAAGCGTTTTTCTGGCGCCGTTGCCGGGGAGCCATAGGTGAAGGAGTTGTCCAAGGGAGCTCACAAGAAGTCTTCATCACCAACAAGGTGTGCAAACACCTAAGCTTGGGGAGGTTGCACCTACGTGAGTACCGTCCTTTCTATCTCCACCTTCTTTCAAGTGATTGTTTTGTTTCTTGTCTTGTTTTTGTTTTGTTTTTGTTCTTGTTTTTGTTTTGTCTTGCATATTTTATTTTAGTTTGCATTTTAGTTTTGCATTTAGTTATCTAGTTTATTTTAGTATTTCGAATTTTCCTAGTTACTTTACTTTTATTTTGCATAAAAAATTAAAAACTACATAAAAACTTGGAAAATGGAGCAGAGAACTTATTGGCCATTCAGTGTTAGGAATTTCCCTCAAGAGCTAAATATTCCCGTTGAAAAATTAGAGGTAGATCCTAGTGTTATTAAAATGATCTATGAATCTCGTTTCTATGGAAAGTGAAGGGTTCGTTGCATAGAAAACAAAAAAATTCCTACGCGAGAGACACCCGAAAGGCCAAGATCTAATCTAGGAGACGAAGTGCAACGGGCAACGAGAGGGTTAAGGAGAACACATACCCTCGAAGACTCAAAGTGGTACGAGATCAAATCTCGTTGTTGGCGTAGTCGTACTCACACCGATCCCGATAGCGAGAAGATGGGCACCGCAATCCGGCGGTGCATCCGTGATCGGTCATACGTACGGTTGATGACGACCTCCGTTCCCTCGTTCCAGCGGGGCGCGGAAGTAGAGGATCCCTCGGAACTCCAGCAGCACGACGGCGTGGTGTGGTGGAGAAAAACATTGCTCAGGGCTTCGCCAAGCGCACGAACAAGTGGTGGAGCAGCGGCAGGAGGGAGGAAGAGATGACACAAGTGTGTGTGGGGGGGGAGAGGGAGCTCTCACCCCTCCTTTTATAGGAGGGGATGGCAGCCACGAATTTTTGGCTGCCTCCACCTCTCCCTCATCATGTGAGTGGAGTGTCCACTCAACCCACTCATTCTTCCATGAATTCCCACTCAAAATCCCAAGGGTTTTCTTTAATAAATAAATAAAACAATTTTATTTCTTTATTTTAATATTTGTTAATTCCATTAACAAACATTAACATATAACCCCTTGAGTTAGTTGTTAAATCTATTAACAACCATTTGATAAGAATCCCCTTGAACTATTTCAAAATTACTCGAAACAATTTCGGTGACTATTTCAATATTCCCCGAAACAATTTCGGTGCTGTCCAAACTTTTCTCCGATATTCCGTATCCTCTCAAATGCGTCATCGAACCTTAAGTGTGTCACCCTACGGTTCGCAAATAAGATAGACATGATCGAGACTCCTCTCCGATCAATAATCAACAGCGGGATCTGGAGATCCGTGATGACTCCTATATATTCAACGATGACTCTCGTGATCGTGTGAACCAACAACGCCGTGAACTATTCCCTTTGTCTCGCGATATTTTACTTGTCCGAGATTCGATCATTGGTATCAACCATACCTTGTTCAATCTCGTTACCTACAAGTACTCTTTTCTCGTTCCCGTGATATAACATCCTTTGTGATCATATCACGTGCTTGCAAGCGGTTTCGATGTGATATCACCGAGAGGGCCCAGAGTATATCTCTCCGTCATTTGGATGGACAAATCCCACTCTTCATCCATGATCCTCAACTAATACTTTCCGAATACTCAACGACACCTTTATAGTCACCCTGTTACGGTGTGACGTTTGATGCCATCAAAGCACTCTTCCGGTATCAGTGATTGACATGATCTCATGGTATAAGGAATAAGTTACTTCGTGTGTTTGATATAACAATGTAAACTAAATGACTTGATCGCATTGCTATATTCTCTTTGGGTATATGTTCATCACATCATTCTTCTAATGACATGACCCCGTTATTAATAACATCCAATGTTCATGATCAGGAAACCTTGATCATCTATTAATCAACGAGCTAGTTAAAAGAGAGGCTTTACTAGGAACCATTGTTTGTTTATTAAGCACACATGTATCAACGTTTCCGGTTAATACAATTCTAGCATGAGAAATAAACATTCATCATAAACAAGGAATAAGATAATAACCATTTTATTATTGCCTCTCGGGCATATTCCCTTCAGTCTCCCACTTGCACTAGAGTCAATAATCTAGTCTGTAAGCACTTAACACATATGGCGTTCCAGTGTTATTACCATGCTTCGCATGTGGTAAACATTATCAAAAAGATCTGAACTGTTCAGGTCCTATTGTATTTGCATGTTCTTTGCGTCTACACGCATCACTCATTCTCTAATGAGATGGCTTTGTATATATATGGTCAATTTGTGAAAACTTAATTCCTCAGCTTAAACTGATGTCACTAACATTGTGAAAATGTAGCTTCATAGTGTTAGCATTCTTGGAAATTCACCAAGTTCCGGTGGTACCTTAATTCCTCAGCTTAAACTGATGTTACTAACATTGTGAAAATGTAGCTTCATAGTTTCAGCATTCTTGGAAATTCACCAAGTTCAATAAAGAACTACTTGACACAAAATACGCTTATAATCAGTTGTCAACAAAACGATATACTTTAGCCTTTGTTGTAGTATCTGTCACAATATTTCAATTTTGAAACTCTTTCAAATCCAGCATGGAACTTTCTTCCATCCTATTGTGCTACCCTTCATCACACATTTTAATTGAGATAAAACTTCTTGAATAAATGACAAGACTATTAGTGTAACATATTACAACTAATATTTTGTCATTACTACATAGGAAAACATATCCTTAGCATTTCTAAAATGACATAAGGATCTCTCCCACTGTTGTCTAATCATCATATGAATTATCCTGCTATAACATATTATAGCATAGGACTCATCTGGTTGTGTACATAGCATGGAAACATGACTTAGAAATCTTAATTTCAATGATGCTCATCATGTGTCAAAACACATGAATCTTGCTCAATTATTTTCCATGTGACAAGAACTCCTTCTCATCATTTTTATATTGACTTACTTCAATATTTCATCTATGTAATTTGGCTTCAATCATATCAGGCGCTTCAATCCATCTCTTATAGATATCGAAGCCCAATATCTTCTAAGCCTTTCATCAATATGAAATCGAAAATCTTAACCGTGTTAATTTAAAATACATATTTTCCAATCAACCATATGTCATCTACATAAAGTATTGGAAATATGTCATAGCGCTCCCACTTAATTTCTTGTAACCTTACAAGCATCTTTATCGTTCATGATGGAATCAAACTCTTTTGATAACTTCATTAAGGTAAAGATTTCAACTTCGTTATGCTCACTTCAACCATTGAAGTGTGCATACCTTTCTAGAAACCTTTTGAATTTTACAAAAACTCTCAGACTGTGTCAAGTACACATCCTTGATCAAACTTCCTCGAGAGGAGAGTTGGTTTTGTTATTCAACTTCCATATCATAATATGTAACCTTTTGCTAGAACTATCCGCAAAGACTAAAGCATCACTACGGAAGATCAAAATCTTGTAGTAGTTAACTCTTTGAACTTCGTCGAAAACAACTTTTCGATAAGTACAATTTTAATAAGATGTAAAATCCATGTCTTTGTCGCTATATAGACCCTTTTGCTATCGCTAGGCATCATGCCTATCGAAAGGACTACCAAGTCACATACTTGATATTCATACAAGGATACTATGGCGGATATAATGACTCATAGTCAATTTTACGAAGCCAGGGCCCATCATTTGCTTCCTTTATAAGGTCCAGGTCCTTTTGTTGTCAAAACAACACTTTACACTTTAAACCACAAGTTGTTCTAAGTACAAAGTTTTTGGACTTTTCTGGTACAGTTCGCAAACTCATTTGAAGTATCTACAACATTTGTAGTGTCTTCTACTTAGTCAAAATAGTAAACCCCGGAACAACTTCCAGTGCTGCGCTACTCTTGACATGATAACGAAGATTCTCTAATCTCGTTGAGTTTGTACTGTGCTCCCACTCACTTGTTTCGCAAGAACTACTTTCTCGAGAAATCAACCCTTTCTGACAAACAACATTTGTGTTTTGGTTCGGTGATAGGAGAAGTACCCAATGTTTTATTTGGGATAACCTTATAAACATACATTTATCCTATTTTGGTTGTAAACATTTTACACATGCTATGCATACCAAAACTTAAGAAAGTGACAATTCGGGTCACTACCCAAACCATATCTTATATGTTGTCAATTTCAACGGATCATGATGGTGCTCTTTTCAGTGGAAAAACGGTTGTCACTAATGTATAAACTACAAAATTATAATGGCATTTTTTTATATTAATCTTACCATGTCAAACAAGGTTTGATTTTGTCTCTTGAATACTCCAATCTAATGTGGGGTATTCGTGAAGCATAAGTTGTAGAACAATTCTGCAACTTCTCAGATGTTTTGCTAAACTTGTAACTCAAAATTTATTCTTTATGATCGAATCATAAATACTTGATTATCTTGTTACAATGATTTTTACTTCATATTAACAACCTTTTGAACCAATTCAAAATGTCGAACTCCGTTCCCTTTAAATAGATATACTCACATATCTACTCAAAACATCGACAAAATTTTATGAAGGAAAAAATTAATCCACCATACATGACTACACATAATGGACTATATACATCAATATGTATAATCTCCACTAAATTAGTCCTCCATTCTACTTTGGCCTATGAACGGAATTCTAGTCATCTTTTGGAAGAGGTCTCACAAGCGTCAATTTATTCAAAACAAAATGACTCTGGAAGTTCATCAATATGGAGTTCCTTCATGTTTTCCTTTCCGATATGAACTAAAATGGTGGTGTCACAATTTAAGTGAAACTCTTCCACGTCTTGCAACGTTTAGCTTTTAGTTTTATAGATGTTTACTTTACCAACACGATTTATACTAACATATCCATCAATTATGGAATATGGTTATAGTTTGAACAATCTCATTTGTTCTCACAAAAGACTAGAACAAAATAACAACTTATTAAGTTCTTAAAATAAATCTTGAATGTTTGGTTCGATACTACAATGAACACAATAACACTTTATTTATGTTCTTGTCATAATCGATTCCACATCTATTACTAGTTCCTTTTAGGCCCTTGTATTTCTTGCATTGCGTTGCTTTGTATGACAACTCATACCAACCAATGTGGTATCAAAATACCCAAAAATATTTTGTTAACTAGTAATACATCTATAACTTGTATATCAAGCATATACTCCCGAGCTGGACTTTCCAGTTATCTTCTTTTTCTGCCATATATCTTTTTGTAATTCTATTTTCAATATTCCCTTTCCTTTATAGAAGAATCATTCAACATCAAACAATGCTAGTCGTACTAGCTCATTTTCTTGGCGTGTTAGTCATATACTATCACCCATTGAGTCATACTTTGAGTTTGATTTGTTCTACTAATATCACCATATTATAGCATTCTTCTATATTCCACTCTTAGCAATTTCCAAGTAAGGTAAACTACTTTACCCATACTTCTAATCCATCCCATCATAACAATTTTATGATTAACCTACTATAGCTCGAAGGAAGGAATTTAGAGGATAATTTTTAGCGCCCAACTTCTTGGAATATTCAAACTCCTAGCGTCTTCAATCATTGCATATATTCAGATAATATAAGCAAACATTGTCATGCTAAATTTGCATATATTCAGATAATATAAGCAAATATTGTCACGCTAAATTATACTCAGTCATGTTGCCAAAAATAAGTTTCTAGATATCATTATATCTTTCACTTGATTGTTTCTGAAAACAACTCTTTTCAGTTCCTAAATCACCTTGATCAACAAAACATTCTTTTGAAGATAAAGTAATAAGGAAGCAACCATGACTCTGGATTCTAAGTAGGAATTATTTGCTCTCTATATTAATCAATCATTAACCATATGGAGCTAGGTAGGAAATACCAAAAATCTACAATAGGACTCAATTTTAAATTTCACTAATACGGTACCAATCTTAAAAGGTATTTACCAGATCATAACAGTTATATCTCAATTAACAATCTAAGTGTAAGGTAGTTATGTGGATGCCAATGACTACTACAAGTTGTGCAAATTCACTTTGATTTGTTGTTCATGATAAATAAGTTCAAGTTAATTCAAAATTAAACCATGAACTCCCACTCAAAAACAACATCCCTCTTAGTCGTCTTTAGTGATTGCACGAACCAAATTCACTACAACAAAACCGATCATCACGTGAGATGATGTAGCTTCAAAGGCGAACATCGACATGTTCATCGTATCATCCATATGACTCATGCTTTACCTTTCGGTTACGTGTTCCGAGGCCATGTCTGTACATGCTAGGCTCGCCAAGTAGAACCGTAGTATTGCGTGTGTTTCAAGGCCATGTCTGTACATGCTAGGCTTGAAAACACCCGTTGTATGCGAACGTTGAGTCTATCACACCCGATCATCACGTGGTGTCTCGAAACGACGAACTTTCTTAACGGTGCATACTTAAGGAAGAACACATTATTATCTTGATATTAAGTGAGAGGGATCATCTTATAATGCTACCGTCGCTATCTAAGCAAAACAAGATTCAAAAAAGGATTAACATCACAAACATCACATGTAAGGATAACGTGATATGATATGGTCCTCCTTGCACTTGACCTCCATCATGTGCATCATGGTATGATCTCCATCATTCCACCGGCGTGGTACCAAGTACCATGGCACCCAATATTGATTGTCCATCAAGAAGAAGACAATCATATGGATACCTTACGGTATATCAATAATTTACAAAATAGATCATCTCATAATCAAATTTGTAATATTGACCATATCACATCACATGCCCAGCAAAAACTAGTTAGACGCTTCTAATTTATTTTTGCATATTTTACGTGGCTTAGGGCTTTCGATGATAGAACCGTTCATACCTACGAACATCAACCACAACGTTGATAAACACATTTTTAGCTACCCTTCGTAGATTAGATCTTAACTATAGTAGGAGAAACGGACACCCCCTCAGTCACAAGTGAGACAATTCTCGCGTACATGGTACACGTAAACTTAGTCCGGGGCAGCTTCATCCTACTATGCCACTAAGATCATAAAATACTCAAGGAGGCAATAACATGATCATCAACGCCCACATACACCTATGTGTTCTACCCGTACAAAACATCTACGCATAGATATGGCTCTGATACCACTGAAGGGTTCGTTGCATAGAAAACAAAAAAATTCCTACGCGAGAGACACCCGAAAGGCCAAGATCTAATCTAGGAGACGAAGTGCAACGGGCAACGAGAGGGTTAAGGAGAACACATACCCTCGAAGACTCAAAGTGGTACGAGATCAAATCTCGTTGTTGGCGTAGTCGTACTCACACCGATCCCGATAGCGAGAAGATGGGCACCGCAATCCGGCGGTGCATCCGTGATCGGTCACACGTACGGTTGATGACGACCTCCGTTCCCTCGTTCCAGCGGGGCGCGGAAGTAGAGGATCCCTCGGAACTCCAGCAGCACGACGGCGTGGTGTGGTGGAGAAAAACATTGCTCAGGGCTTCGCCAAGCGCACGAACAAGTGGTGGAGCAGCGGCAGGAGGGAGGAAGAGATGACACAAGTGTGTGTGTGGGGGAGAGGGAGCTCTCACCCCTCCTTTTATAGGAGGGGATGGCAGCCACGAATTTTTGGCTGCCTCCACCTCTCCCTCATCATGTGAGTGGAGTGTCCACTCAACCCACTCATTCTTCCATGAATTCCCACTCAAAATCCCAAGGGTTTTCTTTAATAAATAAATAAAACAATTTTATTTCTTTATTTTAATATTTGTTAATTCCATTAACAAACATTAACATATAACCCCTTGAGTTAGTTGTTAAATCTATTAACAACCATTTGATAAGAATCCCCTTGAACTATTTCAAAATTACTCGAAACAATTTCGGTGACTATTTCAATATTCCCCGAAACAATTTCGGTGCTGTCCAAACTTTTCTCCGATATTCCGTATCCTCTCAAATGCGTCATCGAACCTTAAGTGTGTCACCCTACGGTTCGCGAATAAGATAGACATGATCGAGACTCCTCTCCGATCAATAATCAACATCGGGATCTGGAGATCCGTGATGACTCCTATATATTCAACGATGACTCTCGTGATCGTGTGAACCAACAACGCCGTGAACTATTCCCTTTGTCTCGCGATATTTTACTTGTCCGAGATTCGATCATTGGTATCAACCATACCTTGTTCAATCTCGTTACCTACAAGTACTCTTTTCTCGTTCCCGTGATATAACATCCTTTGTGATCATATCACGTGCTTGCAAGCGGTTTCGATGTGATATCACCGAGAGGGCCCAGAGTATATCTCTCCGTCATTTGGATGGACAAATCCCACTCTTGATCCATGATCCTCAACTAATACTTTCCGAATACTCAACGACACCTTTATAGTCACCCTGTTACGGTGTGACGTTTGATGCCATCAAAGCACTCTTCCGGTATCAGTGATTGACATGATCTCATGGTATAAGGAATAAGTTACTTCGTGTGTTTGATATAACAATGTAAACTAAATGACTTGATCGCATTTCTATATTCTCTTTGGGTATATGTTCATCACATCATTCTTCTAATGACATGACCCCGTTATTAATAACATCCAATGTTCATGATCAGGAAACCTTGATCATCTATTAATCAACGAGCTAGTTAAAAGAGAGGCTTTACTAGGAACCATTGTTTGTTTATTAAGCACACATGTATCAACGTTTCCGGTTAATACAATTCTAGCATGAGAAATAAACATTCATCATAAACAAGGAATAAGATAATAACCATTTTATTATTGCCTCTCGGGCATATTCCCTTCAGAAAGCCTAAAGAAGACCCTTTGTTCCATCTTAAGAAATTTGATGAAAGATGTAAAACTTTGAACTTGAATCATGCAAACATCAACACTACTAAAGTTAAACTCTTTCCCTACTCACTAGGAGGCAAAGCATTAGATTGGATATTAAGATGGCCTCCTAGCAATTTTACTACTTGGTTCAACTTAAGGGCTGCATTTATTGAAAGGTTTTGTCATGCTGAAAAGAATTACAATGTTAAACAATTGCTCATTACCTTTAAACAAGAAAAGGATGAATCAATGATACAAGCATGGGAGAGATTTAGAAGTAGAGCATATGGAATAGGGCATGGCTTTAGAGATTGGATACTTATGCATATGTTTTATAAGGGACTTTCTGAAACTTCTAGAGCCTTTTTAGATAATGAATGTGGGGGATCTTTTACTAGTACTAATGCTGCTAATACCCATGTTTTTCTTGAAAGTTTGCTCTTAGAGGTTAAAATTAAAGAGAGCTTAAAAAAGGCTGAAGTACCCGAGGATATTTTTGATGATCGCTATGAGATTTTTAATATGCATAATAGAAAAGGAAAAGTAGAGGAAATTATGATGCTTACTGAAATTAAGGATCCATTGCTTGATTTAGAAAAAAGTAGCTTGCAAGAACTTATTGCTACTCTACAAAAATTTGCTAGTGATCCCACTATAAATGTTAATCAGCCTGGCTTTGGATCTTATATTGCTAATCATGTCTTGCAAGAAAAAATTGCTAGGTACAAGAATGAGGCCATGATACCTCCTAAGCTTGGGTATGCATGGATCCCCAAGGTGCTAGTTTCAATTGGATAAGAAATTCACCATGCTATGTTAGATCTAGGTTCTAGTGTATCGGTACTCTTTAAAGAATTATATGAATTGCTAGAACTAGAAAATTTAGAAAAGTTCTCAAGTGAATTTGTCCTTGCTGATAACTCTACTAAACATGCTATAGGACAAGTAAAAGATGTTATGATTGAATTGCACATGACTTTCGTACCCGTTGATTTCATTATTATGGATATGGGGGATAAATCCCCTAGTCCTATTATTTTGGGTAGACCTTTTCTTCGTACTACAGGTGCAATCATAGACTCCAAGGAAGGGAATGTCAAGTTTCAGTTCCCTCAAAAGAAAATCATGGAGCACTTCCCAAGGAAGAGGGGCACGCTGAAGAACAAGATCCCTCATGAGCTTTATCCCTCTTGATTATCAAGTAAGTAAAGTCTAGCTATATGGCTATAAAGAAAGCGCTTTACGGGAGGCAACCCGGTTGTTTTTGTTTAGATTTTCCTAGTGTCCTCTTGCTGTCTCAAGAGATTTTTTTTTTTAATTATGGAGTTTTCAATAAAGAGTCAAGTCAAACCCATTTGGACTTATAAGTTGCTATCCTAGTGCATGAAATTTCTGTTTCAGCACGAGTCTGCTCACCGTATGATTTTACGTTTTTTATTGGTATGTCGGATTGAGCTACTTTTTTAGTATGTTATGCAACTTTTCGTCCTATGTAAGCACAAAAATTGGCTTAATTTTTTGACGAGTGTAGCTTAGGGAAAAACGTTCGTTTTGCTGCTGTTGCTTTTCTGGACAGATTCTGCCTTCTTTTGTTTTATGCACTCTTTGGGCTTGGGAATCGAATTTCCATGATTCTTTCAAGCAAGAGAGTGAACATAAAACATAATGAAGCTTATTTTCTATCTACTGGAGCGTTTGATTTGGAATTTTGCATAGCAAGCATGTGATTTGTTTGTCCTTGCTAATCTCACCCCACAGAAAAAGAATGGGAGAAACATGTTTTGTGAAGTATTTTTCACAGGGAATAGAGAAGCTGCGCCTCAAGACATCCAAGAATGGTGAAATAAATAAGCTTGGGGATGTGATGAACACCCCACTGGAGCTACACTCTTTTGGTTAGCACACGCCTACTTTCTGTTTTTCTAAGCAAAGCATTTATCGTAGAGACTTGAAGCGTCTAGTTTTTGTTTTTATTTTTGTTTTGATAAGACCACCACCATCATTTTATATGAGATTGAGCTACTGGAGTTTGGGGTTGGAATGTATTGGATGCTAGTATTATGACTTGGAATAGGGATGCCATGGTTGATTTGAAGAGCTACATATGTTTGCATGATTTATAGGCTTTTTATGTGTAGAAATTTGCAATAATGTTGTCTTGAGCTATCTCTTATTCATGTCCTTGATGTTAATTGCTGGTTTATTTAGTTTGTCATGAAATTAGTAGTTCTATGGACATATGCATGCATAGTAGCTGGACAACTATCTCCCTCTTGCTAGCCCAAAAATTTAAAAATTCCAACAAGTAAAAACTTGTTTCCAACACTCCTTAGCCAAGTATTTCCAGTGAGTCCACCATATCTTCCCATTAGCTTCATTGCTATTCCGAGTATGTTCACCATGTTATTGTGTTATTTATTTTCTAAATTAAGATATTCACTTTATTAATTTTCATGGGTTGAACTTGGGATAGGACTCTCACGAACTTTTGAAGGCACACTTTACTTTTTATGCATCTAATAAACATGACCCAATAATGGGAGCCACAAGTTTTGCGTTTGACAAGTGTGTGGTTGGGAGCTAGCTATAAACGTGTATCACCGGAAAGCTTTCAACATTGCACAAAAAATTTACATTTGGTTGATATCATGTACTTTTGTTTTTGGACTCCTGCCATGCCGAAATGAAATAGAGGAATAGTAAGTTTTGACGAGTAAGTATCTATATGACTAGAGAAACGCATTGGGCCGCTAACCCAAGCCATGCTTTATCATGGTGGAAATTTACTTACAGCTTGAGTGACTCTACAACACATCCTATAATAAAATAAGAAGCTATGCATAATAGTGAAAGAAAATAAAAAAGGATGATGAGTCTACTCCGTTTGTTCATCTTGTCATTGTAACATGGGCTTGTTTCCATGTCATGGGGCAAGAGGTAACTCTTTGCGGTTCTCTATGATGTCATTAATACTTATTATGATTGTATAAAGCTTATTAGGAATCTTAAGTTGAGTAATCATGGAGTAGGTTTTCACACTCACGGGGCATGAGGCTTTCAACCACCTTGTCATTCTCATTACTTCAATACTCACAATTTTAAGATGCTAGTGATAAAGGGGCAATGAGAGTCCTAGATCAATGGATACCACATTTCAATTAGTAATTTTAGTTGAATAATTTAGAGGCTAAATAAGACTTGATCATGTTTTACCTCTACTCAATTTTCTCTAAAGTGTCCACTATATTTTCTATTCTCCATTATGCTATTCTTTGACCAATATAGAATTTTATTTTTCATTTTGTGTATGCATTTGGTCCATAGTGCTTTTATTTCATTATACACTTTGTGAACTTTCATGAAGCATCTTTGCTTGCATATTTGATATTTCTTACAACATGAATTGTATATTGCTACTCATTTCTAGTATTAATCATTTGATTATATGTAGCATGAATAATCCTCCTTGATATCCCATGATTGTTTCAATATGCAAAACCCATCTTAGTTTTATCACCTTCATACTCGAGGACGAGCATGGGTTAAGCTTGGGGATGTTGATGCATGTAAAATGCATAGATGAATTTTGCATATTTTCACATGGTTTTCTATTACATATTGCATCATATAAGGGTATAATTCAATGTTTTATAGTATTTTGGGGTTAAATTAGAAAGTCCCCCAACTTTTATGGAATTAACCCTGCCTGTCAGAAACCCCGTTTTCTATATTTTTAACGTTTCAGGGGGCAAACTTCCGCGAAATCACCTGAAAATCTGCGGGGGTCATTTTTTTGGAAGGAGAAGACTTGCGGGCGAAGGATCCACGAGAATTGGGCAAGGAGGCCCAAAAGAGGACCCTCCACGCGGCTAGATTCCTTGGCCGCGTGAGAGGCCCCCTTTTGGCCCCTGTGGCCCCAATTCCTTCCATCTTCAACTTACCGACTCCGTCTTGACCTAAAACCGACTATAAAAAGGGTCCCCCGTACCCTTACGGAGAAGAGCGCCGCTGAAACACCGAATAACCGAAACAGAGACCTGGAGTTCCAGATTGGAGGGGGAAAACTCCGGCGGGGCGCCGCCGGTGTGATCTCCTACCCCTCCAACGTCATCTCCATCGACATCTCCATGAAGAGGGAGTAGTCCACCCCAGGGCTATGGGTTTGTGGAAGTAGCACTTGTATCTCTCTCTCTATGTGCTTCACTAATTAGATCCGTATGAGCTGCCTCACATGATTACGGGCACCGTTGTAATTCCTATGTGGTGGATATTTTCTATGAGTTATTGAATCTGAGATTGCAATTGTTTCTCTTGAGTTATTTGAGTAGATGTATCTTATGTACCCTGTTCTTGTTTGCTAGCTTTGATCAATCTAGTTCTTGAGAGCGTGTGTGGGGTGATGGGTGCATTAGTTGGAGTAATGGGGGGTGGCTAGTGCTGTGAAAGTGACAGAAGTTCAGCGATCCACTTAGGTTTTGTTAAACCTTTCTTAGTTACCTCACTAGGGATAAAAAGGAGTACCTTATTACCGGGGATTTGAAGTGACACTAATCAATCTCCATGACTAGATCTAGCAAGTTCTTACTTCAACTTCATGTCACATTGCTTAAAGCTATACTCTGGTTTTTCCTTAATTATCGAGGTGTTATGATTTATTTTGCATCTTGGTGGATTATAAGAGGGATCAATATGACCGTAGAGATCTCTATGCTAGGACGTGATGACCATATGAAAGTACTCAATGTTAAACATGTTATTGTAATCTCACATGTAATTCTTTATGTCCACCGTCTACTACTTTATTTGAGAGAATGCAAGTGTGAAACCATGAACCCCGGTCCTATTTTAATTATAAGAAAATAGTCTAGTTACTTTGCTGCAATTTACTTTACTTGCACTTTACTTTACTTGCATCTCCAATTCGAATTTACATTATCTCCATCACCACTTGCATCACAAAAATACAAAAGCAATCCATTGCATATTTATTTTCTCATTTGCATTTAGTAGTAGATTTAATTATTGCACATTTACTTTCAGTTTTGCATTGCAATTTAGAAGTCTCACACCTTGTGCTTGACAACCACTTGGTGAGGTTGAGGGCACAAAATTCTCTACTTGTTTGCAGGATCCTGGAGGAAGCTTGGAAGACAATTGCTGAAATACTGGCTCCCCAAGAGTTCGATATAAACCCTCGAGTCACCCTCGTGGGGAAGAAGGCTTGCCACTAGCTACACACTCTGCACTTGGAGTCTCAACCTAGCCATCAAGCGTTTTTCTGGCGCCGTTGCCGGGGAGCCATAGGTGAAGGAGTTGTCCAAGGGAGCTCACAAGAAGTCTTCATCACCAACAAGGTGTGCAAACACCTAAGCTTGGGGAGGTTGCACCTACGTGAGTACCGTCCTTTCTATCTCCACCTTCTTTCAAGTAGATTGTTTTGTTTCTTGTCTTGTTTTTGTTTTTGTTTTGTTTTGTCTTGCATATTTTATTTTAGTTTGCATTTTAGTTTTGCATTTATTTATCTAGTTTATTTTAGTATTTCGAATTTTCCTAGTTACTTTACTTTTGTTTTGCATAAAAAATTAAAAACTACATAAAAACTTGGAAAATGGAGCAGAGAACTTATTGGCCATTCAGTGTTAGGAATTTGCCTCAAGAGCTAAATATTCCCGTTGAAAAATTAGAGGTAGATCCTAGTGTTATTAAAATGATTTATGAATCTCGTTTCTATGGAAAGCCTAAAGAAGACCCTTTGTTCCATCTTAAGAAATTTGATGAAAGATGTAAAACTTTGAACTTGAATCATGCAAACATCAACACTACTAAAGTTAAACTCTTTCCCTACTCACTAGGAGGCAAAGCATTAGATTGGATATTAAGATGGCCTCCTAGCAATTTTACTACTTGGTTCAACTTAAGGGCTGCATTTATTGAAAGGTTTTGTCATGCTGAAAAGAATTACAATGTTAAACAATTGCTCATTACCTTTAAACAAGAAAAATATGAATCAATGATACAAGCATGGGAGAGATTTAGAAGTAGAGCATATGGAATAGGGCATGGATTTAGAGATTGGATACTTATGCATATGTTTTATAAGGGACTTTCTGAAACTTCTAGAGCCTTTTTAGATAATTAATGTGGGGGATCTTTTACTAGTACTAATGCTGCAAATACCCATGTTTTGCTTGAAAGTTTGCTCTTAGAGGTTAAAATTAAAGAGAGCTTAAAAAAGGCCGAAGTACCCGAGGATATTTTTGATGATCGCTATGAGATTTTTAATATGCATAATAGAAAAGGAAAAGTAGAGGAAAGTATGATGCTTACTGAAATTAAGGATCCATTGCTTGACTTAGAAAAAAGTAGCTTGCAAGAACTTATTGCTACTCTACAAAAATTTGCTAGTGATCCCACTATAAATGTTAATCAACCTGGCTTTGGATCTTATATTGCTAATCATGTCTTGCAAGAAAAAATTTCTAGGTAGAAGAATGAGGCCATGATACCTCCTAAGCTTGGGGATGCATGGATCCCCAAGGTGCTAGTTTCAATTGGAAAAGAAATTCACCATGCTATGTTAGATCTAGGTTCTAGTGTATCGGTACTCTATAAAGAATTATATGAATTGCTAGAACTAGAAAATTTAGAAAAGTGCTCAAGTGAATTTGTCCTTGCTTATAACTCTACTAAACATGCTATAGGACAAGTAAAAGATGTTGTGATTGAATTGCACATGACTTTCGTACCCGTTGATTTTATTATTATGGATATGGGGATAAATCCCCTAGTCCTATTATTTTGGGTAGACCTTTTCTTCGTACTACAGGTGCAATCATAGACTCCAAGGAAGGGAATGTCAAGTTTCAGTTTCCTCACAAGAAAAGCATGGAGCACTTCCCAAGGAAGAGGGGCACGCTGAAGAACAAGCTCCCTCATGAGCTTTATCCCTCTTGATTATCAAGTAAGTAAAGTTTAGCTATATGGCTATAAAGAAATCGCTTTACGGGAGGCAACCCGGTTGTTTTTGTTTGGATTTTCCTAGTGTCCTCTTGCTGTCTCAAGAGATTAGTTTTTTTTGTTTTAACTCTGGAGTTTTCAATAAAGAGTCAAGTCAAACCCATTTGGACTTATAAGTTGCTATCCTAGTGCATAAAATTTCTGTTTCAGCACGAGTCTGCTCACCGTATGATTTTACGTTTTTTTATTGGTATTTCGGATTGAGCTACTTTTTTAGTATGTTCTGCAACTTTTCGTCCTCTGTAAGCACAAAAATTGGCTTAATTTTATGACGAGTCTATATTAGGGAAAAACGTTTGTTTTGCTGTTGTTGCTTTTCTGGACAGATTCTGCCTTCTTTTGTTTTATGCACTCTTTGGGCTTGGGAATCGAATTTCCATGATTCTTTCAAGCAAGAGAGTGAACATAAAACATAATGAACCTTATTTTCTATTTACTGGAGCATTTTATTTGGAATTTTGCACAGCAAGCATGTGATTTGTTTGTCCTTGCTAATCTCACCCCACAGAAAAAGAATGGGAGAAACATGTTTTGTGAAGTTTTTTCACAGGGAATAGAGGAGCTGCGCCTCAAGACATCCAAGAATGGTGAAAGCCATAAGCTTGGGGATGTGATGAACACCCCACTGGAGCTACACTCTTTTGGTTAGCACACGTCTACTTTCTGTTTTTCTAAGCAAAGCATTTATCGTAGAGACTTGAAGCGTCTAGTTTTTATTTTTATTTTTGTTTTCATAAGACCACCACCATCATTTTATATGAGATTGAGCTACTGGGGTTTGGGGTTGGAATGTATTGGATGCTAGTATTATGACTTGGAATAGGGATGCCATGGTTGATTTGAAGAGCTACATATGTTTGCATGATTTATAGGCTTTTTATGTGTAGAAATTTGCAATAATGTTGTCTTGAGCTATCTCTTATTCATGTCCTTGATGTTAATTGCTGGTTTATTTAGTTTGTCATGAAATGAGTAGTTCTATGGACATATGCATGCATAGTAGCTGGTCAACTATCTCCCTCTTGCTAGCCCAAAAATTTAAAAATTCCAACAAGTAAAAACTTGTTTCTAACACTCCTTAGCCAAGTATTTCCAGTGAGTCCACCATATCTTCCCATTAGCTTCATTGCTATTCCGAGTATGTTCACCATGTTATTGTGTTATTTATGTTCTAAATTAAAATATTCACTTTATTAATTGTCATGGGTTGAACTTGGGATAGGACTCTCACGAACTTTTGAAGGCACACTTTACTTTTTATGCATCTAATAAACATGACCCAATGATGGGAGCCACAAGTTTTGCGTTTGACAAGTGTGTGGTTGGGAGCTATCTATAAACGTGTATCACCGGAAAGCTTTCAACATTGCACAAAAAATTTACATTTGGTTGATATCATGTACTTTTGTTTTTGGACTCCTGCCATGCCGAAATGAAATAGAGGAATAGTAAATTTTGATGAGTAAGTATCTATATGACTAGAGAAACGCATTGGACCGCTAACCCAAGCCATGCTTTATCATGGTGGAAATTTACTTACAGCTTGAGTGACTCTACAACACATCCTATAATAAAATAAGAAGCTATGCATAATAGTGAATGAAAATAAAAAGGATGATGAGTCTACTCCGTTTTTTCATCTTGTCATTGTAACATGGCCTTGTTTCCATGTCATGGGGCAAGAGGTACCTCCTTGCGGTTCTCTATGATGTCATTAATACTTATTATGATTGTACAAAGCTTATTAGGAATCTTAAGTTCAGTAAACATGGAGTAGGTTTTCACACTCACGGGGCATGGGGCTTTCAACCACCTTGTCATTCTCATTACTTCAATACTCAAAATTTTAAGATGCTAGTGATAAAGGGGCAATGAGAGTCCTATATCAATGGATACCACATTTCAATTAGTAATTTTAGTTGAATAATTTAGAGGCTAAATAAGACTTGATCATGTTTTACCTCTACTCAATTTTCTCCAAAGTGTCCACTATATTTTCTATTCTCCATTATGCTATTCTTTGACCAATATAGGATTTTATTTTTCATTTTGTGTATGCATTTGGTCCATAGTGCTTTTATTTCATTATAAACTTTGTGAACTTTCATGAAGCATCTTTGCTTGCATATTTGATATTTCTTACAACATGAATTGTATATTGCTACTCATTTCTAGTATTAATCATTTGATTATATGTAGCATGAATAATCCTCCTTGATATCCCATGATTGCTTCAATATGCAAAACCCATCTTAGTTTTATCACCTTCATACTCGAGGACGAGCATGGGTTAAGCTTGGGGATGTTGATGCATGTAAAATGCATAGATGAATTTTGTATATTTTCACATGGTTTTCTATTACATATTGCATCATATAAGAGTATAATTCAATGTTTTATAGTATTTTGGGGTTAAATTAGAAAGTCCCCCAACTTTTATGGAATTAACCATGCCTGTCAGAAACCCCGTTTTCTATATTTTTAACGTTTCAGGGGGCAAAATTCCGCGAAATCACCTGAAAATCTGCGGGGGGTCATTTTTTTGGAAGGAGAAGACTTGCGGGCGAAGGATCCACGAGAATTGGGCAAGGAGGCCCAAAAGAGGACCCTCCATGCGGCCAGATTCCTTGGCCGCGTGAGAGGCCCCCTTTTGGCCCCTGTGGCCCCAATTCCTTCCATCTTCGACTTACCGACTCCGTCTTGACCTAAAACCGACTATAAAAAGGGTCCCCCGTACCCTTACGGAGAAGAGCGCCGCCGAAACACCGAAACAGAGACCTGGAGTTCCAGATTGGAGGGGGAAAACTCCGGCGGGGCGCCGCCGGTGTGATCTCCTACCCCTCCAACGTCATCTCCATCGACATCTCCATGAAGAGGGAGTAGTCCACCCCAGGGATATGGGTTTGTGGAAGTAGCACTTGTATCTCTCTCTCTATGTGCTTTACTAATTAGATCCGTATGAGCTGCCTCACATGATTACGGGCACCGTTGTAATTCCTATGTGGTGGATCTTTCTATGAGTTATTGAATCTGAGATTGCAATTGTTTCTCTTGAGTTATTTGAGTAGATGTATCTTATGTACCCTGTTCTTATTTGCTAGCTTTGATCAATCTAGTTCTTGAGAGCGTGTGTGGGGTGATGGGTGCATTAGTTGGAGTAACGGGGGGTGGCTAGTGTTGTGAAAGTGACAGAAGTTCAGCGATCCACTTAGGTTTTATTAAACCTTTCTTAGTTACCTCACTAGGGATAAAAAGGATTACCTTGTTGCCGGGGATTTGAAGTGATACTAATCAATCTCCATGACTAGATCTAGCAAGTTCTTACTTCAACTTCATGTCACATTGCTTAAAGCTATACTCTGGTTTTTCCTTAATTATCAAGGTGTTATGATTTATTTCGCATCTTGGTGGAGTATAAGAGGGATCAATATGACCGTAGAGATCTCTATGCTAGGACGTGATGCTCATATGAAAGTACTCAATGTTAAACATGTTATTGTAATCTCACATGTAATTCTTTATGTCCACCGTCTACTACTTTATTTGAGAGAATGCAAGTGTGAAACCATGAACCCCGGTCCTATTTTAATTATAAGAAAACACTCTAGTTACTTTGCTGCAATTTACTTTACTTGCACTTTACTTTACTTGCATCTCCAATTCGAATTTACATTATCTCCATCACCACTTGCATCACAAAAATACAAAAACAATCCATTGCATTTTTTTTTTCTCATTTGCATTTAGTAGTAGATTTAATTATTGCACATTTACTTTCATTTTTGCATTGCAATTTAGAAGTCTCACACCTTGTGCTTGACAACCACTTGGTGAGGTTGAGGGCACAAAATTCTCTACTTGTTTGCAGGATCCTGGAGGAAGCTTGGAAGACAACTGCTGAAATACTGGCTCCCCAAGAGTTCGATATAAACCCTCGAGTCACCCTCGTGGGGAAGAAGGCTTGCCACTAGCTACACACTCTGCACTTGGAGTCTCAACCTAGCCATCACCACGCAGCTGTGTGCCTGACTGGAGGAAGACAAAAGGAAATCTTCCGGATAACCCCCTGGGAATTTTCGGAAATCACACAGAGGCCCTTTTCCATATAAAACGGAACAGAAAACCAAGTTTTGAGTGCCTTTTTGTAACCATAAAATTTGGCAAAAATGATATTTGGAAACCTCACAAAATTTCCAACCTCAACATGTGTTGCTTTGGTGAAATTGAAACATTTTTCAGTTCAAAATTTTGAAAACCACATTAACTAGTATTTATGGAGATTTCTCAAACCATTTAAATTCACAATTTAAATTGTTTCAAACATGACAACATCACACACCCTAATTTAGCGAAACAAGGATGTTACACCTAAGGAGGCTACAGAACCCCAGATTGTGCATGTGTGGCTGGAGTTCATACTTTTCCATTCCTTATCATTCCTAAGTATTATATGATTGTTTGTCGTGTTGGGTCACTTGATTTAGTAAGTAAAGTGCCAAAGTATAATCCATGATTCCGAGTTTCGACTGATTGGTTTCTTAACCCGGTCACTTGGTGTGAAGATTGCATACTTTTGGAACCACTTTAGCACTAAGGGAAGTTAAAACATGCAAACGATAGAACTTAGAGGAAAGGGAATTAAAACTATGAAAAACTTGCAAAGCTTAATTTTACTACAAAGGATAACAAAACTTGTTCATACAAAAGATAGAATGCATTACAAATGAGTTTTACATTGTAATAATAGCAATGCACCCCTATTTGGCTAATGGCTTCGCAGGCTTAGTCGCCATCCACGAAGTCCTCGTCGTCGTCCTCGTCGCTATCACTCGGATTCTCCGGAGTTGCTAGAATTTTTTCCTCCGGATAGAACGTCAAGGTAGAGACCATCCGAGTTATCTTGGAGGCATGCCCCTTGATAGACTCGAATATTTCTTCCCTTTGTGTCTTGGTGTATCCTTGAGGAACACCGGTGGCGATGCGCCAAGACTTGGCGGTGGTGTAATGCATTGTTATTAGCCCTAAGGCCATGCGTACACCACCGCGGGCGGTGGACTGGAGCCAGGTTTCACGTTGGTTTGCCACCTCGGCAGGAGGCTCCCGATAATTCGCCAGCTTTGTCTGGAATGCACTTATAATAAGAAACATTCCGGCATTCTTCAGCTCGGTGACGAATATCCCGAAAGCCGGGATGCGGTCAATCTGAATAATAAGAGGATTACCCTCTGTTAATGAAAATCAGAAGAGATTAGACAAACAGAGAGAAGAAAAAGAATGCGTTATGCACAATGAAAGGAAAAACTTGGTAAAAGTTCTCAATCTTACCAAGCATCTTGTCACCATCTCAGCGCCTTCCTCAAGGCGTTGATGAAGGGCAGTCTCGAGGTCTTCGATGGTCCTCCGGTCTTTCTCGGCTTGCGAGGAAGACCGAGACTCGAACAAACCCAAAGCCATCTGGCTCTCCTCTAGGTCCTTCTGGAGCTTCACAGTCATTTTGTAAAGATCAACGTTCTCTTTACGGAGGTTCTCGGCATTGCCGGCTAATGACCCACAAGTATAGGGGGTGTATCATAGTACTTTCGATATATAAGAGTATCAAACCCAACGAGGAGCAGAAGGTGTTGACAAGCAGTTTCGACAAAGGAATAACTGTAAATACTGGAAATAGATTTGTAGTTTTTTTTTATGTTGCGGGTAAATAAAGTGCGAGTAAATAAAATGCAGTAATAATAATTACATTAAGTGGCACAATCATTTCTTCAGCAAAGTACAAGACGGTGAGTTTACTTATGATTAACAAACGTTCTCGAGGACACACGGGAGGTTTCTGTCAAGTGCTTCTGTTCCATGCAGTTGAATAATTTTAGGTGTTTTGATAAGTGTTGTGTGGGTGAACCTATGCTAATGTACTGTCCCATCCAAGACTAATACATACTTGTGATTATACCCCTTGCAAGCATCCACAACTACAAGAAAGTAATTAAGAAATAAATCTAACCACAACTTTAAACTCCGGGATCCTACGCTCCCTCGTGTAATGGTTTCCTAAAGGGGGTTTAGGTTTCTGTCACTCCGGCAACCCCACAATCAGTATCTAAATACACGATGCATTCCCCTAGGCCCAAAAATGGTGAATTATCATGTAGTTGACATTCACAAGACACCACTAGAAGAATAACACCACAACTTAAATATCAAACATTAAATATTACTCAACATTACTTCACTACTGACAACTTGACTTCTCCCATGTCCTCAAGAACAACACGAACTACTCACAAGACATCATATGGATCATGATAAGAGGTGATATAATGGATGATGACAATCTGGTCATAAGGTGCAAACACCGATAAATCTCACAAGCATCAACTACTAACAAGTAATCCACACCGGGAGAGTGATCTAATGCAAAACAACGATAGAGGCCCCTAATTGTTACAGCGGGATGAAGGTGGATGATGAGGGTGATGGTGCTGGTGGTGATGACGATGATGATGACGATCTTGACGATGCTCGGAGTGATGACGGTGACGACGGCGGTGATTTCCCCTCTCCGGAGAGGAATTTCCCCAGCAGATTTCTCCCTGCCATAGAGCTTTTCTCTCTCTGGTGTTTTCCGCCCCGAGGCGGCGGCGGAATAATTCTTCAACGATGGAATGAGGCTTAGGGTTTCTTGGGGGACAGGCACGCCAAAAATATCCCCTAGAGGTGGGCCAGGGTGGCCACACCTATAGGTGGCGCTGCCAAGGGGGGGCGCCACCCCATGGTGTGGGCCCATGGTGGGGCCCCTTTGGCTCTCCTTCTGGTTGTGTTCTTCCTCTGAACTTTTAGGACACCCCCGATGTCCCACTTCTTCTTCTGATCTTCTGAAATACGGTATCCCAACGATGCTTTTTCTACCAGATTCCTGGTCCCGGTGTTTATTCTCCAAAAATTATAAAACATGCAAAATAAGATAAATAACATAATAGATGCATCATAACATGAAATATATCGATGAATAACAGAAAATTATGATAATAAACAGTGATACAAAATGGACGTATCAACTCCCCCCAAGCTTAGACCTCGCTTGTCCCCAAGCAAAACTGAACTCAGAAAACATGACCACAGATTTATGGAGTGAAGAGTCGATAAATAAAATACGGACACGAAGCATCATATCTATATATGCACCAATCATTATAGACAGCAACTTCCTCTCATATAACCTAACTCGAAACAAGTAATGGGAGTCACAAACAAAGATGCAAAAGAGAGAATCAAAATTGGTAATGGCAAACTTTGTTCTTGGTCAGAGAACATTTAATGATATCATGCTTATCTTAGATGAAGTCTTTATAATAAGTCTCATCTTCTAGAGCTTAACATGTTTAATTATAACAATTCTTTTACAGTGATTCATAGCTTTTCAAAGTAATATTCATTCAGATAATAAAGCATGTGCTAAACAAAGAAGGATAGAAAACATGATTGAATAAATCAACATATAGATGGTGAGATCACAACAACTCAAATGCTTGCTGGAGACAGAGAGAAATGGGTTTACTGACTCAACATAAAAGTAAAAGAAAGGCCCTCCGTAGAGGGAAGCATGGATCACTCATGTGCTAGAGATTTTATTTTATTAAACAGACGTATTGAAAACATTTTTAAGAGAGGTGTATGCTTATGTCAACGAATGGTAAATAGACAATACAGTACGTCACAAGCCAACTAGAATTCATAAGAGCGGGTCCCATATGAGGGACGCAACTGGTGTAGAAGGTAATCCCTCATTCTCTTTTGTTTAAACGATTATGTTTTGACTGATAAATAAGGGGCAAAAATAGTGAAGAGAATTTGTGTATTAGTTTTGGGGCTGGGCACCC
Source organism: Alopecurus myosuroides (assembly GCA_028641055.1). Taxonomy (NCBI): domain Eukaryota; kingdom Viridiplantae; phylum Streptophyta; class Magnoliopsida; order Poales; family Poaceae; genus Alopecurus; species Alopecurus myosuroides. The sequence goes on along the minus strand of CM054058.1, from coordinate 214,721,482 downwards.
CGCTGCCAACTCTTCTAGAATTTGGATAAGCTGATGAAGCCACTAGTCCAGGTGTTTGAAGTCCAATCAACAAGTGATATAAAGATTTTATATTTACGTCCTCATGAGTTAAAACAGGGGCACAAAACATGAATAATTTTAAAGGTTTTAAAGGTAGCACATGAGTAATTTACTTGGAGTGGCAGTTAAATACCACATGTAGGTAGGTATGGTGTACATAATGGCAAGGTTTTGGGGCTCAAGGTTTTGGATGCACGAGAAGCATTCCCTCTCAGTACATGGTTTTTGGCTAGCAAGGTTGGGTAGCAAGCATAAGAGTTGAGGGAAAACAAACAAATATACATATGATAAAACCAATCATGCAATCTTCGTTGAAAGCCCAAGCGGTCTTAACTTGTGAATACTAAGTTTACGAGCTAATAGGAAAATTCCTCTTTCTTATACTAGCATCTCAAATTATTATTTCTGCTGACCCAAGCTAAGTTTGCCAAAACCAACTAGATTAACTTGATAATCTCTAGAGTGATACCAAATACTAATAACAAGCTCAACCGTATGACAGAAAGTGTGCAGAAAATAAATGATGAAACATCTCATTAATATCTCAAACCGGCAACTCACACATACGGATACAATGATAACCAACTAAGGAAAGACACTTCCATACTGCAAACCTTAAGGGAATATGCCCGAGAGGCAATAATAAAGTGCTTATTATCTTATTCCTTGTTTATGATAAATTTTTATTTCTCATGCTATAATTGTATTAACCGAAAACGTTGATACATGCGTGTTTAATAAACAAGCAATGGTTCCTAGTAAAGCCTCTCTTTTAACTAGCTCGTTGATTAATACATGATCAAGGTTTCCTGATCATGAACATTGGATGTTGTTAATAACGAGGTAATGTCATTAGAAGAATGATGTGATGAACACATACCCAATATCAAGATAACAATACGATCAAGTCACTTAGTTTATATTGTTATATCTTGCGTATGAAGTAACTTATTCCTTAGACCATGAGATCATGTCAATCACTGATACCGGAAGGGTGCTTTGATATCATCAAAAGTCACACCGTAACAGGGTGACTATAAAGGTGCCGTTAGGTATTCGGGAAGTATTAGTTGAGGATCATGGATCAAGAGTGGGATTTGTCTATCCAAAATGACGGAGAGATATACTCTGGGCCCTCTCGGTGATATCACATCGACACCGCTTGCAAGCACGTGATATGATCACAAGGATGTCATATCACAGAAACGAGAAAAGAGTACTTGTCGGTAACGAGATCAAAACAAGGTATGGGTGATACCGATGATCGGATCTCGAACAAGTAAAATATCGCGAGACAAAGGGAATAGTCACGATGTTGAGGGTTCACACGATCACGAGAGTCGTCCTTGAATACATAGGAGTCATCACGGATCTCCAGATCCCGCTGTTGATTATTGATCGGAGAGGAGTCTCGATCATGTCTATGTTATTCACGAACCGTAGGGTGACACACTTAAGGTTCGATGACGCATTTGAGAGGATACGGAATATCGGAGAAAAGTTTGGACAACACCCGAATTGTTTCGGGGAATATTGAAATAGTCACCGGAATTGTTTCAGGGAATATCGAAATAGTTAAAGGTGGTATATGTTAATGTTTGATTAACAAATAGTTCAAGGGGGTAAGTTTTAATGTTTGTTAATAGGATTAACAAATATTAAAATAAAGAAATAAAATTGTTTTATTTATTTATTAAAGAAAACCCTTGGAATTTTGAGCGGGAATTGATGAGAGAATGAGTGGGTTGAGTGGAGACTCCACCCACATGATGATGGGAGAGCTGGAGGCACCAAAATTTTGTGGCTGCCTTCCCTCCTATAAATAGAGGGCATGAGATCCCTCCCCCTCACACACTTGGTGTCATCTCCATCTCCATCCTCCCGCTGATCCACCTCATGTTCATGTGCTTGGCGAAGCCCTGAACGAAGTTTTCTCCACCACACCATGCCGTCGTGCTGCTGGTTTCCGAGGGATCCTCTACTTCCGCTGCCCCGCTGGATCGAGGGAACGGAGCTCGTCATCAACCGTACGTGTGACCGATCACGGAGTCACCGCCGGATTGCGGTGCACATCTTCTCGCTCTCGGGAGTGGTGTGAGTACGACTACGCCAACAACGAGATTTGATCTCATAACGCTTTGTGTCTTTGAGGGTATGTTATTCTTAAGACTCTCTCTATGCCCGTTGCTTTCATCTCCAAGGTTAGATCTTGGCCTTTCGGGTGTCTCTTGCGTAGAATTTTTTTTGTTTTCTATGCAATGACCCTTCAGTGGTATCAGAGCCGGATCTATGCGTAGATGTTTTGTACGGGTAGAACACATATGTGTATGTAGGAGTTGATGATCATGTTATTGCCTCCTTGAGTATTTTATGATCTTAGTGGCATAGTAGGATGAAGTTGCCCTAGACTAAGTTTACGTGTACTATGTACGCGAGAATTGTCTCACTTGTGGCTGAGGGGGTGTCCGTTTCTCCTACTATAGTTAAGATCTAATCTACGAAGGGTTGTTAAAAATATGTTTATCAACGTTGTGGTTGATGTTCGTAGGTATGAACGGTTCTATCCTCGAAAGCCCTAAGCCACGTAAAATATGCAGAAACAAATTAGAGACGTCTAACTAGTTTTTGCTAGGCATGTGATGTGATATGGTCAATGTTACAAATTTGATTATGAGATGATCTCTTTTGTAAATTATTCATATACCGGAAGGTATCCATATGGTTGTCTTTTTATTGATGGACAATCAAGATGGGGGTGCCACGGAACTTGGTACCACACCGGTGGAATGATGTAGATCATACCGTGATGCACAAGATGGAAATCAAGTGCAAGAAGGACAATATAATATCACGTTATCCTTACATGTGATGTTAATCCTTTTTATGCATCTTATTTTGTTAGATAGCGACAGTAGCATTATAAGATGATCCCTCTCACTTAATATCAAGATAATAATGTGTTCTTCCTTAAGTATGCACCGTTAAGAAAGTTCGTCGTTTCGAGACACCACGTGATGATCGGGTGTGATAGACTCAACGTTCGCATACAACGGGTGTTTTCAAGCCTAGCATGGACATACATGGCCTTGAAACACATGCAATACTACGGTTCTACTTGGCGAGCCTAGCATGTACAGACATGGCCTCGGAACACGTAACCGAAAGGTAAAGCATGAGTCATATGGATGATATGATGAACATGTCGATGTTCACCTTTGAAGCTACATCATCTCACGTGATGATCGGTTTTGGTGTAGTGAATTTGGTTCCTGTAATCACTAAAGACGACTAAGAGGGATGTTGTTTTTGAGTGGGAGTTCATGGCATAATTTTGAATTAACTTGAACTTATTTATCATGAACAACCAATCAAAGTGAATTTGCACAAATTGTAGTATTCATTGGCATCCACATTACTACCTTACACTTAGATTGTTAATTGAGATATAACTGTTATGATCTGGTAGAAATCATTTAAGATTGGTACAGTATTAGTGAAATTTAAAATTAAGTCCTATTGTAGATTTTAGGTATTTTCTACCTAGCTCTATATGATTAATGATTGATTGATCTAGAGAGCAAATAATTCCTACTTAGAATCCAGAGTCATGGTTGCTTCCGTATTACTTTATCTTCAAAAGAATGTTTTGTTGATCAAGGTGATTTAGGAACTGAAAAGAGTTGTTTTCAGAAACAATCAAGTGAGCGATATGTTGATATCTAGAAACTTATTTGTAGCAACATGACTGAGTATAATTTAGCGTGACAATGTATGCTTATATTATTTGAATATATGCAATGATGAAGACGCTAGGCGTTTGAATATTCCGAGAAATTTGGCGCTAAACATTATCCTCTAAATTCCTTCCTTCGAGTCATAGTAGCTTAATTATAAAATTGTTATGACGGGATGGATTAAAAGTATGGGTAAAGTCGCTTGCCTTACTTGGAGATGGCTAAGAGTGGAATCTGGAAGAATACTATTAATATGGTGATATTAGTAGAACAATCAAACTCAAAGCATGACTCAATGGGTGATAGTATATGACTAACACGCCAAAAAAATGAGCTAGTACGACTAGCGTTGTTTGATGTTGAATGATTCTTCTGTAAAGGAAAGGGAATATTGAAAATAGAATTACAAAAAGATATATGGAAGAAAAGAAGATAACTGGAGAAGTCCAGCTCAGGAGTATATAATTGATATACAAGTTATAGATGTATTACTAGTTAACAAAGTATTTTTGGGTATTTTGATACCACATTGGTTGGTATGAGCTGTCATACAAAGTAACGCAATGCAAGAAATACAAGGGCCTAAAATAAACTAGTAATAGATGTGGAATCGATTATTACAAGAATAGAAATAAAGTGTTATTGTGTTCATTGTCGTATCGAACCAAACATTCAAGATTTATTTTAAGAACTTAATAAGTTGTTATTTTGTTATGGTCTTTTGTGAGAACAAATGAGAATGTTCAAACTATGACCATATTCCATAATTGATGGATATGTTAATATAAATCATGTTGGTAAAGTAAATATCTATAAGACTAAATGCTAAACGTTGCAAGACGTAAAAGAGTTTCACTTAAATTGTGACACTACCATTTTTGTTCATATCGGAAAGGAAAACATGAACGAACTCCATATTGATGGACTTCCGGGGTCATTTTGTTTTGAATAAATTGACGCTTGTGAGACCTCTTCCAAAAGATGACTAGAATTCCGTTCATAGGCCAAAGTAGAATGGACGAAAAATTTAATGGAGATTGTACATGATGATGTATATAGTCCATTATGTATAGTCATGTGTGTTGGATTACTTTTTCCTTCATAAAATTCCGTCGATGATTTGAGTAGATATACGAGCATATCTATTTAAAGAGAATGGAGTTTGACATTTTTTCAATTGGTTTAAATTATTGTTAGTATGAATTAAAAATTATTGTAACAAGATAATCAAGTATTTATGATTGGATCATAAAGGATAAACTTTGAGTTACAAGTTTAGCAAAATATCTGAGGAGTTGCAGAATTGTTCTACAACTTATACTTCTCGAATACCCCACATTAGTTTGGAGTATTCAAGAAACAAAATCAAACCTTGTTGGACAAGGTAAGATTAATAAAATTGCCATTATAATTTTGTAGTTTATACATTAAGGATAACTGCTTTTACACTAAAAAGAGCACCATCATGATCCGTTGAAATTGACAACATATAAGATATGGTTTGGGTAGTGACCCGAATTGTCATTTTCTTAAGTTTTGGTATGCATAGCATGTGTAAAATGTTTACAACCAAAATGGGATAAATATGTTTATAAGGTTATCCTAAAGAATACATTGGGTATTTCTCCTATCACCGGTCAAAGACAAATGTTGTTTGTAAGAAAGGGTTTATTTCTCAAGAAAGTAGTTCTTGCGAAACAAGTGAGTGGGAGGACAATACAAACTCAACGAGATTAGAGAATCTTCGTTACCATGTCAAGAGTAGCGCAGCACTAGAAGTTGTTCCGGGGTTTCCTATTTTGTCAAAGTAGAAGACACTACATGTGTTGTAGATACTTCGAATGAGTTTTCGAACTGAACCACAAAAGTCCTAAAAAATTTGTACTTAGACCAACTTATGGTTTAAGAGTAATGTGTTGTTTTGACAACAGAAGGACCTGGACCTTATAAAGTAAGAAAATGATGGCCCCTGACTTCGTAAAATTGACTATGAGTCATTATATCCGCCATATTATCCTTGTATGAATATCAAGTATGTGACTTGGTAGTCCTTTCGACAGGCATGATGACTAACGATAGCAAAAGGGTCTATATAGCGACAAATGCATGGATTTTTACATCCTTTGAAAGTTGTACTTATCGAAAAGTTGTTTTCGACGAAGTTCAAAAAGTTGACTACTACAAGATTTTGATCTTCCGTAGTGATGCTTTAGTCTTTGTGGATAGTTCTAGCAAAAGTTACATATTATGATATGGCAGTTGAATAACAAAACCAACTCTCCTCTCGAGGAAGTTTGATCGAGTATGTGTACTTGACACAGTCTGAGAGTTTTGTAGAATTCAAAAGGTTGTTGGAAAGGTATGCAAACTTCAATGGTTGAAGTGAGCATAACGAAGTAGGAATCTTTACCTTAATGAAGTTATCAAAAGATTTTGATACCATCATGAACGATAAATATGCTTGTAAAGTTACAATAAATTAAGTGGGGGTGCTATGACATATTTCCAATACTTTATGTAGATGACATATGGTTGATTGGAAAATATGTATTTTAAATTAACACGGTAAAGATTTTTATATTGATGAAAGGCTTAGAAGATATTGGGCATCCATATCCATAAGAGATGGATTAAAGCACCTAATATGGTTGAGCCAAATTACATAGATGAAATATTAAATTAAGTCAATATCGAAATGACAAGAAGGAGTTCTTGTCACATGGAAAATAATTGAGAAAGATTCAAGTGTTTTGACACATGATGAGCATCATTGAAATTGAGATTTCTAAGTCATGTTTCCATGCTATGTACACAACCATATGAGTCCTATGCTATAAAATGTTATAGCAGGATAATTCATATGATGATTAGAAAACAGTGGGAAAGATCCTTGTGTCATTTTAGAAATGCTAAGGATGTGTTTTCCTATATAGTAATGACAAACTATTTGTTGTAATATGTTACACTAACAGTCTTGTCATATATTCAAATAATCTTCTCTCAATTAAAATATGTGATGAGGGGTAGCACAATAGACTGGAAGAAAGTTTCATGCTGGATTTGAAAGTGTTTCAAAATTAAAGTATTGTGACGGATACTATAACAAAGTCTAGGTATATCGTTGTGTTGACAACAAAATAATACGAGTATTTTCTGTCAAGGAGTTCTTCATTGAACTTGGTGAATTTCCAAGAATGCTGACACTAGGAAGTTACATTTTCACAATGTTAGTAACATTGGTTTAAGCTGAGGAATTAAGGTTTCACTGGCTGACCAAATATATACAAAGCCATCTCGTTAGAGAATGAGTGACGCGTGTAGACGCAAAGAACATGCAAATACAATAGGACCTGAACAGTTCAGATCTTTTTGATGATCTTTACCACATGCGAAGCATGGTAATAACACTGGAACACCATATGTATTAAGTGCATACAAACTAGATTATTGACTCTAGTGCAAGTGGGAGACTGAAGGGAATATGCCCGAGAGGCAATAATAAAGTGGTTATTATCTTATTCCTTGTTTATGATAAATTTTTATTTCTCATGCTAGAATTGTATTAACCGGAAACGTTGATACATGTGTGTTTAATAAACAAGCAATGGTTCCTAGTAAAGTCTCTCTTTTAACTAGCTCGTTGATTAATAGATGATCAAGGTTTCCTGATCATGAACATTGGATGTTGTTAATAACGAGGTCATGTCATTAGAAGAATGATGTGATGAACATATACCCAATATCAAGATAACAATACGATCAAGTCATTTAGTATATATTGTTATATCTTGCGTATGAAGTAACTTATTCTTTAGACCATGAGATCATGTCAATCACTGATACCGGGAGGGTGCTTTGATGTCATCAAACGTCACACCGTAACTGGGTGACTATAAAGGTGTTGTTAGGTATTCGGGAAGTATTAGTTGAGGATCATGGATCAAGAGTGGGATTTGTGTATCCAAAATGACGGATACATATACTCTGGGCCCTCTCGGTGATATCACATCGACACCGCTTGCAAGCACGTGATATGATCACAAGGATGTCATATCACGGAAACGAGAAAAGAGTACTTGTCGGTAACAACATCAAAACAAGGTATGGGTAATACCGATGATCGGATCTCGGACAGGTAAAATATCGCGAGACAAAGGGAATACTCAAGATGTTGATGGTTCACACGATCACGAGAGTCATCGTTGAATACATAGGAGTCATCACGGATCTCCAGATCCCGCTGTTGATTATTGATCGGAGAGGAGTCTCAATCATGTCTATGTTATCACGAACCGTAGGGTGACACACTTAAGGTTCGATGACGCATTTGAGAGGATACGGAATATCGGAGAAAAGTTTGGACAACACCTGAATTGTTTCGGGGAATATTGAAATAGTCACCGGAGTTGTTTCGGGGAATATTGAAATAGTTAAAGGTGGTATATGTTAATGTTTTATTAACAAATAGTTCAAGGGGTTAAGTGTTAATGTTTGTTAATAGGATTAACAAATATTAAAATAAAATAAAAATTGTTTTATTTATTTATTAAAGAGAACCCTTGGAATTTTGAGTGGGAATTGATGAGAGAATGAGTGGGTTGAGTGGAGACTCCACCCACATGATGAGGGGAGAGGTGGAGGCACCAAAATTTCGTGGCTGCCTTCCCTCCTATAAATAGAGGGCATGAGATCCCTCTCCCTCACACACTTGGTGTCATCTCCATCTCCATCCTCCCGCTGATCCACCTCATGTTCATGCGCTTGGCGAAGCCCTGAACGAAGTTTTATCCACCACACCATGACGTTGTGCTGCTGGTTTCCGAGGGATCCTCTACTTCCGCTGCCCCGCTGGATCGAGGGAACGGAGGTCGTCATCAACCGTACGTGTGACCGATCATGGAGGCACCGCCGGATTGCGGTGCACATCTTCTTGCTCTCGGGATTGGTGTGAGTACGACTACGCCAACAACGAGATTTGATCTCGTAACGCTTTGTGTCTTCGAGGGTATATTCTTCTTAAGACTCTCTCTATGCCCGTTGCTTTCATCTCCTAGATTAGATCTTGGCCTTTCGGGTGTCTCTCGCGTAGAATTTGTTTTGTTTTCTATGCAACGACCCCTTCAGAACCATCCTATATGATAACTTCTCTACTCATGATATGACTCTACTGAAAAAGTAAAAAGATGAAAGATAGTGATATGATACCGCGGCACTCCCCCCATGCTTGGAACAAGCCGAGGGGATGCCAAACCCAATGACGAATTAATTTTTCGGTGATGGTGGTGAATCCTTCTCATCCTCGTCCTTCCAAGGTAAAGGTTCTCCATCCACAAATGATGTCTTGGTATCCAACATCCTGAAACTAGCAGCAGAGCTTATACGTTTAAACCTGCTCTCATACTCACAGTTCTGGTTATGCACATCATAGAGTTGTGCTTGCAAATCATTGGTGGTCTTGGTAAGTGAGAAGATTTCCTCCCAAAGCTTTCAGCGATCTGTTCTGCCTTTATCTTGTGAATGATCTCAACTTTACGCTCCGCCATCTTCTTGTACCTAAATACTTCATGCTCCAGCTCCTTCATCCTAGCCTCCAGACTGCCTTCTCCTTCAGGGCCCCGAACATCTTCAATCTACACCTTCCTGTCCTTAAGCAGAATTCCTAGAGAATGCATCTTCAACTCGTTCATGTACGGTTTGACGACATTCTCAAAGAAACTATCCTTGGGAGATCCAGGAGATCCAAGAGAGGACATTGTGGCTCTAGATCTGAAGATGTAACCTGGCAGAAACAGCTCGAAACAGAAACACGACGAGAAAACTATATACGGACCTCGGGGGATCCGGTTGATTATATAGGAAAAAGTTTCATAACGAAAGGAAAGTCCAGGTCGAAAACGAGTCGGAGAGGGGCTCCAGGGCGCCCACACCATGGGCTGGCGCAGCCAGGGGTGGGCCACGCCACCCTATGGTGTGGAGCCTCCGAGCTCCGTCACCGCCTTGTTTCCGGCATATGAATGAATACCAGAAAACTTGAGCACTTGTCCACGAGTGGAGACACTTCTTCCCAAGCCACCAATAATATTCTTTTGATAATGTGACTTTTGATACGAACTAGTGCATGATCGGCATACTCATTTGGAGTTCTTTATTGAACTTGGTGAATTTCCAAGAATGCTGACACTATGAAGCTACATTTTCACAATGTTAGTAACATTGGTTTAAACTGAGGAATTAAGGTTTCACCGGCTGACCAAATATATACAAAGCCATCTCATTAGAGAATGAGTGATGCATGTAGACGCAAAGAACATGCAAATACAATAGGACCTGAACAGTTCAGATCTTTTTGATGATCTTTACCACATGCGAAGCATGGTAATAACACTGGAACGCCATACGTGTTAAGTGCTTACAAACTAGATTATTGACTCTAGTGCAAGTGGGAGACTGAAGGGAATATGCCCGAGAGGCAATAATAAAGTGGTTATTATCTTATTCCTTGTTTATGATAAATTTTTATTTCTCATGCTAGCATTGTATTAACCGGAAACGTTGATACATGTGTGTTTAATAAACAAGCAATGATTCCTAGTAAAGTCTCTCTTTTAACTAGCTCGTTGATTAATAGATGATCAAGGTTTCCTGATCATGAACATTGGATGTTGTTAATAACGAGGTCATGTCATTAGAATAATGATGTGATGAACATATACCCAATATCAAGATAACAATACGATCAAGTCATTTAGTTTATATTGTTATATCTTGCGTATGAAGTAACTTATTCCTTAGACCATGAGATCATGTCAATCACTGATACCGGAAGGGTGCTTTGATGTCATCAAACGTCACACCATAACAGGGTGACTATAAAGGTGTTGCTAGGTATTCGAGAAGTATTAGTTGAGGATCATGGATCAAGAGTGGGATTTGTCTATCCAAAATGACGGAGACATATACTCTGGGCCCTCTCGGTGATATCACATCGACACCGCTTGCAAGCACGTGATATGATCACAAGGATGTCATATCACAGAAACGAGAAAAGAGTACTTGTCGGTAACAAGATCAAAACAAGGTATGGGTGATACCGATGATCGGATCTCGGACAAGTAAAATATCGCGAGACAAAGGGAATACTCAAGACGTTGATGGTTCACACGATCACGAGATTCATCGTTCAATACATAGGAGTCATCACGGATCTCCAGATCCCGCTGTTGATTATTGATCGGAGAGGAGTCTCGATCATGTCTATGTTATTCACGAACCGTAGGGTGACACACTTAAGGTTCGATGATGCATTTGAGAGGATACGGAATATCGGAGAAAAGTTTGGACAACACCCGAATTATTTCGGGGAATATTGAAATAGTCACCGGAATTGTTTCGAGGAATATTGAAATAGTTAAAGGTGGTATATGTTAATGTTTGATTAACAAATAATTCAAGGGGGTAAGTGTTAATGTTTGTTAATAGGATTAACAAATATTAAAATAAAAAATAAATTGTTTTATTTATTTATTAAAGAAAACCCTTGGAATTTTGAGTGGGAATTGATGAGAGAATGAGTGGGTTGAGTGGAGACTCCACCCACATGATGAGGGAAGAGGTGGAGGCACCAAAATTTCGTGGCTGCCTTCCCTCCTATAAATAGAGGGCATGAGATCCCTCTCCCTCACACACTTGGTGTCATCTCCATCTCAATCCTCCCGCTGATCCACCTCATGTTCATGTGTTTGGCGAAGCCCTGAACAAAGTTTTATCCACCACACCATGCCGTCGTGATGCTGGTTTCCGAGGGATCCTCTACTTCCGCTGCCCCGCTGGATCGAGGGAACGGAGGTCGTCATGAACCGTACGTGTGACCGATCATGGAGGCACCGCCGTATTGCGGTTCACATCTTCTCGCTCTCGGGATTGGTGTGAGTACGACTACGCCAACAACGAGATTTAATCTCGTAACGCTTTGTGTCTTCGAGGGTATGTTCTTCTTAAGACTCTCTCTATGCTCGTTGCTTTCATCTCCTAGATTAGATCTTGGCCATTCGGGTGCCTCTCGCGTAGAATTTGTTTTGTTTTCTATGCAACGACGCCTTCAAAACCATCCTATATGATAACTTCTCTACTCATGATATGAATCTACTGAAAAGTAAAAAGATGAAAGATAGTTATATGATACCGCGGCACTCCCCCAAGCTTGGACCAAGCCGAGGGGATGCCAAACCCAATGACGAATTAATTATTCGGTGGTGGTGGTGAATCCTTCTCATCCTCGTCCTTCCAAGGTAAAGGTTCTCCATCCACAAATGATGTCTTGGTATCCAACATCCTGAAACTAGCAGCAGAGCTTATACGTTTAAACCTGCTCTCATACTCACAGTTCTAGTTATGCACATCATAGAGTTGTGCTTGCAAAACATTGGTGGTCTTGGCAAGTGAGAAGATTTCCTCCCAAAGCTTCAAAACTCCCTCTTGTATTCAATGATCTGTTCTGTATTTATCTTGTGAATGATCTCAACTTCACGCTCCGCCATCTTCTTGTACCTAAAGACTTCATGCTCCAGCTCCTTCATCCTAGCCTCCAGACTACCTTCTCCTTCAGGGCCCCGAACATCTTCAATCTGCACCTTCCCGTCCTTAAGTATAATTCCTTGGGATGCATCTTCAACTCGTTCATGTACGGTTTGACGACGTTCTCAAAGAAACTATCCTTGGGAGATCCAGGAGATCCAAGAGAGGACATTGTGGCTCTACATCTGAAGATGTAACCTGGCAGAAACAACTCGAAACATAAACACGACGAAAAAACGATATACGGACCTCGGGGGATCCGGGGGATTATATAGGAAAAAGTTTCATAACGAAAGGAAAGTCCAGGTCGAAAACGAGTCGGAGAGGGGCTCCGGGGCGCCCACACCATGGGCTGGCGCGGCTAGGGGTGGGCCGCGCCACCCTATGGTGTGGAGCCTCCGAGCTCTGTCACCGCCTCGTTTCCGGCATATGAATGAATACCACAAAACTTTAGCACTTGTCCACGAGTGGAGACACTTCTTCCCAAGCCACCAATAATATTCTTTTGATAATGTGACTTTTGATACGAACTAGTGCATCATCGGCGTACTCATTTGGGGGGATATCATCATCATTTCCTTCATCAAGACCATGATCCATCCGGAGTGGAGTTCTTGGTGAAGAGTCACCAAAATCATTTCCACCATTATCATTGGGTGGATCTTGATCACTTTCTTGATGAGTGGTATCCACTTGACGGTCTTGTTCTTGTTCTTGGTCTACCATTTGATTGGTGGTTGATGTATAGGGCTCCACTTGCGTAGAGCTAGTCCCATCCACATTTGCCACAAGGTGTCCCTCAATGGGTATAAGTGGACCTATACCCATTCTTCCTATGGCTATGGAGGAAGGTTCATCAGCTACATCATCACAATCAATTTTATCCACTTGGGAGCCATTATCCTCATGAAACTCCACATTCATAGATTCTTCAACACAACTAGTGGATATGTTGTAGACTCTATAAGTGTGAGAGTTCGTGGCATAACCAACAAATATACCTTCAAAAGTTCTAGGATCAAATTTATACAATCTAGTTCCTTTAATCTAAACGTGACATTTGCACCCAAAAACTCGAAGATACTTGAGGTTGGGTTTGTTACCGGTTAGGAGTTCATATGGAGTCATACCAATCATCGGACGTAGGAAGAGTCGGTTAGATAGATGACAAGCGGTGTTGATGGCTTCGGCCCAAAAGTTAGATGGGGATTTGAACTCGGCCATCATAGTTCTTGCCATATCAATGAGTGTGCGATTCTTCCTCTCCTATACACCATTTTGTTGAGGGGTGTACGCAACGAAATATTGATGTCTTATCCCCTCTTCACTCAAGAATTCATCCATGGTGTAGTTCTTGAACTCGAACCCATTGTCACTCCTAATAGACAAGATCTTGGTGTCATATTGGCGTTGCACTTCTGTGGCCCAAGATATGAACTTTTCTTGAGTATCACTCTTCTTCTTGATATAGAATACCCAAGTGTATCTTGTATAGTCATCAACAATTACCAAACAATACTTTTTGCCCCCAAGACTATCATATGTGGGAGGCCCAAATAAGTCCAAGTGAATACGCTCAAAGGGCCTTGTTGTGCAGATGATTGATGTCTTGGGATGATTCTTCTCATGCATCTTTCCGGCAATACAAGAGCTACAAGAGAGATCTTTGGAAAAATTCACACTTGTTAGTCCTACCACGTGTTCACCCTTCACAAGAGTTTGTAGATTTCTCATACCGGCGTGGCCCAAGCGGCAATGCCAAAGCCACCCCACGTCGGATTTAGCCATTAGACAAGTGGCGATATGTGTAGTTTCTTTCGAGAAATTCACTATATACATACCATTTTCCACAAATCCAACAAAGGCTACTTTAAGAGAAATGGTGTGAAGAACAAGCACGTGATGACGCCCAAATACAAATGTAAAAATGCGTTCACAAAGTCGTAAGACGGAAAGAAGATTATAGCCAAGGGACTCAACAAGAAGGACTTTCTCAATGGATGAATCCAGAGAAATGACCACCTTGCCATGTCCCAATACCTTAAGTTGTGAACGATGACCAATAGTTACATGAGAAAATTTGAGAAGTTGGAGTTTTAAGTCATCTAACACTTCCTTTCTTCCGGTCATGTGTGCGGAACACCCACTATCAATCATCCATGATGTTCCACCGGAAATACAACCCTACAATGAATCAACTTCTTGTCTTAGGTACCCATTTTTGGATGGGTCCTTTCTTTTTATTCACAAGGGTCTTAGGAACCCAAATAGCATGCTTGTAATCATCACCATATGAGGTGCCAACACATTTTGCATAAACATGACCATCAATATATTTAAGAAGCACATAAGATGGGTTATACTTTCCCGCAAAGTTGTTGTGAGTAGTAGTGTTCCTAGGAACAATACTCTTAGAAATCATATCAAACTCATCTTCATCATTAGCCAACTCCCCCTCCTTCACAAAAACAATAGAGTTAGTGGAGGGAGTTGACTTCTTCTTGTAGGCCACCTTGGAAGTGGAACCAAAACCAAGGCCTTCCTTGCCAATAACTCTCTTTTGATTACTCAAAAGATCATTAAGGTTCTTTTGCCCTTGGATGCATGTGGAAAGACCTTTGTTGAGTTGTGCCTTCAACCTATTGTTCTCCTCAATCAGAGTTGCCTTGACACACAAAGGATTAGTAATACAAGAGTGTTCATCTACATTTTTTAACCCTTTTACGGTCTTGAGCTTATTTGAAATTGTTCGATAATCAATTTTAAGCTTATCAAAATCCTTAATGAGTTCATTGTAACTTTGATTAGTTGCATCATTTAAGGCCATGAATTCCCTTACCTTAGCAAAAGCATGATCACAATCAAGTTTTACTTTAGCTATGTCAATTGCAAAGGTTTCCTCTATGCTTTCTCTAAAACAATGTGATCATCTAGAGCTTTATCAATCTCCTCAATTTTACTAGCATCATCACGAGCAAACTTTTCAATTAATGTTATTCTCTCCTCATGTTCATCAATGAGGCCATGTGCCTCACTTAATTGATCCATGAGAGAGACAAAGATAGATTTAGTTTCTCCTTCTAGTTTCTACACAAAGTTTGTCAAGGGGTCTTCCTCGACACAATTTAATACTGAAGGAGTAGAAGAGTTTGCAAGTTTGAGTGTAGGAGTCACCTTTGGGGATATACCCTTGGCAATCAAGGCAAGATAGGGTGTCTTCATTCCGTTTACACGGTCCATGACATCATCAGAGGTTTGCTTCATGACTTTTAGAGTGAGGAAGAGACCCAAAACATCATTGGGGGATAGATCCAAGTAATCGGCCCTTGATTGCACATTCATCACCATGTTTTCATTGTATGGAATCAAGGTGAGTAGGAATTTCTCCTTGACCCAATTCTCCGTACAATCCTTGAATCCACAATCTCTCATGTCATTTACGAGAGCCTTGAGTCTTCTAAACATGTATTCAATGTACTCTCCATCACTCAAATGAAAGTGTTCAACTTGTCTTAAGATGATTGACTTCTTGGATCGTTGAAGGTTGATGTTGCCATCAAACATATCAACAAGGAAATCATAAGCTTTCTTCGCAGTTGTGAAGGACCGGATGTTCTCAACTCCTTCCTTTTCCATTGCCTTCTCCAACATGTGCAAGGCATGAGCGTTGAGTTCCTCATCTAGATGTCACTTGAGCTTAAGTTCAAGGGATCCTTTGGCTCATACCCTTTTTCAACAATTCTCCATATTTGCATTGAAGAGCTGCACATGTAAGACTTCATGGAAACTTTCCAATTAGTAAAACGATGCCTATACACCATAGGAGGTGGACCAAGATGATTAACATGTGGATGTTGAACATTAGGAGTATTGTTGTAAGTAAAGCTAAAGGGGTTTCCACCACTACCATTTACGGGTGCCGATGTTGCAGATCCTTCCTTAATTGGAATGGGGTTTCCATGTTCATCCAATACAACATTCTCTCTAGATTGATTAGATGTAGATGTCAAGTATTTTGTGAGTCCCTCCATCTTTTTCTCTAAGCTAACAATCATAGCTTGGATTAACTTTTGAATCCCCTCCATGGTGACGGGATCATAGCCATCCTTTCCTCCTCTTTAGGCGGTAAAGCCCTTAATAAAGAGACGAGGCTCTGATAACAATTGAAAGATCAAGAGGTTAACTAGAGGGGGGTGAATAGGTTAACTACAAATTTTAGCTTCTTTTTCGAGTTAACAAGATAATGCTCAAATATAGATTGTCTAGATTATGCAACTAGGTGAACAATACTATATGTTGAGCAAGTACAACTAGCACAAGGTGAATATATGACTAATCTAGTAGCAACAAGTAAAGGTAAGTTGAGGAATAACCGAACACAATGACGCAGAGATTTATCCCGAAGTTCACTTCTCAATGGAAGCTAATCTCCGTTGGAGCGGTGCGGTGCCACCAAAGTGGAACACCGAGTAGCCCTCAAATGGCACACCATATCTCCTTCGAGTCCTTCCACCGATGTGGAGAGGCTCTAATCACTATGTTGCCGTTGAGGTTGACAACTAGAACCTTTACAAGGATGAAGCACACTCCACAACTTTGGAGGGTCCTGACCAAATCCCTGGAGCCACCAAGACACCGGGAAGCAAGATCCACGAGCACAAGAGCCTCGGGGACAACAACAAGGCTCCAAAATCCAATGAGCTAGAAGCAACAAGGTTCTTGGCTCCAATGAACCAAGAACAACAAGATCCCTAGGGGATGAGTGGGTTGATGACGAATCGGCTTGGTGAAGTTGTAGATCTAGATCTTCTCCTCCAAATCCCAAGAGATCAATGGCTTTGCTTGGGTATTTGGGTAGAACCTTGATCTTGGAGGTGGTCAACAATGGTGGAGAGAGAATGCTTGTTTGACATCTCCAAAAGGTAGGAGACAAGTCCTATTTATAGTGGGAGGAAGAAAGTGGCCGTTGGGGGGGTATCTTGGTGTTGTGCAGAGTGGCCGACCTGGAGCCCGGTCTGCCGACCTGTCGTGCAGGGAGCTCGGCCTGTGCGCAAAGGGCCCGGCCTGGGCCAGCTGCTAGGCCGGCCAACACACCGAACAGCCCGGCCTCGAGCCCGGCCTGGGCCGGCTATCAAGTTGGCTAGGCAGTGCCCGACCTGCGCAGGGGAGAGCCCGGCGGCCAGCCACCTAACCGAACCCCCCGGCCTGAGGCCCGGCTAGGCCGACTGTCAGGCCGACCAGGCAGTTTTTCTTCCTTTCTTCTTCCCTTTGATTTCTTCTTCCTCCTTCTTATTTCTTTGACCATTTTCTTCAAAAAACAAGTGTTTTGACTTGTTTTTCTTTCTCCATTTTTGTGCTCTCATAGCTTTGTATATTTGTCATTTGTTCCCTAGAACACTTAAGCACAATGGTCAAATACTTCCAAGTGTTGTAATCAAACATCAAAAACTAGGATTAGGAAACATGTCCTTTCACTCTACCAGTAGTCTCATGGCACCCCCGTCTATGAACTCTACTACGATGTGTCGACACCTGCAGCGTTAAATCTTTTTGAAAAGTCGTGTACACGGTTAAGGACGGCTTGGTGACGGATTCTGGGATCATAGATAACTTGAACCTTACATAAAATATGTTGTTAATGAATGGTTGGTATCAAGGGGCGATCTTGGTTGGAAAATGATGGAGATGATGTTCCAGAAGACAAGAAGTTGATGAATGAAGCTCCCTCTATTTGAAACAAAGATTGCTTTACACAAAACAACCTTCATAACTCCTTTATGAGCAGGCAGATATATAATATTTTAATTAAGTCTTGTTGAGTACCTCCAATACTCATGTTTGCTTCAACTTGGTTCAGGTGGAGTTCCTCACTTTGGTGGTATTTTCAACGTGGACATTGACGAGTAGTTTGGGGTTCCCAGGTAGCAGCCTGGAATCTATGGATGGGGACGTCGCCTTAAGTTGCGGCCTCTTAGGACTTTTGGTATCTTGTTAACTAGCAACATAATTTCCTTTTGTTTTCTGATGTAATTTTGGGTCATGTGACCTTGGTTTGTAAAGGTATACTCTAGTAATACTTGCTTATACAGCTTTCATGTCTAGAGTGTTGCTTTGATCGGTTGTTGGTTTTGAGCTCATCGTTATACAGTTTTGGCTATGCCTGCGTTGTTGTCGCAGTCGAGGGGTTGTCGAGCCGACGATCCATTTCCGAGCACGCTTGCCGATGTTTACTCGGCCTTGGCTTGGTAGCCCAGTAACTCTTGATTGTTGTTGCACTTTCTGGACACATAGCATCTCTGTATAGCTTTTGTCCCGTTCCTTCAGTTTCATACGACTCGTGGACGCTTTGATATGCATAGTTGGTTATGACTGTAAGGTCCCCCAGAACCACTGTTCAAGGACACCTCCGATATGCATACATTCACTATCCCAGATCACACCAGTCATGAACAACATATCAAGTTGGTACACAGATCCAATATCCATTACACGGTTACACAAAACACTTACAAAAGAGACATGGTCACATGACCAAGTCTAACACAACTGCCACGCAGGGAAAACACACAACACACACAGCGGAAGACTAAACACACAAACGTAGTAGATCCCAAGTCACGCCTTAACCTACATGCTGCTGACCGGGAGACGATCCTAGTTCGCAAGGCCATCACCGCAATACTCCTCCTCGTAGATCTCCTCCTGAGACTCCTTCTCGAAGTCTGGCAAGTAAATACCAGGGACGAAACCAATATGAGTACATTTGAATGTACTCAGCAAGACACCCATCATGTAGCTTACCCAAAATGCAAGTATGCTTATATAGTGGAGTAGGTAGGCTATACATAGTGGAGTAGGTAGGCTATACAGAGGTGTACACATTCCACCAGATCCAATCATCTGCCATGAACCACCCATGGATCAACACAACGATATGCAAGCATCAGAAGAATGATCCTAATTGTCCACTCTGATCAAGCTAGTATATGGCTATCCCTTCAATTAGGTTTATTCTCCCTGGCACCATGTCACACATCGCCACAACAGGAGACCCAATTGTCGCACCCGGAGGAGAACTTAATCCCTCAATGTGTATGTCCTGTTTCTCCCTCCTGGCGACATTTCGGTTCAGAGTATCATCCTCTCTATAGCAATTTGGGATAGGACACACACTAACAAGAACAAGTATCTAGGTAGGCCCCGTACCCATGTTGGGGTAAAGTGGAAGTACGGTAAAGGTTGTCCGGCGAAGACTAGGTTATGTGTCAATTTTGTAAAACACCATTTTCCCAAAAATGACCACTTCGACATTCCTCCGGTGGATAAGGTTTCGCCTTTCCACCGGGTTTTCCATGAAACATTTGTTTGGCAAAATCATATTTTTAGTATGTCCACTCAGGGACTTATATCTTTGGTGGTAATAAATACCATATGGTGGCTATGGGCTTGGTACACCAAGCATCAACTACTGGCATAGTATATAATATTAATAATAGTAATAGCCACTCAAAAATAGTTTTTGGTAATCAAAGTTTTGTAAAACTTTTCAGAAGTAAAACATGCATGATAGATAATGATAAGTGTAGTAGAAAGCATCAGGATGGCTTGCCTTAAAACTCTTAGTGTCCCTGGCCTTGAAGTAGCTTGAACTTGACGCACAGCTCCACAACTGCTTATTCATCTCCTTCGTTTTCTAACGTCGTAAAAGAATTGTAGACACTCACTCAGAACTAAAGGCCAAACAACTAAACAAAACAACACATACGTCAAGCAAACTTATACTAGCGCAATCACTCAAACGTTATCGATAAAACTATCTCACAAAACTCCGAGGGTACAAAACTGTCGTCAGATAAACATATGGTTGAGAAACCATATTCCACATCCTAAATATCATATATGGAGTGGGTGTACCACTCTCATAATAAGACATTCAAGAAGCTAAAAATATAGCTTGTGGGAACAAAAGGTGAGGCTACTAAAATAATAACAGTCAATCAAAGCAATACCCATGGCAGTGGGTATTAACAACACACAAGCAATCATCACCAAACAAGTTCATGACTAAACTAATGCATAGATAACAAGCTACTACTAAGCACAACAACAACACTAGCACAACAATAGCATACGTACAATATTCATGCTAAGGTAATCACTCAGACAATTTCCAAATAGCAAGCAAACAAACCACAGATGCATGAGCCAGATACAGACTATGCTAATGTCTACTCGAAGTTAAGGAATCCATCAATCATGAAAATAAACAAACAAACCAGTATCTCAACCAATGGTAGCAAGTCATAAAACATAATCTAAAACACAATCATCACAAGAGATAATACTCCTAACAAATAACATAATAACAGGATTGCACTAATAGCATACTTGATATGAAAGATTGCTACACAGGCATGCTATAAGCAATAAAGTATTGTACAACCTATATCCACTAGAAACTCAAGAAGTCATGGCATAATAACAGAATTAATAACATCCTAAACATGCTAGGATAATCATACACTCACAAAATAAAAAGGCCACAATACTAGAGCAACTCATAATATCTAGTGGTGACACTTCTTCATCACTAGGGAAGGAACCAACACTACAAGGATGCATAATCCTAAACGACCAACTCATGAATATAAATACCTACTAACAACACATACACCTTACACATGCTAGTAAGAAAATATACTAAAATAATTCCATGAAGACATCCACTTAGCAAGAATCAATCCATTCTAATAATACATGCTTTTCTAATCAATTAAATAGCAAGCAATCAAAGTACAAGCTATACAACCAGTATCTATGCACTCAACACAAGCTTAACTAAACACTTTAAAAAAAATCCAAACACTCAATGGAATTTATCCACACAATTTACCAAACACTAGGATAATAATCCTATTTGCAAATAATAGTCAAAACCATCAAACAATGGTTAAACATTTCTTAACATGACATTCCCAAGGGAACATGATATAAAGAAATGCATCACCACTAAACATACTAGGATCCAAAAATAAATACTACACACTTCACTCACACAAGTGATATAACATCTATTTTCCTTGGTGGAAAATACTAGACAAACATATAGTAGTACATGCTATTAACAAACAAGTGGATGGTAGGGGATTTGGATCCCTAACCACAATGCAATGGGACCAGTGGGTTATGGGCCCACTAATAACAAGGAATTTATAGGTCACAAAGCCTCTGGTCACACTTGGCAAAATTAATCTATCAAAGAAATCATCACATAACTATTATACTAGTGAAAACAATACTAGTGAAAACAAACAACAAATGTTACACATGCTTTATTATAAAATATAGTGCAAGCTAACAAATATGAAAAAACCAAAATAACAGTACCAAAATGGTACTGGACTCATTACAACCACATCACAACTTAGGTGAAACAATCCTACAAAGATTGGTTCACACAATATACCAAATAATAAAACTAGGAAAATAACAATTGCTACTTCTATTTCTATTTGACTTTCCAAACATGCACACACTTTCTAAGGTAGTTATATTGCAATAAAGCAACCTTATAACAAGTGGTAACACATCTATACATGCTAGGAACAAAGATTCAAACAATCAAACATTTATTCACAAGAAAATACACATGTAATAAAGAAAACAAAAAACCTGATGTTCCTAAAAATGCTCACCAAAAATAATCTAGGACTCCAAAAATTATTCCAAGATAGGATTAGATAGATATAGTCATACACAAACTAATACAATTGGATTCACCTCAAAAATCATTTTTAAACTCCTTCTAAAAATCCTAGAAATGCCTACTGGTCATTTACCAAAATGGAACGAATTTCCATTTGGTAACTCACCTTGATGTGAGGACAAGTCCTAATGATAGATATACTCACTAGCTATCCAAAACAATTTGATTTGGTCAAAAAGGAGACACACACAAAAAGTTATGTCCAAAATGGTTAAATAGATAGTCTCTGGTAAAATAAATACTACTCCAAAAATAAAAATGAAAAAGTGAAACCACCACCTGGATATGGTTAGGAATTTTCTTAGCTACCACCCTGATTTTTTGTTTGGTCAAAAACCGGTTCTTTCTATTTTTACCAAGGCCAAAGCTACAGTTTAGTTTCTGTCTAAACAAGAAAGGATAACTCACGGAAGAAAAAAAAACTAAGCGGGCCGGATCTGCTGTGCCCGAGCTGCTACTGGGCTGGGCTGGCCTGGCCGTGGGGTGAAGAGGTAAGTGAGTGTGGAGGATGAGATTAGACAAAATCGACGGCAGCTGTGCATCTTCAACGTCTAGCCATGCATACATGGGCAGAAAACCTAGAAACTCAAGGGCGTCCATGGCGGATGACCTAGGGGTGGTTCTGGGCGATGGAGAGGTGCTCCAGATGCTGCTGGAGGTCACAGCCGAGGCTGGGTGGTGGAAGAAACAGAGGCGGCGCTCTCCTGCACCGGCGCGGTCGTGGACGCACACGTTGGCGTCACGGACGGCGGCGGCGTTCTCTGCAAGCAAAAAGTCCGAGGAGGGTGTCAGGGGCGTGCGCTTTGTCACGGGGAGTGTGGGAGATGTGAGAGGGAGCGGTGGGATAGCCCGAGTCGGGCTGCACCTCTCCGGTGTGGTTGCGGTGACCGGCGGCGACTACCTTTCTCTCCTCGCGCACAGAGAGCTTGGGGGCTCAAACTAGGGGTTCTAGGCGGGTGTAGGGGAGTGTGGGAGTGCAATGGCGCAAGGGCTTCGAGTGTGGAGGCCTTAAGCCACGGGGATGAGTAAAAAGGCTAGGAGTGCTCTCGGGTTGTCATAAAATGGCATGGGAGCGAGCTCTAGCTCGTTTCCATGACTTGCCAATGCATGGGAGAGGGTCAGGGGGCAAGGGGGCTTGGGGGCAAGCTCAAGGGTGGCGTTTGGGGGCTAGAGGAGCCACAACATAGCCACAATGGTCAAAGCATGTGTGCCCATGCCATGCCACATCAGCACTGTCCCCCTCTCTTTCTCACATGTTTTCTTCCTCCCTAAGCCTTCTAGAAACTCACCAAAGGATCCAAAGTCGAGTATATACCCAGGTCAACACACTAGACAAGGTCTCACTTCAAAACTTGCAAGAAAAGGCAATAAAAACATCTATCCAAAACTGTATCTACCACTGTTGCAAAAATTCAGAAAATTCAGTTAACACTTCGCAATTTTTCCGAAGTGTTGGAAAACAGAAGAAATGAGCAAAAAGTTTGGAATGTTTTCAGAGACCAAATAGATTCTGATTTTTTTTACAAGTTGGAGTTTGTTGAACATGTTTTAAAATTTCAGAAACATCTTTTGAAAACAAATTTGAAATAGTTTAAGGCTATGAAAACAAAGTGGGAAAAGGTGTACTTTCTATTTTTCTCCGTTTTATAAAAATGTCTTTTTCTGCCTTATTTTTCTTCCACAAAAACAACAAGAAAAAAATTGTTTCTCTTATTTAAAAAAAAATCAAACCAATCTTATGGATTTGTAGTCGATATATCAAGGAACAAATAAAAGTCAAGAAAATATAAAATAACATATTATAGCCTAGTGAAAACAAAGGTGGAAAACAGGTACTTGGCTATATTTTCAGGGAATAGTTTCTATAGAAAACTTAGAAGAAAACTTTCATAAATCATTTTGAATTTTATTTTCTTGGATCCAACAAATCTAAAAGTTTATATTAAGATGCAACTAGAATGATCCAAGTCTTGGAACAAAAATCCATTCAAGTAACATCAGGAAAAACAACATGGAAAGATTATAAAAGTGTTTTCAGAAAAAATTGGTATTGGTTCTAAAATGAAACAAGACTTGCATTGCATATATGATTAAGATCATATACACATGTTGGTTCAAACAATCATGTTGTTAGAAAAAAAATTGTTGGCCCTCATTTTTGTCTTCTTCAACAACAGTACAAGAATCCAAAAACTAGGGTGTGACAATGACTAGCATGGACACAAGGAGTAGTAGTACCGATGTTATCCGGCCCGCGTGTCGATGAAATCGGTCTACCTGCCGTTGTTTGTTGCGGTCGGGGCTGGTAACCCCGAAGCCCTTGTGGGCCCATGACTAGGAGCACATAACAGTATGTATACCTCTGGGTCCGGGGGTCTGACAAACGGGGGGCACCGGCAGGCCCCTGTTCGTCCACCAGTGAGTGCTCTGCTTTGTCGCCGCGTCGGCAGCAACGCAGCGGCGACGCTCCGCCTCTAGGCCTTGTCCAAGCGGGTTCATGGTGCTCGTGCGATGCATGATCTATGGCTAGAGGCGAGCAATTTGATTGCCGACGGCAAGAAATATGTGGGGATTTCGCGGAGGGGGCAGGGGGATGGTGGGGGCGGCGGCGTAGGTCATAGGTTGTGACCTTTATCGAGGGTTCTAACCGGCTAAAATAGAGGGCAAGCAGGTCGATTTGGTGTGCCCTGAAAACCCTTTACGGGTTGGCCCACAAATAATGGGTCTGCTATGGACACAAAATAGGGTACAACTCGTATAGTTCACTGGAACTTTAACGGTTACTCATTTTTAAGGTGTCTGCTAGAGAGATGATGTTAGGGCATCTCTAACAGCTGCCCTAAAATAACTGTCATATAGGGTACCAAGCGGTCTGCAACGGTTGCCCTGAATAGGCCCCTATTATACAAAAGTGTCCTAAAAAATTGGTGTTCGTGATGATGTATATTTGGGGCACCAAAGTGGGTTTCCTAAAAATTTAGCCTTCGTGATATATATTTTGATTTCCAACATTTGTCCTATATGACAATTGGTGGCAGTTTTTCATTATACGACAGCTGTTGGAGGTGCAGTTGTTAGCTGCCCTATAATTAAATTTTGCTTCCCTATTTTAGGGCAGTGTTAAAGATGCTCTTAGTGCAAGTACAGTAAGCTTATGTCAGCCGGCTATGACGAATAAAATAACATATTTTCGATGACATTGATGAGAGAAAAAGAGTGGACTCTCATGCAAGAGCTAGCTATAACGCGTCCTTCTAGCCACTTTGTGAGAATGGAAGATGGGTCATGACTAACATATTTTTATAAATAACTATTTTACATGTGGCAAAATGACTGGTTATATATGACATGACACTTTTTATATGCAGCCGATGGCTACTATTGAACTTGCTTTTAGAGCAAATTTAATAGTAGAGCCGACAGTTGCCTATATAGAATTGACATGTCATCGAAGATAACCTTATAGCCAACCTATATAATGGAGTTTTTTTTTATAAGACTGGCTATTAGGTTAGTAATTTTTCATTTTGTGTCTTGTATTTAATAATTTACCTAAAAGTACGTGTAGAGACTGACTCTTACATGAATGCCCACTCATTATCTTTTTAATTGCCACTTCCTTCACGTAGTAAAAAATACCATCTAAGCGGGCTTACAGCCTACTCCCTCTATCCCATATTAGAACGTGCGTTAGATTTTATAGAAGTCAAAGTTTATAAAGTTTGGCCAATTGTATAGAAAAATATATCACATCTTAATACCATATACATATAACATAAAAATATGTTTTATGATAATTTTAATAACATTGATGTATTATTGTGGATATGGATAGTTTTTTCTATATAGTGGTCTAAGTCTACAAAGTAGTATAAATTTAACCAAAACATAGGATCCTAATTTGAGTCAGAGGGAGCACTAACTTGCTCCAACGCGTTGCACCTACCCCAGTCTGCTACACTCACCTTCCAGTTCCACTCCCGGCGGCACCTACCCACTCCCCTAGCCTTCTTCATCCCTCCCACACGGCCACACCCATGGTCTACCTTCACCAACCACAATAGGGCATCTGCCTCGCCTCGCGAGTCAGTACGTACCTAAGAGATCCCCACCTCCCGACTCCTCATGGCTCAAGAACAAGCGAATCCCGATGAGGTAATGCTCCAGTACGATTCTTGGCTTCTCTTTTCTGTCGCGATTTGATCAGCTGAACGAAGGAGATGACGCGGGAAGAACCCGACCCTTTGCGCAGGTCGTGCTCGGGCAGGAGATCAACGGCGCTAGAGTGGTCACCCTCAACCGCCCGCGCCAGCTGAACGGCATCTCCGATAGAGTGGTGCGCTCTCTTCGGTTCCCGATATCTTTGCTCGACAGATGTTTTCGTTTGAAATGGTTTTGCAGCCGGTGGAATGTTAATAACGAGTCGCGATTGTTTGTTCGGTTTTTTGTGCTTGTAGGTCTATATCCTAGCCCAGTTGTTGGAGAAATGGGAGAAAGATGATGGTGCCAAGCTGGTCATATTCAAGGTGCGTAATCCTCTGTCCCTGAACAGAGAATCTAAGCAGACTTGCCAACATTTCATGATAGTAGCTCTTGGCACCTGGCACAGCAAGCATGTATGGTATCATGTTTTGCTGTAGGAGGATGGTAACCAGGCTGGTATTTAAAATGCTTACGGTTTTGAAATTGGTTAACTGTTTAAATATTCAGCAATTGTCTGAATGTGATTTTGATGATGAGCAGGGAGCTGGACGCGCATTTTCTGCTGGTGGGGACCTAAAGATGTTCTATGAAGGGAGATCAGGTGTGATTGTCTGAGTATAGCAGTTATACAACATGTACTCAAATTAAGTACTTCTGTCATGCTGTTTAGTTTGATTTGCATCGTCAACGATTTGCGTTTGCACATAAGAAAGCGTGGCTTTTTTTGGAGATTTTAATATGACTCCTTTGCAGATGATTCCTGCCTCGAGGTTGTGTATAGGATGTACTGGCTCTGCTATCACATTCATACATATAAGAAAACAACGGTGATGCACTCATAACATGTTTGAGGAACATTGTTTTCGCTGCTGATAAGTTCTATTCTGAAAATATACGGTTGCCTGCAGGTGGCTCTTGTCAATGGACTTGCGATGGGTGGAGGGGCAGCCTTGGTTGCTCCCCTGAAATTTGCAGTTGTCACTGAGAAAACAGTATGAGACACTATCACAACTTTTTTATGCTACAGTTATGGTCTAATTTTATGAATTTCGTTATAGATTCCTAAAATATTGTCTACATGCATTACTTTCTTATAGTCTAGTGATCATATCAAAATAAACTTCGATGCTTTTCAGTTGATAAGTTGTCCTATAAAAAAGCATGTGAATATTGGATACAGAATAATACTTGTGCATTTCTTAAACAAGATCCAGTTATCTAATCGATTACTTTAATACTACTCCAGTGTGGTAAAATTATTTTTGGAGATTCTCTAAGGATAATCTCTGTTTGTGCAGGTTTTTGCCACTCCTGAGGCAAGTGTTGGACTACACACAGATTGTAGTTTTTCTTATATCCATTCTCGCCTCCCTGGATATTTAGGTAATCATTGGATTGAATTTTCCTTCCATAGACTCCTAGTGAAGAATAATTTGAATGGCTTACTTACAGGGTCATAGTCTTTTCAGGATAACTGTGCGAATAAATTTAGGCATGAGAAAAATCGGTCATGGCCAATTAAACATTAATTAGGGAAATAGGGTGATATGATGCATCTCTTAGGACATAACAATGTCAGCTTCGATCAACTTATTATCTTCTTGCTTCAATTTTTAGGGGAGTACCTCGCTTTGACCGGTGCTAGACTGAATGCAAAAGAAATGATTGCTGCCGGTCTTGCTAGTCATTTTGTTCTTTCTGAAGTAAGGCTTCTAACTGAAGCATTTTTTGCATGTATTGCTTGTTTTTCATTGTTTAGTCCTTGATTGCAAGCACAAATATCTGATATCTCTACCTGTATCTTGACTAACCAAGGTTACTTGCTGTTATTGGGTTGTTTGTAGTTTTTGACTAGATTGTGATATGTATGGCAGAAATTAGAAGATCTAGAAAGACATCTACTGAATTTGAACACAGGTGACGAGTCTGCAGTCCGAGCTGTCATTGAGGAATTCTCTACGGATGTTCAAATTGATCAAGAGAGCATTTTAAACAAGTTAAGGATGATTATATCTTGAGAAATATAACCATTCTGATTCTGTTATTTGTCAAATGTAATCCGGGTTTACTCATTGGAATCCTTTAACCAATATAGTAGTAATTATTCAATTTTATTAGAAACAAACTGACACTGGGATGTATCTTTGATAGGCTTCCGATTATCGACAAATGTTTCTCAGCCGAGACTGTTGAGGAGATCCTGAAATCACTTGTAAGGCTTCAGCATTTATGATTCAAAATCTTCGCATTACTGTTTCTCTGAAAAACGTAATCTGTCAATTTTCTTGATAAGTTGTTCAGCATCTACCAATCAGCTATTGCTTGTTCTACATTCTATTACTGTACATAGAAGAACCCTTTTGGAGCAGTGACTTTCTCCTTTGGCTACCTTTTCACATCTTCATATGATACTGAAACTTTTAAATAATAATAAAAGTTCGATTTATTCACTGAACTCCTAACCATTTAACTCTAGGAGAATTTTATCATTGGTTCACCCTGCTGGTTCTATGGTTCACCTAACACAGCAAGACTCTAATCTTCTTTCCTTTAAGATCAAATTATCTGAACCACCCTTGTAAAATTAAGTCATGTACAAACTAGAAACTACTGTCGCACAATGAGATGAATGATTTTTCTATCTGCATGTCTTAAAACAGTATTTTGTTTTATTTAGGAATCAGAAGTCAGCATCGATGGAAACCAATGGATAGCTCCAGTCCTAAAGAGTATGAGAAGATCATGTCCAACTGCATTGAAGATCACACTGCGATCGGTAGAATTTCTCGAACCATCCATGCGTTATGTATACTTTTGTTATTATTTGTTGACTTGATGTGCTTACACCGCCAACCTTTTCAGTCAATTTGCTTAATTGTGGAATATTGACAATCTTTCTTTTGGTTAGAGATTGTGTTACCCTAGTGCAATATATTGTACTTTGGAATATATTTGTACAATGTCATGGCTTGGATTCTTGTTTGCATAAGGCAAGTTGTTGTTTCTATGATTTGTTTCCAACTTTGCAGGTTAGAGAAGGTCGGAAGCAGGGTCTTCCTGAATGTTTGAAGAAGGAATTCAGACTAACAATGAACATTCTCCGGTCTGTGGTTACTGGTGATGTGTACGAGGTATTGTAACCATATAACGAATAAGAATTATCTCAATTTGAATGAGTCTTTTGAGTGCATCTTGCCAATTTGCGTTGAGTTTCATGACAGGGTATTAGAGCTTTGAGCATCGACAAAGATAATGCCCCTAAGGTCTCTCCTCTCTCGCTCTCTCTCAATATATACTGTACATTTTGTCTTACACATTTGTTCTTCTGAATGGCTTTACTATCTCAACAGTGGAGTCCTAGCACCATTGAAGAGGTGACCAATGAAGACGTTGACCATGTTTTCGAAGCATTTAGCTCAGAACATGAGCTTCAAGTCCCATCTGATGATTCCAGCAGGTACGGACTGCAAATATTGTGTTTTAGACTTGTACCCTAGATAGTTTACTGTTTCAATGTCACCAATATGCAGGTGGAGCGGCAAATACGAGCAGACGGTCTATGCAAAATCTTCACAGTAATCACCACATGTCCCAGCAGCACCGCCTTTCTGCTCACGACATAATGGTTTTGGTGCGCGACATACTTTGATTGCTCATGTACACCTGTATGTAACATTATACCGACCCATGAGAACAATACAAGAAGCAATAAAGCAACTGAGGTGTTGTTACGCCCACATAAGGGATTCCACAACCCAGATTTTCCTCTATTCTGTGTTTTTCCATAAATCTCATCCAACTTTCGCCTAGCTATGTAAAGAATGCAACCACTCAAGATTGCAATCATGCATGTCATGTACACAAGCGAAGCCGCAAACATTTGATGTCCCACAAACCTCGCTCTGCCTATGTGTAAACTATCAGCGATACTCAAACTCCAAGTAGGGGATGTTGAACAGAGTAGATTTTCTCTCGATTAGGGTTCTCTCGACTGGGGCTTTCCACCCCTTGAAACACCACCTCACAACAGTTTCTGCGTTCTCTGGACACTGCACCGAAACCTTCATCAGCTTATTTGCGCGATTTAATAGGAAAATGAGGAGCTCGCTCTGATAATGTTCAGACTTGAATCCAAGAAAGGTGAACTGCTCCAGGCTCCCAGATAGGCACGGTACATCTCCCAGCGTCTCCTTGTGATCAGCAAAACTTAGGCACGCACCTTTCTCTTTATTTTCAGCAGCCTAGCATCAAAGAAAGTGTGTTAATAATAAAAAACCTCTCGATGAAACCTCAGAAGTGTTAAAGATAGATGCATACCGAAACAGTCAACTGTTTAAGGTTAGGACAGCTCCCAAGCAGCTTCACCAGGACAACAACTTCTGATTCTAGAGAGAAATCCAAGGTCACTGATAATGTCCTCAACTCTTCAAATGTAATTGGTAACCTTGCAGTGTCTTCATATTCACCAGCTAACAACTACAAAGAATGAGATACAACTATAAAGATGAGATAGCAAATCTGCAGACCTGATAATAAAGTTATGAATGTTATCGACGGATTTGGTGGACATGGTCCTAGGCGAGGTCGGAATCACCGAGTATACTGGGAAATACAAAACAGAACAGAATATGGGCGGTGTGGGCCACTGTACCAGCAGGTAATCACCGTGCAGCTCTGTTCTGTTTTGTTCTGAGATTCACTCGTAATATAGCCCCCCATATATATAAACCTATTACTTAAGACTATACAGGGGAATATAAAACAGAACAAAATACAGGCGGACCACTGTACCAGTGTGTAATCACCGTGCAGCTCTGTCTGTCATTCATTAGCAGACTAGTCGTCGGGAGCAGCCAAGGCCCATAAATCATGCTACCACAAATACTGTGGCCAATTAGTAAGAGATTATTCATTTCTGTAGCAGTCCCATGGAAAGCGTCCTTATCGCTCCATTTGATGAGCGATTGTGGCTAAACTAAAATCCAATTTCTTCAGAAATATAGTTAACATGACAGGCAAGATTTAGTTGTGCTCAGATTAGGGGCGTCACATTGTGCCAGGACTGAAATATCAAGATGGATTACTCCAAAGCAGCAACATTAACTTCAAGATGGACAGGCCAAGACTGAAATATCAAGATGGATTTCCCTCGGGAGCACTTTTAAAGCAGCAACATTATTAGCAAACACGGTTACACAAGGGATTATCTTAACTAACATCAATTTCAAAGACGAAACCATTAGCATATCGACTTAATTGACACTTCGGTTGTGTGTAGATTAATGAGCCTGTGGTCACTGTGACACGTACAAGTTGAACTATGTTGAGACCTCCAACATTGCACTGAATTTATGACCCCTGCGCACCGCACCACCAACAATCACTGTTGATCTTCTCCCACTTGCTAAAGAAAACCTGCCAATACTACTTGAATCTCAACTCAATGGACAGGGATGATTTCATCCTCACGGCCATTTCGTTGAATACTATTCTTTAGGTTAGACCCAGACCCACGTTGAAATAGAAGTACGACTTTAGCCGCTTGCTATGTTCTGGCTTAAACGGCTCCTTGTTTTCATGAAATCTACAAGTTGCTAGTACATAAGCTTAATGCTTAAGTGCTCTATATCATATTTATATGAATCAGTGAACTCACTATAGCAAGTATTATAACTAATAACTCCACTGGTGCCACAAAATTATCAGATGTGACAATCCTACTACATAGTTTAGGCCTTTAGGGTTGAACTAATATGTCCTTCCTAAAATCAGGTTTATGGCAGCTAACTTTGTTTTGTCACTTATTTCTGTGCCGTACATAGTATACATATTCTTCCACATGTTATGGCCAGTGTTTGTATCATGGAGGAGGACTTACTCAAGATCTAGAGAAATTAACAGTGTAAGCAGCAACAAATAAGGTACAAAGTAAATCGTATGATGAATGCAAGAGAGCTCACCTTCATGGCAAAGCCCCTGAGAGTGAGGCAAGCTAGGCGTGGGGCAGCATCAAAGAACGGCCGCATTCTGAAGGGACTCTGGTCTGGGAACTTGGAGACGTGCAGGTATGCCTTCCTGACATCCGGCGAAGGCGCCAGCTGCATCTTCCGCACCTTGGGTCGCGTGTAGAGCGTGATTGTCCTCAGCCCCGTGGTCCTCAGCGTGACCTCCCGCTGCTCCTGCGCCGGCCTAAACAAGAAGGTTCTCACCGTCGACGACTCCACCGTGCATCCGCCGCTCAAGCCCGAGCAGAAGATCATCTCCAGCGTCTCGAGCCCGGTCGCGGCGGAGAGGATGGCGGTAAGCATCTCCTGGTGGATGAAGACGCGGTGGAGTTTGAACGTGCGGAGGCAGGCGCACGAGACGTTGGACAAGCGCGGGATGCCGCAGGTGTTGAGTGAGAGCACGGCGAGGGAGCGGATGGAGAAGACGCTCTTGGGCAGGCACGCGCGGCGGCGCAGGCGGACGGAGATCTCGGAGACGCCGTGGTCGGCGGCGCTCGTGATGAGGCGGCGGAAGTCGGAGGGCTTGACGCGTCTGGTCGGGGCGATGTCGAGGCGGCGGAGGATTCGCGGCGAGGTGATGGACAGCGGGATCGAGTCGGCGGCCTCGGAGAAGAGGAAGGAATCGAGGCGGGGCAACAGGCCGGGGAGGTCGCGGTAGCGGCGGGAGAGGACGGAGAGCGAGACGGCGAGGCGGGTCGGAAGGCGATTGGTGATGGCGAGCAGGACGTCGTCGGGGAGGCTGGAGAAGCAGTCGGGCATGTTGGAGGCCACGCCCTTGCGGCGGGGACGGCGGCGGCGCTTGCGCTTGGTGGGGGCGCGGGCCATCGGCGGGCGTGGCATGGCGGAGGGGAGGGAGGAGAGTTGTGGATGGATCCGGGTCGGGTCAGGGGGGCGGTGGATCTGGAGACCTCAGGGCTCGGGCTCAATTGTGTGCCTCGCAAGTTTCTGCATCCCTTCCTTTTATTTGGATTTACCTCTTTTCTGAGAGCGAATACAGGGGGGCAAAGAGGCGGTGCAACCATGCGAGGACGATAATGCCGCATTTGAGTCCACGGCATGAGTCAAGTGGGCCGGGCTCGACTCACCGGGAGAAAATCCTATGAGACCCGGTCTTTTTCTTCACCAGGATAGACCCAGCTGGAGATGTAACACGTGTCTACACATATCTCAAAGCTATATCTTCCCCCAAGTCTTTCTTCTTTACTAGATGACCCGTTGCGCCACTGGCGCAAATAACGGAATTTTGCTGGTATTTTTTACATAAGATAATTATAATGAAAAACTTAATTGTTATATTAGATATTTAGAAATTTAAATTGAGCACGGTAGAGGTAGACTTAAGTGTATTTATGTTTTCTCTCTGCTTTAATTTAGCTAAGGAGTAGAAGATCAAAGTCAATAAATTTGTTTTGGCATCTACCAAGATTTTTTTTTAAGAAAAGAAGTATACGTTAGTCCACTGATTCTTATGGATGTCTATTTTTATTTAGGTAGCCAAAAACCCATGCGTTGCTACGGAAATGAAAAAATTATGCATCAACCATAAAATGTTCTTTTAGTGCACGACATGCAACTCAACATACACCCCTCTTACCAATATTTGATTGGGTCAGCCCATGTAATTTACATGATAGAAATACTTAAAAAATCATTATGCAAGCTTATTATCCTATGCTCAAATACTTAGTTAAGGACACCCATAACCGATGTAGTGACTGAAATAAAAAAAAGATCTCCATTTCTTGAAAGCACCAGTATTTTTCTCTAACTCATCTCAACTCAAAAAAAATGTGTAATTTGCACTAATAGAATTTTACAACTCACTGCTTCCAACACAAGTTTATCCTTCGATGATCTTCTGATCAGGATGAATCACACCTGCCTGTGAGCGTCTCCCATCACCCCCTTGCACATACATAAGTTCCTTATTGATATGTTATAAGGAACCTGATGCGAACAGTGAGATTTCCAAGAGGATCCATCAAACTTGCACCACAACTACGAAGCATCACAGTAAGATGCGTATTGGAAATCGGTCAGAACAAAAATAACCATCAGCTACATACACCATTGATTAGTATGGTTATGACATTAAATTTCTTTGGAAAATAGGAGAAGAATGAGGTAATGCATGCAAATAAACTACAGGTAGGGTATAATGTCCAGAGAAAAAAGACAGACCAATAACTGAGAATCGATTTTAGATACAAAGTAACCTGCACCGGCTATCAGCAACGACAACCACTGTTTATCAAATTTATTTTCTAATATTATATCATATATGATCAGATCACAAGGTAGGCATGTGACTGAAGAAAAACAAAGTATTATACAGGGAGCATGTTATGTACAATAGATATCACAAACAATCATTCTACAAACGGTCCACATTACTATACATGCCGGTAGCTATATGCACATATGTGTTAGATTTTCCATCTAACCTAGAATAAAGAAACTGCTTAGTTAAATGTTCTTTTCAGTGTAGTATTCAGGACCCAAATCAAATCAATGTACTGATTCCGAAAACAAATAAATTCAAATATATATGTTTTGGGGAGATGAGCACACCATCGAGGCTGCATGTACATTAAAAGATCTTCCGATGGTGTCAGACATTCAACAATCTTATAAACCTAACTCTTGATACTTGGTGTGTCCATGCGGACTGTTCTGCACTAATATTCTTCCTTCAGAACTCACCCAACTGGGCTTTCTCCTGGATCAAAGCGGATCAGCTTGGTCAGTCTGAAGCTAAATATCAATGCAGAACATGGAAATGGGAAGAACAATTTCGGCAAACTATACCGACACATATGCCAGATGACGAAATTTGCATACATTGAATGAAAACTGCCCACTTCATCAGCGATAAACTGACCAAATGGCAGAACTCACAGCTTTGGAGCGTGCGGCCAACTCACCAGTGGACTCGTAGCCGACAACCCGCTCCATCATGCCAATGAAGGAGAAGGAAGCTCCACAACCGCCGTCTGCCTTGACGCCCCGCCTCTCCGACAAAGCTTCAAGCCTGGCTCGTCCAGGTCGAATAGGCTCCTGTAGCTACTATGCACAAGGAAATAGTATAGTACGACGATATACGAATGGATAATTTGTATAACATGTGAAGCATGAACCTGTAAGGTAACGATTTAGTACATATTGCAGATATTTATATACTTGTAATATAGAACAGAAATCAACTTCACAAAAAATAGAGTTTGGTTACATTTGAAAATTCAAAAATACAATGTCATCATCAACAAGTTTCAGTCTAGAAGCTAGAAGGGAAATGGAAACACTAATTTCTAAGCTTGTCGGCACAATCTGGTATAAAAAAAATGTCAAACATCAAAATCTTGTTGGTGGAATTCACGTCGGAGTTGAACAATTTCATAATGGTATGAAAATAGGGAGCATCTCACAGGGTTAGGAACCAGGTGTGCATCAGCACATCGCCATGGGCAAGAAGTTTCACTAACTCAATTCTCAAGGTTAACAATAAGCAGAGATCTAAACAAATCAGATAGACAAGAACATTTTTCAAGATATAAGAGCAGTATACATAGAAAGACAAGTGGAGAATACTAATCATTACCTTCATGTTCACAAACCCAATTCTCCCAAAAAGCTCCTCACATTGAAGAAGCATTTGGTATATATGCACCATAAATTGGGGCCTTTCAAAAATTCTGGCTGTCATGATTCTCAACAGATTAAGAGCAGAATTATGTATTCATAATATCAGACCTTAGTAACCTGATTCATCACTCACATTTAGGAAGACAGTAACTGTCGGCATCGAAAGGCATGTCCAAAGAGGATAAATCAGCGGCTTTTAACCATGTTTTTTTTATACATTAGAGCCTCTGAACTGAACATGAACATGAACATAAGAAGTTCACATATTGACCAGTAAAAAATTATCTTTCTGATAACGTGATATACTACAAATCCATGATAACTGTATTCATGCTAGTAAGTGTACAAACACCTGGTGCTGGAGAGAAGAAGCTGATAGGCGCTGGAGGTTGTTGAACTTTGCGCGGCATGAAACATCACCGCTGCTATTGCAATACCACACTTGTGAGCACCAGAGATCAATGTCATTAACATAAGCGGAAGCTCTGTTGCAAAAGAAGCAATGGTAAGTAATCTGTATCACTAATTTCAACTTCTTGTGCACGATGTGAATGTGACAGGGGAGCAGTTGTTGCCGTACAAAATTCTGTCATATTTAGGCATAGGGCTATTTTCAGTGAGCAAGCCAAGATCTCCACCGTAACAATTAATAAATAGGCGGTATTTGTGATTCGGAAACGGTAGAACTTTTTAGTTTCTACTTCACAAGAGATTAAAAACTGATAAATGCATAAGCAGTAGTCTTTTTTTTTCGAATGCACAAGATATAGTCGACTATTGACTGGACACAACAGCCGCTACCTCCACAAAAAGGATGTGTAGCAGTAGTAGCTCCAACAACAATGAGAAACTGTTCTGGCAGTTACTCCTGGAGTCCTAGTTATATCCGATTATACCGAGCGGCCATCCGGTTATACTGATCAAACCTTTTAAGTACTCATATTTTCCATACTACTAAGCGGGGGCACCTGAGCAAGTATTCTGAAGGTTTTAGAACACTGGTTTGCCCAACGAACATTAAATTAGCTTATACACTACATGACTAACAAAATTCCAAGGAAACTTCTGAATGCAATTTGCGGTATACCTAATCTGCAGTTTTGGCTAATGAGATTAAACCTTGTATGACATAATTGGCACAGTGGTGAGTATTCTTGTCACAACTTGTATAAGCATATTACTGCAAAGATCCTCGGGAGCAACATGTATAATTACCTGCAGACCATTTTCATCAAGTGAGTATTCTTACACATACAAAATTGTAAAGAGAGGGGCAAGGACCAGAAGATCCCATGGTAGTTGATCTAGTATGAAAGATATGAGCTGACTGCCAGCGAGAAACAAGAGAACTAAATAAAATACCTCCAAGAGATGACTATAAGCAGTATCTTCAAGTAAAGAAGCTATTTTATTATCTTTTCACTGTAATATTTCTTCTGAGCATTCTCATCCTCATTGTAACCAAGAAAAATAGATACAATGTGATACAACTCTTGATCACCAGGAGCTAGTAATTTCAACAGTCTGCAAAAGGATATGTTGACATCGCTAATAAGAAAAAAAAACCTCTATGAATTGCTAATAACCAGCTCTTCTCACCTAGTAACATGACCGCTGAGCAGGCTCGGAGCAGCTAGCAAGCAGGACCCCTGGACGAGCAGGTAAGAGGCGTCGCAAGGAGCGAGCACGCAAGCTGTGGCCAGGGCTTTGGGAGGATAGAGAGATGTTGAGGAGGTACCAGGGGACGATCAGGGCGTCGAGATACACCACCCACAGGCTATACCATTTTTATAATACTACCTCATTGCAGTGCCTTTTCCGAAGCTCGTTGGCTGCTGTAGCATGATGAGAGGGCATCTACATCTGAGAAAACCTAGATATCAGGTGTCATACAAAACCTGGATATCAGGTGTCATACAATCATTCAGAGAGTGGGATAATCGATGGGGAGGACAAATACCTGCAGCAACCATAGACAGTACGAAACACCAACGTTGACCACTGCCGCCGGTGGTGTAAAATCCATATGAAGAACCGCCGTCTTTGAAAGATCGAGGGAAGCTCACCTTCCCGTCTTTGAAATCTCTATAGGGAGTAGAAATTACGAAAAAAGAATTATAGGAGTAGATAGTACATCAGTGATATTGGCTACTACTAAAGTTTCATTCATCATATGCGGCAAAATTTCATCATTAGACTGTCATACAAGAGATTAAACTGAAGTAAAGGTAGTAGGTAGATGATAGAACCAGCATAAAATGGAGATTAGGACCTTTAATGTAGAGAAGCGAACAAGTTGAAACCGACAACAGAGTGAAAACAATCCAAATATTGCAAGTGTCTCTTATCAGGATGGGAAAAGTGGTAACTTGTTAAAAGATTACACTGAGAAAAGATCAAGAGGACAGGAGCTGGGAGTCCTGTATTGTCAAGCACATCCAGCAAAACACAAAATGTTAAAAAATACAAAAGAACGACCAAAAAAATATCTTTGTTTTACAATATCAGAGAAAAGCATAAATTCACATCTGACACAAGCTGAATATTCAAGTGTGGTAGTTCATTTAGAACGAAAAATAGCAGAGCAAAAAGGCAGGTCACTTCCATCATTTATTGTAGGTTCTTTAAATAGTCATGTTGCTTAGCGAGCTATCTAAGAATCAAGCGCAACCTCCTCCTTGTCGAGAAGGGGATGGAGACATCAGGGTAGTGGCTAGGGACAAGATGGCGATGGGCCATGCTCATGCGCCTCCGATTCAACCACCCACGTCTCTCGCTGCAACGTCGCACCAGCGCCCCGCGGGGTTGTGCGAGGAGGAGGCCTTCTCCAATATTTGTGATGATTCCTTTTAGAGGGCATGGTGAGGTCAATCATGTCTCTCCTTAATGCCCCTACCACAAAATCTGTAGAATGAAGCACATTGCAATGAGACATAGATAGTCTCTAAAGAAATTCACCTGAATTAAGGAAGCAAACAACATTGGTACTACTCTCACCTCCTTTGCCTCGAGAAGATCCAGGCTCTGGTTCCATCAGGGTTAAGCGCACCAGCATGCCTAAATAGGTACGAACACATTAATGGATTAAGAGTTATCACCCGCAACAACTTCACCAGAATTCACATCCAACCACAATGAAGAATACAAATAAACTGCAAGAAGAAAGTACAGAAAGTTAGCTGTCAGGTTGAACAGCAGAAATGCAGATAATGAATCGCCACTTTATAATAAACAAAATAAAGCGCTATTGAGAAATGACGACAAAATTTGAAGTGCTAAAAATTCCATGTTACTATATACTATATATAGTAAATCAATGTTCCTTAATTATTCTCTAAGGAAACAGTAAACTATAGGGGTTGTCACGGTATAATTACAACATTAATTCTTGAAGGGATAAGAGAATTACATATAATTAACAGGTGAATATGCATGTACATCAGAGAAAAAAATCAAGCATATTCGATATCAGAGGACAGAAGCCTAAAAAAATATATGCAAGATATATCTAAAACGCAAACTGTATTAGAACGGCAATAACCCAATACGATACATGCTAAAAAAAAATATAGACCTCGCTCACCGTTAGTTGTATATATTTTCTTACTGGGATATATTTAAAGCAGAACACCGGCATATCTGTACAAAGAAATGCAGTGACCAATTGTGATGTGCATTCTACAGCAGAACATACAAGAACTGTCAACACGAAGCTAAGAAATTGAGAAGATAATCACCAGACCAGAAGGCATGCAAATGGTTTTGAACACAAACAACGGATAGTGTTTTTCATGACTACCCAGAAATCTTCAACCCAACTGATTTATACACATTAACTAAGATAGGCACGAGTACTTATGCACAACAATCCTGTAATGAGTGCAACTCAAGAGACATCATTTATCATAGAATTGCTCATAGCTGTAAAACAAGAACGGCCATCTCCCATCCCTTGAACTAACATCATTCCTAGCAATTTTTATTTTATTTTGTAGTAACCAGTTGAAACCATTCATGTGATAAAGATTTCCATTGCTAAATAAATACCCACACGTTTGGCTCCCATCGAATCTATGTTCTCATCCCGCATGAGCAATATCGAATTTATATTAACTTGAAAACAACAACATATCATGTAACTGGTAAAGCAGAAATACACAAAACAGACGACAGACCAATTATTTGATGTTTAGTTTCTGAACCAATATTCTCAGGCTTCCGTCATGCCCAGTAACCTTATTAATAGAAAATTATATATATCTGAAAACCATATGCACCACATGCACTGCATAATTAATAGAGAGTAAATTTAAGCTTCCATTTAAAATCTCTATGGAACATATATTTATGTGCCTGAAAGTATAAGATGGCCTCTGATAATGGCGAATAAAGCGTGAGAAATCGAGCACGTGTCACTTGCACATATATTACAAACCCATGTCTGTTTTGAGACCAGGAGAAGAGGGCAAGAAAGATGGGGAGAAACTCACCTTAGTCTCATCAAGGTTCGTTGCGCCCACTGCCGAACACACTGGTGCAACTCCTTGGCCTCGCTCATAGACTGGACGCGCACGCAGGTCGGCGCCCATCTGGGTACAACTCTTGCTCAGCTCTGCCCGCCACCGAGCGGCAACGCCGAGCCTCAGCCTGTCCAATTTGGCGTTTGAGCAGGGATGCGGTGCGCCTCCTAAGAAAGAGCAAAGTCGCAGAGTCATGGCGCCATATTACACGTACTGCATGACCTATGAAATTGAAACAAATGAATTTACTGAGAAACATGGGCTTGCATCTGCAAGAGCAAATTCAATTAGAAAATTGAACCTAAAGTTGCATAGTTTATTATTTGTATAAAGAACATTTCATCATTTATATAGCTTCCATTAGCCTCTTTTAAAGGACAGATTTAAAAACTATGCACAGAAATATCAGTCTTAGTAATAAGAAGCGTAACCTAGGATAAAAAAGAAAGGAGAAAAGCAGAAAGTAATTTGTTAGATCAAGATGAATCCATAGAGAGAAGAAAAATGTTCATTACCTGCCGCTGCTACTACTAAGCTCTGCAATGAGGAAGAACAGCTCAGCTTGGGGACGCCAATTGGTACAGGAGTGATGCCCCTCAGATGAGGACGGCCGCTGACCTTGCGTGCTTCTCCCGCCGTTGTGCCGACTTCACCTCCGGCCCCAAGACCTGACCAATAATAACAAAATGAACCAACTCAAAATTGGGGGCTGCACCTGAGAGAGTAGCTGAGGATGTGAGGTAGACGACACCACCACAATGACCTCTGCATATTCCTTGCCAAAAAAACAAACAGCCTACAGAAGGAGAGGGCTTTACCACACTCTGGTACCACACGAGCAGGACAGCACGAGGAAGGATCAATCCTGCCAAGTATCCAAGACTGCCTGCAGAAGGGAAAAGAAAGCACATCAGACACGAGAGCAGGGGGAAAAAACTCTTGCTAGGCACCACCTAAAACCAGACGCACACAAAGGAACCCGCTTTCTATATAGCAGTAGCATCATATGTACACCAGGAGAAAGGAACCAACCCTTAGCGCTACGAGCAAGACATAACGGGGAAGGGTCAACACTGGCAAATACCCAAGGCTGCCTGCGGAAGAAAAAAAGTAAGCACATCAAACACGAGAGCAAGGGGAAAAAACCTCTTGCTAGGCACCACCTAAAACCAGACCCAAGCAAGTTCAATTATAGCGACAACCATAGTATTCAAGAAACAAGCCAGCACCTTGAGATGGACAGGGAGGACAGCAACGCAAAGGGCAAATCCTGCCAAATATCCAAGCTTTCCTGTAAAAGGGAAAACAGGTAATAAGAGACGAGAGCAGAACAGTCTAAAATCTCTTGATAGGACCTAAATACAGAGGAAAATAACAGGAGCCAAATGACCACCAACTGCGAACCTACCCAAATGAACTCAGTTTCTGAACCTAGACTAACTTTGCACTCTCAACTTCCTGCCCAAAGCGAGCGTAAACTAATCCACAGGCCGAAATCGACCCAAATGCAAGCAAAATAACTAACCCAATCCAAAAGAACTCAGTTTCTTCTGTAAAAGAAAAAATTACAAAACCAACCCAACCCAAAAGAACTCAGTTTCTATTATCGAGGATACTTTATACACATGAATCACAAAGGAAAATGGAAAATATATTGCCCCTTACTACAAATGTCAAATTAGGATCTTGATAATAACAGGAGTGAAACTATCTATAAGCACACAAAAAAGTTGAGTACTAATGCAGGAACTGTTCTTCAACTTGTGAAATCAGTCAAGCTAAAAAATACAAACTACATGAACGTAAATTCTTACCATATGGAAGGTCCTGGTTCAATTGAGTAGCTCCAATAGTGGAGGGGTTGAGAGGGCTCACCTCAGGGCAACCAAACGGGTGTTTTGATCCGGAAGCCAAACTACAACCAAAACACAACTTATCACAACCCATAGGCATCTGAAGATCAATTGTGGTTAAATACCAATGGTCAGCTGCAATCCACCAT
Organism: Alopecurus myosuroides; assembly: GCA_028641055.1. Taxonomy (NCBI): domain Eukaryota; kingdom Viridiplantae; phylum Streptophyta; class Magnoliopsida; order Poales; family Poaceae; genus Alopecurus; species Alopecurus myosuroides. The sequence continues at coordinate 214,678,976 of CM054058.1, read as the reverse complement.
TGCAAATGTATTACCTGGATACAGAAATTCCAATCTTGTTCAGTTTAGAGGGGAAGCATCTATTGCCAGAAAATCAACCACCAACATTCTAAGAAAACAAATACAATCAGTAAAGCAATAAATTCTAATTCCAAACCCAGTTAGTAATATAAAAAGTTACACGATTGCTTAATACTCACCATAATCTCCTCTAGAGTGATATTTCTGAAACCTTTCTGAAGGGCTTGGTCTGGAGCATGAAGAATGCAGTGGATCTGGTCTCAAGCAGCATCGACATCCAATGGCACTGCAACAAACGAATAGAAAAGTTAAGGAGCATTCAGAATTGAATGGAAAAGAAGGAGCCTCTCACCTGAACGAAATTCGTCGATGCACCAAGGCCATGATGCGAGCAGCGAAAGCCCGGTATCCTCACAATTAATCTTCGGCAATCCATGTCTATGCCTGTTGAAACAGAAAAAATGACATGAAAATTCATATTAACGCCCATGTGTAGTTATGACACAGTTATCTAAATTTTAAGCTGCAAGATTACGCCCATGTGTAGTTATGACACAGTTATCTAAATTTTAAGCTATAAACACAGCTGAGCAAAATGCATGTGATGCATAGAACGCCCGAGGCTCGTGGATATTTTGATATAAATAATCAATCATATATATTTTTACTGAAATTAAATATCCACTAACAGAGAAAATTAATTAAATTCACTTAAAAATAGAATTCTTCTGTAAATCTCATGAACGAGCATTCTAGGAAGCAAAGGGACCTACAATAATATACTTCGTGATAGATCTAAAGATACTGATTTGATATTGTAAACGCTAATCCTATTTTCTAAAACCTTGGTGAAATATAGTCAAGTTTGACTTTCCAGGAAAAACTATACCCCATATAATCAGAAACTAAGGGAGTATTTGTGAAGAATGCTACTTGCTTATATGTTCCTAGTTCCAGCAAGATCATTGTGTGCAGATACTTAGTCTATTGGAATAAAATAAAATCATATGGCTCCTGGACTGCAAAAGCTGTTCAACGCGTTATTCCAGTCCCGTCTAGACATTTAGCAAATTCTTAGGTGGAAGCCTGCACAAGTGGCGGCCTTCCAGGTAATTTGGGGAACTCCATGGATCAGAGATTTATTATATTCAAGTGTTCGCTATTCAGCTAGCATGAGCAATAAATTTTAAATGACAGTTAGTATAATGGTTTAAACAGATAAACAAGATAAGCATGAACTTGGATACTCTACATCTGCACTAAGTGATAGTAACAAAAATTACATCTGCACTAAGTGATAGTAACAAAAATTAGCAATGTACCCAGAAGTGATAAACCATCCATGGCATGAACCAGAACTTGAACCATCCAGTTATTCCTGATTGGAGAATGATTAGGGGCCATCCAATTGCCATGAACGCAAATACACATGCCAAACTTATCTTCACCCTAGGGAGTTCATTTGGTCTGAATTTTTTTAGATCAAAGTGCCACATCAACCTGATAAGTTACAGACAACAGAGATGTTATTGCCTGGAGGAATTAATGAGAAGTGATTCAGCAAAATAGATGACCATCAGAACGTGTGAGGATATTGGAAAAGATAATACCAGTGAGCAATAGACATCCATGGCCTGATAGGACCGTAACCAGATATAATTGCCTTCCTTAGGAAAGAAGACGATTCAATTTCCTTTTGCCAAACATTGCCATGCAGTATCTTCTACTAACCTGGATATTGCAAAAGGTAATAATTTGAATAACCAAAGCAGAATGTAACCTGAGATGTTTATCTTTCAAGTAACAATATAGCTTTAACCCACAAGTAAAGAGACGATCCAGCAAGAAAAAGGTAAGTTTGAAACTGTTGAAATATGATTTGTTATGTATGCTACTAAGAATTTGTAATCCATATATAATTACGGATGGTGGCATTTGGCACGTGAAGTTCAACAATAAAAGGAAACGACCACCGACATCAAGTCAGGGTGCTGTGGAACCCCAATCAGGACATCCTCTGGTGCTCCACCCCCCTCGGCACTCTCGCCGTCGCCTCTCCATCCGCTTGCGGCGAGGTCAGCCTTCGTTCACTTTCCTCTTCTCCCTCATCCCCATCCTCTTCTTTTGTTCTTCATCCTCCTCCTTTTCCTTCTTCATTCTCCCGCCACTCACTGGGCCAGATTGACGGCAAAGAAAACGGGAGCAGTCCGTGCCCTAGCATTCCTAGTAACTACTGAAGGAAGATCACTTTGATCTAATTAATCACTTGTACTGCTACATCTAATCCTAGACAGTTTTATTCCATGCAACTCAACGCATTACCATATCAACGAGAACAGTCAGAGTCGTCTATCTTGCACCACTGGAAAGTGCTAGTTCAACAAATGCAGATAAACACCTCTGTGACATTATCACAAACAGAAGGCGGGCGCATAAACAAAGCAAGATAATTTGCCATGGTTACAAAAAGGGTACTTACCCGCCGCGAGAACAGGAGGTGCAGAGGGGCGGAGAGGGCGGCGGACGAGATATGATCTCCGGCGGCTGGTTCCATCGAGCAGCAGCAGCAGGTGGCGGCGGCGGTGCAGGGAGAGGACCTGCGGCTAGCTCCGTCGAGCATAAGCTGGCGGCGGTTGTGCGGAGCGAGGAGGGGATCCGGCTGCATCGGACTCCGCCTCCTTTTCCCGATGAGGTCGGGTCGCCGCACACACCAGCGCTGCCCTCCTCCTTCTCGTTCTGTGGCTTCTTCGTGGTTGAGCTTAGGGCGTGGGGGAAAAGGAGGATAAAAGACAGAGGCCAGAGGTGACAAGCAGGGCGGGGAGGGGCGACGCATCCGAGGCCGGCGGCGACCGTCTCCAGCGACGGGAGCCGAGGATGGCGGAATGAGGGCGGAGGGCGCACGGGGGAATGAGATCTAGGTTTCCACCAGGGCCTCTCGCCAGCACGAAGCAACGGAGGAAGCCTCCCGCGCGCGGCCAATCCAGCACACACGCGCCTCGTCCAGCACACACGCAGACAAGTGGCCCCGCGTGCACGAGAGGGCCACGCACAGAGAGTACAGGTAGGCCAGGCAGGTGTCCAATTGATACACAAAGAAAAGGACCAGCTCTGAGCCCACGCGCGCGCGACGAACGAGCACACCTGCGCCTCGTCCAGCGCACACGCAGACAAGCGGACCCCACGCGCACAGGAGGGCCACACACAGAGAGGAAAGGTAGGCCGCGCGGGAGGAAAGAAATGCGACCACGCAGGCCACGCGGGAGGAAACGAAAGCGAGCACGCGCGCGCAGCCAATCGAACGGCCACACATGGCAAGCCCAGGAGCGGTGCGCGCGACGGGAGCGCCTCGTGGCCGATTTGCAGAGACCAACACCTCCTCCATCCTTTATAGGAGTAATGTCGTCCATTAAGACGTGTGCAGTGTTGCAAAAAAGAGGTGACTAAGGGCATTCACGTGTTGGCAAAGCTAAATTTGCCACATAGATTTATCTGGCATGAGTGCTAAGTTTACTATATTAGCTACGCAAAGCCAAACGCCAAAATCACTAAATGTATGGCTCACTAAGTACAAAGTAATAATAAAAAAATTTGGGTTGCTCACTTCTCTCTAGTTCCACCCCTATATCTTATTATTTTATTCACTTCAATGAATTTGGCATTGGATCTTCTAGTTGCTCATATGTTAAATTATTTGGCTTTGGCATCAAGATTTGGCACCTCTACAATATAGAGAACCGATGCCAAAAGCCAAATATGGTATTTGGCGACCAAATTTGGCACACACCATGGATGCCATAAGAGCGTGCACAGTGTGGGACTTTGTCTAAGGAAATCCTAGGCTTCGGTCTAGCACACCAAAAACACCTCCAGCGTTTAGTCATAGCTAGTGGACCCCATCTGAGAGAAAGAAAATAATTAATCTGTGATTGCCTCTACACCATGCAGACACAACATGTCTGACAGGTAGACCACTTGTAGTTCTTTATTCTCTTAGACTACTCACAATGGGAGTAACAAGATGATGTGGCACTCATTTAATGAGGAGAGAGGTGCTAGTGGTATCATAGGTAGATACTGTAACATAACGGATTTCAAGACAAGATGTGTCTATAGCCTAATAAATATACTAGTATATGATACTACAAATATGTTACTACCCATTGCGGGAGTAGTAACATAGACTAGTATCATATGCATGATACTAGTGTATGATACTCCTCATTGTGACCAGCCTTAGTCACTGTGACTTGTACTAGTCCAGGAATTTCTTAGCTAGACACACCCTCTCTACTGTTTAGACCTAGGACTAGTAAAAAAGATGCTCTTAGTCACACCCTTAGACGCAACGCTGCAAATTTCCTAAGAGCACTTTTTTTTCTTAGACCTAGGACTAAACAGTGAAGAAGATGGGACTAAGAAAAAATTTACTGAACCTAAGTCTAGTGCAAGACACATATGACTAGTTGATTTAAAAATTGGCATGATGATTTGGAATCTCCCTATTAGCTAAAGTATGAGCAGTTTGAGGAGGAAAGTAAACTTTTTCTATCTCATGGGACCCACACAGGATGACTAAACGGTGGAGGAGTTCTGATTTTGTTAGACTTAGGACTAGAAATTTTCCTAGACACACCTCACCATGCATACGCTCATAGCACGACCACGAGAAAACAGAATGGCACGCGCACCACGAGAAAACAGAATGGCACTGCACACTTCACCACACCATGGAGTTGAAGACAACGCACAACCACTTCACACGGTTCGTGTTTTAGCTGCTCACAAACTCCACCGGTTGGTAAGTCGTGTTTTAGCTGCTCACAAACTCCACCAGCTGGGAAATGAGTTTAGACATGCGCGGATGCGCCTTAAGTATAGCAAGGTCCCCTCCATGGAAAAACAACAAAGGATGCAGAAGAACTAGACGAAGCCGCGCGCTTCGCTGTGCCGGCGGTTCGCGCGTTCCTGCACCGCGTGGTCGGTGCGTTCTCGTGTGTGGCGTGCAAGTGTTGTGTAGGCGTGTCGCGTTACAGGAGGGGATCTGACTGGCGTGGCGCCCAGCGGGCGTCCGCATGCATGCTTGTCTTTTAGTCTGTGGACGGTGGTGTGGCACTAGTCGATCGTATATATATGGCTCTTCTCGGCTAGTCCGCTAGTGTTAGCATTGCGCTCTTTCTTCCCTCTGGCTCTGTAGTTGGCCGAGCCATCGGAGAGCATAGGCGTCGTGATGGAGGGCGGGCAGGGAGGTCCGGGAGCGGATGTGGGTGGAGGAGAGGTGATCTGTTTGCAGCAAGGCCGGGCTGGCGCTGTTCCTGGAGCCGCCGTTGTAGAAGGTGCCGGCGGGCGTGCTGGTGAAGCCGGCGCGTTCATGGGAGGTGTTCAAGGGGCCGAGCAGTTTGATGACCTTCTTGCGGCTGCGTTTCCGGCCGTTGTAGCGCGGGCAGCGCCAATGGTTAGTAGCTTGTTCTGAATGTGTCTGCGCCCCCGGTTTTGCTTTTAAGCTTGCTTTTGGGTTGGCTTTATTGTGTTCTGCTTGCATCTGGCCGCTGATTCGTTTTCTTAGCCGTGTAGGCGAGAGGGTGGTGGCGCGTGTTTCACGCCGTATTTTGCTTGGGGAGGTGTTGATCAGGGCGCGTGGCTCGGAGGCGACGTACCGGACGAAGCGGGTGGACGGAGGGTTTCTGTCCACGGTGGAGAGCCGTATTTTAGGGGCTGTCACCCTACGTGTTTCAGTGTGATGCGTTGCAGGGGACGTCGGTGCGGCAGCATTTCACGGGCGGAGGAAGACATGGTTGCGCATTTCATCCGGCTGCTGAGGTGGAGGCGGGGCGGCGTCGTCGACGACGTGAACTGGAGTCGCGTCAACCGCATGCGTCGCCAGTGCATCATGCTTCGTGCGGCATTGGGCTCTGTCGAGGCTGATAAGCAGCAGGCTGTGATCGAGAAGGAGCAAGCTATTGTACAGAAGGATCTCGCCCTCGCGGAGAAGCAGGAAGCCGTCGAGAAGTTGGTGGTTCTCGAACATTGGTGGGAGGCCGCCATGGAGAACATCTGCTCTGTTCGGCGTATGTGCGAGTCTATCTGCACTGCGGCGGCTGGCATGGCAGCGTATGAAGGCGGAGCTGCTGATGGTGCCTTTCTAATGGATAGGTTGACTCAACTCTCTGCTAGCATCGAGGAGATGGCCTACGCCGGCTATATCAACCTGGCGGCGGCGCAGGGCCATGGGGCTGCTTGAGCCGGTCTCTGTTCTGTGCTGCGCTGGATAGCTGCTTATTTTGCTTGTCTGTAGGTCTGCATCCATGTGGCATGCCCCTGTTTGCTGGTGGTTGGCATCTTAGTGTTGGCCTGACGGTGCATCTGTTGGATAGTTTTCGGTTTAGCCTGGGTCGTGCTGTTTAGTGTAGGCATCGAAGTGTTGTAGGGGCCGATGGTGCTGCGTTTATGTGTGCTAGGTTTTGTTGTTTCAGTCTGTATAATATTCTATAAAGACTGGATGTCTATGTCTCGCTGTTGTGCATGTAATCTTGTTCGCATGTCTGTTGTTGGTGTGTTTAAGCTTGGATGCGTGCGCCGCTAACTTTTTTGTATCGGTGAGGGCGCATGTCACTGGAAACGCCCGACCTCTAGCTTCACACGGGGAAGACTGATAACCGGCGTCGTCGTAGAACGGAGCCGCTCACGCGTCTGTTCTTTCTAGGTTGCTTTAGATTTATGCAGGGAATCGTACTGTCGCAAGCTTTAGTATCGTTGGCTTGTGCATATATGATGAATATGGACGTGTTGTCCTTTGTTTTTCTTTCTTTGTTTTCTGCATATTTTGGTGGTGGATTTTGTTTTATATCTTCTGCTGAAGGAATTTTCTCTGATGATGTTCTATTTTAGCGGACGGAATCCTTCCTGTTCTTTAAAGAGAGAGTAGACCATGTTGCTCTGGATGTAAAGGTCCTTGTTGATCTAAATCTCGCCTCTAAGGTTTGCAGGATCGATATCTTTTGCGTAATGTATGCTTGACACACTGACACCTGAACTCATGTACGGTACTCATAGTGCAGCCACGTACTTAGACAGATATAATTTTACAAGCGGACGATTTCAGCATCTAGTAGCAGCACTGCTTACTGATCCTACCATCGAACAACTACTGGTACATAGTAAAGCTACTGGTCTGTTCACAGGGCAGTACCATAGCTGAAACCACTGCTACATTTTCTGGGTACCTACTACTCAACATCGCTGCTTTCATCATCGGAGGACAGGATTACAATAAGCTCTTTTTTCGGCCGTGGAAGACCACGGTCAAGCGGCATGAGCACGACAGAGTCCCCGTGGGCACCCTCCAGCGCCTCATCCGATGGAACCTCAGGCTCGGGCTCGTCGTCGAGGAACACGCCGCCGGCGTGGTCGTCTTCAGGCTCCACCGGGTCGTCCGCTGGAACGTCAGGCTCGGGCTTGTCGCCGGGGAACACGCCGGTAGCGCGGCCGACTTCAAGCTCTACCGGGTTGTCCGATGGCACCTCAGGCTCGGGCTCGTCTCCTGGCGTCTCTTCGGTGGGTGCGCCGTTTCCTGCAGGAGTAAACAACGGTGGCGGAAGAAATGGCTGGTAGAGGTGGCCGGCGAATGACAGGGGCGGCGCTACAGCCAGGGGGATGTGGTAGTCGAATGGAAGCGGGGCGAGGACTGGGACAACCACTCCGTTAACATACATGGGGACTGAAATGGCTGGGCGACCCATAGGAAAAGACATCTAGGGAGGAGGCAAGAAAAGGAAGGGCGGATTCATGCTATGACGACGCGTTCTAGCGGCGCCGCGGTGATTTATGGGATTGTAGCTACTCTGTCAGCTGCGAGGTGGGCGTCATGCATGGTTGCACAGGCAGGCAAACGGAGGCGCGTGTCCGGAAGGGCTGGGCACGAGCGAACAACTGGCGGCTTCCCTGGTGAGCTGAGCTGGCTTGTTTTAGTGCCCACAAGCTGGCTCCACGGCGTGGCGATATGTGGAGAAGAACGGATCCACGTATTGGGTACAAACGCACCCACTAGAACACGCATCAAGCAGACCAGAGACAACCATGTCTGTAGCTCGCTGGTAATCGTTCCGGCGGCAGGACTGGTCCTCTCCCTTGCTCTCCCATCGTCGAGAGTTCTATATACCTTGCTCTATGTACGCGCTAAGCTCTCGTTCTCAGGTCCAGGGAACAGATCGAGGTCTAAGGTGTCTGAACATTTGGGACTGGATGATCTCCTCGATCTCTAGGAGCCTGAACTGGAAGAAGAAGCTGTACGATTCGACATCATACCCTCGTGTCGGCCTCCTCCAATTCGTAAGTATCTATGCTCACTTATATTTCACCAAGTATCCTGCCATCAATATGGCGGTGTCCCGTTATGGGCGTAGTGGAACCTTCGTGTTGGCAGATTGCGCGGTCTACTTAATTGTGTAGTTAACAGTGGAGAGACGCAAATATAAAAGTAGACAGAAGTATTTACAGGCTGAAACTTCAAATACTAAGAGTATATGAACTTGCTATTGGTACAGATGTAGCTTCAGTCCACTCTAAAAAAGAATCAGTAGGCTGAATCACTAAGAACCGCATGTATCCTGAGCCTGGCTATATTACTCTGCATAACGAATGTGTAGAGACACATATCCCTCAGGTGACACATGTGTTTGGAGAAACTACTGATATGTAGTCGTAAAAAGCTAAAACGCAAAGTTCAGTCTACTGAAGCAGAGCAAAATCTATCGTGCTATCTTTCTGCCATCATAACAGGAAGCTATAGCTGTAACGAATAATGCCTAAAAAGATCGGAAATCCTGGGAAGGGGAGGAACAACGGCACACGCTAGCTGTTTTCTTTTACCTGCGTACGTAGAGACTAAAGGAGAAACAACTAGCCACCGTAGATCTTTAGTTCTCTGTATGTAGTTTAGAAATTTCAAGGCGCACAGTCATCCATTCTGTAGCATTTTTAGACTGTATTTTGCCCATAATTTTGTTTTTCTGCCCTGTGCAGACATCTTTTTCAGAGGACATTCCGGTCGTGGAGCTTTCTTTCAGAGCCATGCTGAAGGAGGTAGCACATGGCCTCCCCACTTTGGATCCTATCTACGATACGCGTTTCCGGTATCGTGGCTATTTCAGTGGTGTGAAAGTGTATGTTCCTCACCGTGGCATTCCCGTGAAGCTAACTGAAGAGTATAGCTCAAGCATCTATGAATTTGAAAGCTCACATAAAGCCGGAGAAAAAGCAGCGCATGCAATGATTAGAAAACTGGAGAAGAACTATGGTTTTGAAGTGAGCGATCTTAATTGGCTGGAGAAGCACCGCTTTAACCTTGATAGGTTCAACTGCGGCACCAACTGGCGTCGCTTAGACGAAGAAAACAAAGAACTAAAGCAAAAGATTGTGGCGCTTACAGAAGGTTGGCGCCGCACACTGGAAGGAGCAGACCATGCCTGCGACGTAGTTTCATCGGCGCTCTCGACCGTCGTCGAGTCATCCCTTTCAGGGCCTCGCGATCTTCCAGCAGTTTCAGCTGTGGTCTCTGATGTCGCGGATGAAGAGGAAACAGTCTGCATGGCTGTTGTGGAACGAATCAGTGAATTTCAGGATCTCGTTGGCAACTATTAGCTTTTATTTCAGTGGTTTGATCTTACATGCAAAATATATGTAATCATGTTGCTGGCATCGTACGATGAGCCGCCTTAGCAGTGTGTCTGTCTAATCTATCCTATGTTGGAGAATAAATTTAGGATAAGGCCTCTTCTCTATCATATGTTTTTACTGATAATCGATTGTTTAAATTGTCGACTGGACTGTGATATGTCTGGCCAGTGTACATCCTGAAAGAAAAATTTTAGGACATATCTAGAAAGGTAGAGCATCCATCAGTAAACTATTATGCCTTTTTTAGCCTGAACATAAATAATTCTGTTTCCAGGGTCGACCAAGCTAGCGGGCACAGCGGAGGGCGCCGCATGCGACACCTATAAACTCTGAATCCTAACTTTTTTTAACCTTTGTCTATGATTTTTCTCAGCTGGCAGAGGGTAGCTATTCTGAATCCTAAGTTTTTTTTAACCTCTGTGTATTAGTTTTCTGAACCGGCAGAGGGTAGCTAATGGAAGCGTAGAGCATTATGCTGGGAAGACGAATTTAGCTAGCCTGCTTCATCACAAGGTGTCAGCCCTTTATCATGGTTGTTGCTGCTTTTAGCTAGCCTGCTTTTCTGATAAAGAGGTAGCCTGTTGTAGTGAATGAAACAATTTATTATCCCACCTGGCATTTGATGTAGCTGGCTCTTCTACTTGGCACAGGTTTTTGTAGGCTGTGGCATGGGCATGATGTGGTGGCGTTTAGCATGCTGATGTGATGTACACATCCTTGCTGGGTGGCACTCCTTTGCTAGCAGCATTTGCCAAGTGTTGGCGGAGCTATACACGTGCCTTACCATTTTACCACCAAGCTTGCATATATATAGGCCCTTGATGTGCTCCTAAACGCATCCAGTCTTTCCTGCTTACAGTTTTTCAGCTTGAAGTTTACCAATGGAGCCTGCTGGTGACAATGGAGCAAGGGGAGTTTAGGATAGATGCAACGGCTTGTCATGCTGAAACTTTAGATTTCTCTAAGGGGTGGCACTCTAACCTGTCTGTTTTCAGTTTTTCAGGCCAACACTAGAACAGGAGGGCGGCGAAGCGTGCCCTGGTTGATCGTATGCTAGAGAGCCTCGGCGCTACGGCCGTGTACCAGCTGGAGGATGTGAATGGGGGGATTGTTTGCACTATCCGCACCACCCTCCTTGTGCCTTGCCACCCTGGATGCGGCACCCCGGTCGTTCGTAGCAGCCGCTGGAGCACCGATGCTGATGAAGCACAGGAAGATGCAGCGGATCACCTGATGCAAGAGATCCGCGGCCGCCGCGGTTCAGATGCTGATGACAGCAGCGCTTGCTGGGCCGCCGAGCGCGCCGCCAGCCAACCGTCGTGGGGAGGCATGTTCGCGCTTCAGGACCAGCTGATGTATATTTAGCACAACACATGCATTATATAGCATGTCAACGGCTGCAATCTAACGACTATTTACAGGGGCAGAGCAAGCACTCGATCCAGCCGACCGAGTCATCTCTGGCTGGGCATCTGGTCTTGAACGCTTCACGTACACCGACAGGTGTACCGATATGTGAAGCACATGCTAAGCACACCTGAGGAGAGGCAGGTTACCGTGTCAGTTCATCGTCAATAAAGCACCTCCCAATGTAGCCGTGCGGTCCGTTGTTGCGTCGTATCATGTCTGTGTTGTTCTGTACTCACTCGGCGGATAGCACCGCCTCCGTCGGGTTTATTTTCTAGCTGCAACTGTATGGTCTTGGAGATGTAGGGTTGTCGAATCGTTCCTCTGTATTGTAAACCCTCAGTTTGTTGGCTCTTTAGCCAGTCATGCCCGTAACCGTCCTTCTATGCCAAACCCCGGGTACCAGTATTATAAGCAAGCATCCTCTTTTCTTCCTAGCAAGATATCTTTAGCACTGCAGTTCATCCATGTTTCCTACTCTAGTAAGCACGCCATTCCCAGTACATCATCCATACATAAACACAGTCAAAACAGACGTCGAGGTGTGGACCTTCCGTAAATTAAGAAAACACTTACAGGACATCCTAGACTAACACATGAAGTGGCAGGACATATTACAGAAGACTCCTATTTGAAGGCAAAAGCCCTAAGGCAAGGCAGAAATATAAGCTACACGCGTCCCGAATCCAGAAAGGACGCAGCTCTGCCTCAGCATCAAATGGCAATGACCGACCACAGAAGGCAACACGCCTGAACACTGCTGTAGGCTTTCCATGACAGCTCCACCACACCATGCACGCAGCATACTCGATCTGTAAATCAACGGAAAATAAAAGATCAGCCCGATACGTTTCTGTCACAGACGAGCCTTTATTTGGACAGCGAGGCTGCATCCCTAAACCGAGAATGCCTAAAACAGTATTACCAAGCATGGGAATCCAGCAACGACATACTATACCTTTCAGTCAATATCATCTAGGCCACTTTCTTCGGTTTGCCTAAGTTTAGTGAGTTCCTTGGCAAGTTGTTTGATCCGAGCAGCAGGATGACCACTGGCCCTGTCTCTGTTGTCTCGGAGGTATACATCTTTGAAATCAACAACAATGCAGGAAAGAAGTTACATCATTATGTCAAGCGAAGTAACAGCAGCACACTCTCTTTCCCTTGCACAATGGGCCATCAGTGTCGCCCCTCCAGCTATACGATAGAGCTCTGCATAATGATGTCTAGCTCTATCATAGATACAATAGTTGACGCCATCTATATTATACCCTGTTTCCCTCATGATATGCCTAATAACTTTTTTCCCAGGTTTTCCCAGGCATCAATGCCTGGTAAGCACGGGTCGCTGTAGATTTTCATGATTGTCATCTGGTAGGGGTTTTCTCTTGCAGGGAGGTCATATTCAATCCAAGCTCTTGATCTGCATGATACAAGTGTCTCAAGACCTTCGTTATATATATTCAGACCCAGCTGCCTGACCATATCACGCGCAAGGACCATGCGTGATAACCTAATGGCCTACGGAGGGATGAAAGCAAAAGATCATGAAAACTAAGAGCGACGAATGTAAAAAAAATCCCAAACAAAGAAACTAAAAATAAACCCTTGAACCCACTACTGTCCATCCTTTAACGCAGACATATGGCAGGTATACAGAAAGGAAACCATAGACTGTCACACAAAGGCGAGAGCTTCCGGAGTGTAAAAAACGGAGCATACCTAGTATGGTGATTCCCGCGATGCCTCATCTTTAGAAAATCATGTCATGCATGCCCATACATATAGATCCATGTAAGGGAACAAGGCAAATCAATTCCATTACTACGTGAACGTATGTCTTTATCTTTAGCTAATCTTCTCACATTATCGGTAGAAAGCTCAATAGTGGGTGTGCAGCTGATCCGCCATCTAAGGAAGAAAAAAAAACAGGCATACACGATATGTAGATCTGTGAGAGTAACAATACTTTCAGGCTAATGGCACAAAAAAATGCAATGCCACCTGATTGTACACATGCTAAAAATATGGGGAAAGTTGTTACGCATGAGCCTAAGGGACCTAAAAATAGGCATCTACATAGGAAAGAACCTGTGTTTCAATGCATAGCCGACGAGGAGCAAATACATAACCCGAGGATCCGACGACTCGTGATCGATGTTGAGAAGCAGGATAGCACAACAGAGAGGACACAAGGACATTGTTGTGCATTTTTTCAAGCCATAGTAACGGCGGAAAAGTGAACCCTATATTCAGATAAGGCGCCTATCAAATATAACCAACTTACTTAAGCAAATACATTTATTAGTTCTAACAGCTTCATCACAGATCTACAAAGGTAGATGGTCAAAATGGGAGGCAGGTTCTGCGCTTATGATACGAAAGAACGCATCATCGCGTGAGCAGGAAGTAGCCAAAAAAGGAGGTCTGCATAATGAGGGCTGCTCCATAAAGCAACACATAGCAACGACACAGCCGAACAGAGACACAAATAACATAAACTGACCGGCCTAGCCTCGAAATCGATGGTGCCATTTAGCCTTGTGCGCCAAGTGATCACCGGATGGCGTGAAACACTCCCTCTGGTAAAAGCTCTCAACGGCATGAACACAGGGGCATGCTGCAGAGAAACAGATCAAACGTGTTTCCAGTCATCGATGATGAAAACGTAGCGGTAGAAAATATTGGAAGAAGCAGAATATTGCGGACAGAAGCATGGACGACCAACAGAAAGCAAGGCTGATGAAACAGAGAAGGAGTGAGAAATAGCAGCCTACCTGCTCCACGTCGTCCAGCTCGTCCATGCCCTTCTCTGCTAGACTGAAACTGCCAACTCCTCTTATCAAGACAAGTAGAAAGACCTTTTATATGGGGGTTCCCTGCATCGAACACAATATGATGAAGTAGATGTATGCCACGTTAGTGCAGCACATAGACCCCATCGCCTGGGGCCACCTGATTGGGAAGCGGGGCCCACATAGTCTGCTAGGTGGCATATTGGGAAGGTGACACATACCTGCACGAAAAACCGTGGTCAAGCAAAAACTGGCAGCCGAAAGAGCCCTGCCAATCGTCATGTTAGGCGATGACGTAGTGTCTCGAAAACTCTTGGAATCGGCTGAGCACGGGACATCGTTCGCTTAGTTCCTAGTCGTCCTCGAGTAGGTAACCGATAAAACAATAATTTCTGAGGTGACAATGCTACTAACATAAACTTGATCAATCTAATGTAAAAGCATATGCACGCTGAGATCATAAAACCTTAAACACAGTCATGGTAAATAAAACTTTAATAATAAAGCATAGCAATTACTTTGCATCACGAAGAGTAACTCAAATAAAGGATCATGTGAATAATAATGTAAAGAAAAGTAAACGTTTATTTCAGGTATAGAGAAAGCATGGCAAAGTTGAAATCGCATGGTGCCCTCATATGTGGTTTTGGTAATTAATGACAATTCTTATGGACTCATGTTTGCATTGAGTTATCCTTGTAGATCTTGTCCATAGGAAATAGTTGAGTTCATATGTTGAACTCTATTAGCTTCCTTGATGGCCATTGTTATATTCAAGGATTTATATGAAGAATGGTCATGGTTTGAGTTGAGTTTATTCCTAGTGTGTCTTGAAGAAAAGGATTAGGTAATCTTTCATTATCATCTTAAAGACATCATCATTTGAAGTGAGAAGCAAAGATACAAGGTTGATCAAGTATCTTTCCATGGGCATGAACCAAAAGGAAGATTTCATATAGCCCGTGGTCTATGTCGTCGTCAAGCGGTGTTCGTCATCTAGCTTGACATGGAAGCTCAAGTGAAGCATCTAGAAGATATCCTATGCTTTATGCTTGCCACCCTTTTGGAGATTGTGGCCTTGTGAAGATTTGCTGACAAGGGTCTCTCCCATAATGGTGTATGGGGGAGCTAGTCTCTCCCATAATTGTGTATGGGGGAGCAACTTGCAAGTCTTCATCAAGCGGAGCTTGTGCTAGCAAGCACGATCAAGAAAGAAGATCCAACTTGAGAGAGTCAAGATCGTCATCATCCATCTCAAGTGGAATTCTCAACGCAAAGGTATAATCTTGATAGGTTTTCTATTTTACCGGTCTCGTATCTTTGGGAGACCGGGTTATAGGATAGATTGTCGTACTATCAAGAGGGGCTCTCAAGTGAGTAACTTGATCGGATCATTATGGAGATCTCAAACCTTTGCATACTTTGCATATCATCTTTCTTGGTTCTTATTTGGCTTTTGTATACTTTGGATTTTAGTGCTTGTCGTGATCTTCATGGCAAGCCAAGGTTTATCGAAAACGGTTTTGGTAAGAAAAACTTGTTGCGTTTTCGGTGGTGAATATATCCGGTTCAACTTTGAGAATGTTTCCATACCTTACATGTGTGATAACTTCTCCATTCCTTTTTTTTTGGATAGTACTTGTTATTACCTTTCCAACCCATTTGTATTCACCTAATTCGGAGTTCATTCGCAAAAGTTATGTGTGTTTTCGTGTTGGAGGTTTTACCGGGTGTTCCTATTTGAGAGGTCTAAACCTTTACCCATTTGGTTTTATCTTCCATTTATGGACAATGATTTTTCTCTGCATATTCTTTTAGTGCTCGTCGTTGCGATTTCAACGAGCCAAAGAACATCGAAAACGGAGTCCATATGCAAAAGTTATAGCATTTCTCGTATCGGTTTTCAGTCTCACTATTGCAATCCAGAATCATTCCGGACCATTCCGGACCATCCGGAATTATTCCGACTTCAATGGGACAATGCTCTATTGCCATACGGAATCGGTCCGGAATCGATTCCAGGCCATTCCGGGCCATTCCAGACTCCGGAATCATTCCGGACCATTCCGGAATGGACGGAAAAAGTGGAAAACGGCTAGTTTTTTAGCACCTATTTAAGGGGCTTTCTTCCCCAAAGTCCCCAAGACTTTCCCAGCCTGTTTTTCTCTCTCTCTCCACCATTTTTGACTTTGGAAAGCTTGCTACTCTCGCAATCCCTCAAATGATTCTTTCATATCTTTGAGGGAGAAGTTAGAGGAGATCTAGATCTACATTTCCACCAATCCATCCTCCTTAGTGAGGGAAACCTAGTAGATCTTGATCTTGGAGTTCTTGGTGTTTCTCCATTGTTATTCCTCTCTTATTCCCCATAAGCATTTGTTGCTTTGTTGGAATTTGAGAGTGGAGGATTTGAGCACTTGCGCTCTTGCCATTTGCATCAGTTGCATCGGTTTGGTCTCTCCACGAGGATTCTTGGAAGTGAAAGATTGTGAGCTTGTTACTCTTGGGTCTTGGATCCTAGACGACTTGTGGTGTTCTTGGGAGCCTCCAATTGAGTTGTGGATGTGTGCCCCAACATTGTGGTGACACCGAGAGCCTCCAATTAAGTTGTGGATGCGTGCCTCAGGTTTGAAGGTTGCCAATAGTGGAAGGTGAACTAGGCCTTTGTGGCGGGGTTCATCGGAGAATAGGGTGAGGCCTTTGTGGCGAGCTCACACCCCTCCAACGAGACATACTTCCCTTGTGGGAGGAACTCGGGAATACATCATCGTCTCCGTGTGCCTTGGTTATTTCTATACCCGACCTTTTTTACTTATGCAATTTACATTGTGATAGCCTTCGCGCTTGAAGTTATATATCTTTCTATCACCTTGTTACTTGTCTTACTTAGCATAATTTATTGGTGCATCTAGTTGACCCTAGAATATTTAGGTTGTATGCTTGTTAATTTAAACACCTAGTTTATTTCCGCATTTAGCAAGCTTTAACCGGAAAAGTTTTAATCGCCTATTTACCCCCCTCTAGGCGACGTCGTTGTCCGTTCAATTGGTATCAGAGCCTCGTCTCTCTTTATTAGGCTTTACATCCTAGAGAGTACGATGTCGTTTAGAGAAATAGAGCACGATCCCGCTTTTATATTCTATGGTAGAAATTATGATGTTTGGAAAATTCGCATTCTTAATTTTCTTGAGGACATGGGTCCAAACTATGTTAAGAGAATTGTAGATATGGATTTTCCTCCTCCAAAGAATTCTCAAGATTTATCTTTAGAGGATGAGGAAAACTCTTATCTCGATACTCTTGTATCTAATGGTCTCTTGTGTGTTTTGAGCGATGTAGTTATTGATTCAATCATGCCTTTTCGGAACGCTCATGAGCTATGGACAAAACTTCAAGATATATATGATGTGTCCAACATTATTGAGGATGATTGTTCTCCATCCACTTACGTACGTGATGAGTTCACATCTTTCTCCACTCCACCAATAGGTGATTTTTCACAAGGTAATGATATGGTGAGTGGTGATAGTAGTTGCATTGTGGATAGTGAATTTGCTATTGACTATACTTCATCTCTATCCCATTGCAATGATCTATCTTTGGACTTTATATCTTCTAGCACTGAAAGTTACATACATGCTAGTATTGATAGTCCTTGCATATCATGTAATAGTTGTTTAACTAAATCTCATGATGATATGCTTCCTATGTCTTGTTTTCATGAAAACAATGCTTCCATTTCCTCTAGTACTTGTGTGGCTAACAATGTAGAGGAATCCCACTTTTTGGTGGAACAAGACATGGACCTTAATGGCGCTTCAAGTATATCTTCATCATCGCCATCCATTTCTCATATGTGCCTTATGGCTAAGGATTCAAAGGTATTTCTACCTTTGGAACCCACTACATCTTGTGATTATGAGGATGAGGATTTATCTTGTGGAGAGTATGAGGATGAGGTCTCTTTAATGGAGAAGGGTGAGTTGGTTCTTCTTGACCTCCCTAAAGGTAGTAAAGCTATCACTCCTTTGGGTGGAATTTTGGCTTTTGCTATTTATAGCACTAAAATTATTGAGAAGAAAGGTGAGATTGAAAGAAGTGATGCCGATGAGAAGCCATCCCTCACTACGTCTCTTGAGGAAGAGTATGAGCTCCGAGTTACTCTTGAGGAGAAACTTGAATCTATTGAGGAGCTCTATAATGAACAAATAGCCTATCTCACTAAAGCACGTGACCATACCAATGCTAAATATAAAGTGCTTAAAAATGAAAAGGTTGAATTTGTTGTTGGCAATGCTAATCTAATTGAGGAAAACTATAGGTTGAATAATGAGCTTGCCAAGTTGTCTTCTTCTATTTCTAATGATGCATGTGCTACTAACTCCACATCTTGTGAATCATCTATTTTGAAGGAGAATGTTGAGCTAAGGGCTCAACTTGAGTTAATGACTTGCAAGTGTGGGAAATTGGAAGAAAGTCATGAAAAGCTATCTAGCTCTCATGAGGATCTTCTAGCATCCCATACCAAGATAAAATTAGCTCTTGAGGCTATCACTACAAAGGTAACATCTTGTGAGCCTCATGTGGGTACTAGCACAATATCTTCTAGTAATGCTATATTGACTTGTGCTCGTATTAGTAATTCATCCTCCCATAATGTTTCTACATCTTGTGATGAATTGCTTTCCTTGCCTTGTTGCTCTAACAATGAAGCGTCTACTTCCTCTAGCTCTTGTGTTGTTTCTAACCATGTAGAGTAAAATAAAGAGCTCAAGGCCCAAGTCACTTCTTTGAAGAAAGACTTGGAAAAGTGTCATGAAGGGAGTTCCACACTTGAAAAGATGTTGAGAGTGCGAAGACTTCCCAATGACAAGAGTGGACTTGGATTCAACTCCAATATCAAGAACAAGTCCATTATTGACAAGAAGAAGGGCCAAGAAAAAGAAAAAGATTCGGCCAAGATTATTTTCTTCAAGTGCAAGATTGAATGGCACCATGTTAGATCTTGCCCTTTGAAGAAGAAGTCTCTTAGTGAGAAGCAACTAGGGAAGCGGCCTCTTGTTCAATCTCATGCTCAACCACGAGTTGAACAACGACCACCTCCTAAGAAGACTCAAGCCAATGCTCCTCTTGTTGAGAAGCCTATTGAGAAGAAAGAAAAAAGTCGATGTTGCTACCTTTGTCGCAAGAAGGGACACTTTGCTTCTTCATGCACTAATGGTACATTATCCAACCCTATCCTTGTTGATGATGTTTATTCCATTCGGAAGGATAATGTGGGCAATGTGTTTGCCAAGTATGTTGGTACTCCAAGTGGTGTCAAGAAAAGAACCATTTGGGTTGCCAAACCTATTATGACTAACCTCTTAGGACCCAACTTGGTTGGGGACCAACAAGCTCAAACTTGATCAATAGGTATTGTTGGAGGGCATTGGAGACTTGTCTATTTCATGAAGAATTAAGGGATCTTCATCAATTATATTTTCTCAAGCCAAGTCACTTGGATTATATATATATCTCTTACCCAATGTTCCTCCTTGCGGTAACTTGTATTTAAATCATATATTCATTGAAAGTTGCATGCTCCCTTGCATATGTTAGTTTTGTTTCTAGCATGTGTTTGTATATGTTGTGCTTACTACTACCCATATTGATTAATCTAGTATGAGTTTGTGGTTTGCACTCCATGTACTTGTGTGCTTTGTGTTGAGCCTTCATTGTCATTCTTGATTATTTTACTTGGCTCTTTGGGAGATTAATGGACTATCCCATTTTGGGGGAGTAATATGCTTCGCACTTTACTATCCTAAAATGTGTGTACATGAGGAATACCACTTGGTGTTGATATATCAGTATTATCTAGTCTCTTTGTGGTATGTCATTTTCATGATAAATTCATTTTCTAAATGTCCATTAAGTTTCTCTAGTTGGATTTATTTTTGCCTCTTATTTATTTCAATGGATTATCACATTATGGGGGAGTAATAAGCTATGTGTATATTACAAGCCTATAAAATGTGAACATGTGAGGTATTGCCACCTAGAGTTGATATTCTAGTTATCTTGTTCCTAAGTGGCATGTTGCTCAAACAGGTTCCATATTTGCTTAAAATATCTTGTGTCTCTCTTCTTTGGTATCTTGTTTGTTAGAGAGTTTCTTGTTGCGTTGCTTTTCGGGTTTTATTTGAAGCCTTCAAGAATCTCTTCCTAAGCATGTTTTTTATTGTTCCTATCTTTTACCACATGCTTATGTTTTGTGAATATGATTGTGAACAAATCTACCACCGAGAAATATATCCATACATCTCTTGTCTTTGATAAGTTATAATAATTTGTGGTTATTTTATTGATCATATTTACTTTGACCATTGCTCTAAAATTGCCTTCTTTCTTGCCAAGGATTTGTTTGGTTCAAACTCCTTTGTGTCTTCCTTGTTCTACTCAAAAAAAAAATTATGCTTTCTTGAGTTAGGAAAAGCAATGATCCCATACTTGTGCACTTATTTTCAAAGTAATACTTCTTTGGGTTGCACTATTCTTGGGGAAGCTATCCTACATTGAGTAGATCACCGTTCTTTAAATTGGTATTGCATCTAATTGATTTTATTTAAACATGACTAGTGTTTGAATAATATATATGGAGATTAATGATTCCATTGTGTGCATTTTGTATTCAAATGCAAGATCATAAATAATGCACCATTATTGGAAGAACTATCCTATATGCGTTTGAACACTTGTTGTCTTTAAATTTGTATTTTATCCCAATGGCTTGTCTCTTTGGAAGACGAACATTTTTCATCTTGGTACTTTGTGTGCCATCATGAAAAGTTTAGAGGGGTTTTTTATTCTTTAATTTTTTTTTTGTTATGTTCTCTATTTGGTTTCCTAAATCATGTGTTGATTTTGGGTCTTGATATAATTTTGAAAATTCTCTTTCTTTTCACTCTTGTGAGTGGCTTCTTGGTTTAATTGGTTATTTGTCCAATTTGTATCTTGTTTTGGTTCTTGAAAGTTTTGTGCATACCTATTTACTATGTATATCTTTTGGCATGCTTACTTTCGTTGATCCAATATATAGGATAAAACTCCATCAAATCCTAAATGTCTAAGATGTGCACGAAATTCAAATTCATATTAATATGCACATATTTATGTGGAGTTTTTCCTATGTATTGTAGTTGTTTTTAAATACTTTGGACCCAATGAGTTTGGGTACCATGTTGTACTTGAATTTTGTTTTTAGGTACAATGGAGATGCATTGGGTACTTGCCTCATTCATAAGGAAGGTGTTCTCACCATCATATTGTAGGAGTCAAGCCATGATGATTAAAGAACTCACATCCTCTTCATCACCAATGTCTTCTCGGTAACAAGTATCTATCTCATGCATACATTTCTAGCTTTCAACCTTGTGTAGGTTGTATATTGGCATGAGTTCCTTTTGTTGCATTTCATTTGGTTCTTGCAAGTGTATTATCAAAACATCTTTATTGCACATATGAGTAAGCCGGGATGATTACATATCTAGGGGATATTTATAATCATTTTATGATTCACCAATCCCAAGTATATTAATCTAGCAACTTCTACTCGAAGTATCTCATATGAAATATTGATGAATTCTCAAAAACCATTTGCCTCTTTTTGTGATATGCGTTACCTTTCTCGAAGCATTCCAACTATCACTTTTCCCTTGTGATATTTGTGATGCTTTGATGAGTTTTGTTTGTTCATCTATATCCCCTTAAGATTAAACTAAGCTTAGTGCTTTGATTTCAAGAAAAAATCTTATTTGTATATTTATGAACCTCTCTTGGATATCATGTTCTTCACCTTTGTACCTATTTTGTGTGTGCATGTTTCTTTGTGGATATATATCTTTGTGATTGGTGTCCACTTAGAAACTTATACACACGACAATAGTTACATCTTTAATTGATATTCTTTTTCTTTAGTGACCACATTTTATTGCTTTATATTCTTTGGTGGTTCCTAAAAGGCACACGCTTTTCTTTTCTATTGGTATTCCTTTTGCATCTTAATAAGCTTGTGGACCTATGTGTTTTATCCTTTGATGGTTTGTGTGTATGGGAAAGACATGATATGCACTATTAAAAGACTATGTTGATGATTTTATCATCCTATTAGTCTCCTAAAAATGTTTTTCCTTGTCACACCCATATACTTCGGTTGAGTAAGTCTTTATATGTCGCTTCTTGATCTTAATTGCTCAACTTTTGTTTGTTTGCAAGTTGCTTTGCTTCATTTCCAATCTATTCTCTTGCTCTTGTTTGTGTTCAAAATTATCTAGAAGGGAGTGATGATTCCATGTTGTTCACATTATATAGTAATTCAAATCTAACATTGTGCATGTACCTTGGGGAGTTCCCTCTTGATTTTCTAGAACATTTGGTTGATCTTATCATAATATTGATTCTGGTCAATCGGTTTTTCGGATCCTTCAGTTGGTTGCTTCTTTGTGAAAGTATCCTTCAATTTTATTTTCTTTGTAAACCTTTGGATCCTCAATATATTTTGATCTCCCTCCATCTATTCATAGTTGGATATATGCACTTGATTTCACTCATATGGGGGAGCTCTTACTATATTGGCCTTCTAATCTTTTTTCCCATTTCGGCAATGGATGCCAATGGGGGAGAAGTTTAGAGGGTTTAAGGGAATTTGGTTTATGCTTTAGTTTAGTTCTTAAGCATTTTCATTTCCATGCTATTGCACCCTTGCTCTTAGTTTAGCATGGTTGCTTAATTCAACATATAAACCCTCGTAAAAAGAGATTGTCATCAATTACCAAAATGGGGGAGATTGAAAGCGCATGGTGCCCTCATATGTGGTTTTGCTAATTAATGACAATCCTTATGGACTAATGTTTGAATTGAGTTATCCTTGTAGATCTTGTCCATAGGAAATAGTTGAGTTCATGTGTTGAACTCTATTAGCTTCCTTGATGGCCATTGTTATATTCAAGGATTTATATGAAGAATAGTCATGGTTTGAGTTGAGTTTATTGCTAGTGTGTCTTGAAGAAAAGGATTAGGTGATCTTTCATTATCATCTTCAAGACATAATCATTTGAAGTGAGAAGCAAAGATACAAGGTTGATGAATTATCTTTCCATGGGCATGAACCAAAAGGAAGATTTCATATAGCCCGTGGTCTATGTCGTCGTCAAGCGGTGTTCGTCATCTAGCTTGACGTGGAAGCTCAAGTGAAGCATCTAGAAGATATCCTATGCTTGATGATTGCCACCCTTTTGGAGATTGTGGCCTTGTGAAGATTTTCCGACAAGGGTCTCTCCCATAATGGTGTATGGGGGAGCTAGTCTCTCCCATAATTGTGTATGCGGGAGCAACTTGCAAGTCTTCATCAAGCGGAGCTTGTGCTAGCAAGCACGATCAAGAAACAAGATCCAACTTGAGAGAGTCAATATCGTCATCATCTATCTCAAGTGGAATTCTCAAGGCAAAGGTATAATCTTGATAGGTTTTCTATTTTACCGGTCTCGTATCTTTGGGAGACCGGGTTATAAGATAGATAGTCGTACTATCAAGAGGGGCTCTCAAGTGAGTAACTTGATCGAATCATTATAGAGATCTCAAACCTTTGCATACTTTTCATATCATCTTTCTTGGTTCTTATTTTTCTTTTGACTCCTTTGGATTTTAGTGCTTGTCGTGATCTTCATGGCAAGTCAAGGTTTATCGAAAACGGTTTTGGTAAGAAAAACTTGTTGTGTTTTCGGTGGTGAAAATATCCGGTTCAACCTTGAGAATGTTTCCACACCTTCCATGTGTGGTAACTTCTCCATTCCTTTTTTTTTCTGGATAGTCCTTGTTATTACCTTTCCAACCCATTTGGATTCACCTAATTCAGAGTTCATTCGCAAAACTTATGTGTGTTTTCGTGTTGGAGGTTTTACCGGGTGTTCCTATTTGAGAGGTCTAAACCTTTATCCATTTGGTTTTATCTTCCATTTATGGACAATAATTTTTCTCTTCATATTCTTTTAGTGCTCGTCTTTGCGATTTCAACGAGCCCAAGAACATCGAAAACGGAGTCCATATGCAAAAGTTATAGCATTTCTCGTATCGGTTTTCAGTCTCACTGTTGCAATCCGGAATTATTCCGACTTCAACGGGAAAATGCTCTATTGCCATCCGGAATCGCTCCAGAATCGATTCCGGGCCATTCCGGGCCATTCCGGACTCCGGAATGGACGGAAAAAGTGGAAAACGGTTAGTTTTTTAGCACCTATTTAAGGGGCTTTCTTCCCCAAAGTCCCAAGACTTTCCCAGCCCGTTTTTGCTATCTCTCTCTCTCCACCATTGTTGACTTTGGAAAGCTTGCTCCTCTCTCAATCCCTCCAATGATTCTTTCATATCTTTGAGGGAGAAGTTAGAGGAGATCTAGATCTACATTTCCACCAATCCATCATCCTTCTTAGTGAAGGAAACCTAGTAGATCTTGATATTGGAGTTCTTGGTGTTTCTCCATTGTTATTCCTCTCTTATTCCCCATAAGCATTTGTTGCTTTGTTGGAATTTGAGAGTGGAGGATTTGAGCACTTGTGCTCTTGCCATTTGCATCGGTGGCATCGGTTTGGTCTCTCCACGAGGATTCGTGGAAGTGAAAGATTATGAGTTTGTTACTATTGGGTCTTGGACCCTAGACGACTTGTGGTGTTCTTGGGAGCCTCCAATTGAGCTATGGATGTGTGCCCCAAGATTGTGGTGACACCGAGAGCCTCCAATTAAGTTGTGGATGCGTGCCTATGGTTTGAAGGTTGCCAATAGTGGAAGGTGAACTAGGCCTTTGTGGCGGGGTTCATCGGAGAATAGGGTGAGGCCTTTGTGGCGTTGAGTAGGCCTTTGTGGCGAGCTCACATCCCTCCAACGAGACGTACTCCCCTTGTGGGAGGAACTCGGGAATACATCATCGTCTCCGTGTGCCTCGGTTATTTCTATACCCGAGCTTTTTACTTATGCAATTTACATTGTGATAGGCTTCGCGCTTGAATTTATATATCTTGCTATCACCTTGTTACTTGTCTTGCTTAGCATAAGTTGTTGGTGCATCTAGTTGACCCTAGAATATTTAGGTATTACGCTTGTTAATTTAAACACCTAGTTTATTTCCGCATTTAGCAAGCTTTAACCGGAAAATTTTTAATCACCTATTCACCCCCCCCCCTCTAGGCGACGTCGTTGACCGTTCAAAAGTGGTATTTCGCTAGTCCTTAAGAGTGGGACAAAACATAAATGCCAGCACACTTTCAAAGTTCAAGAGGAAGACTAGAACAAATAATTTAAGAACAAATGATATCACATCATGAAGTAATTATTGATGTTTATGGGACAAATGCACTCAGAACTCAGAATGTCAAAAATGCTCTCTCAATTATGCATAAAGTTAGAGCATGGAGACTCAACATAAAAGTAAAAGAAAGACCCTTCGCAGAGGGAAGCAGGGATCACTCATGTGTTAGAGCTTTTTTTTTATAAATCGGAGGATTAAAAATTTGACATTTGTGGAGAAATGTTTATATTTTAGGAGGGGTGTATGCTAGTGTCAACGAATGGTAAACATACAATACAGTACGTCACAAGCCAACTAGATTCACAAGAGCGGCCCCCATGGTGAAGGACACAACTGGTGTAGAAGGTGATCCATCTTTCTCTTTTGTTTACACAGTTATACTTTGACTGATATGATCAGGGGCAAAAATAGTGAAGAGAATTTGTTCGTATTAATTTGGGGTTGGGCACCCCGCTGCCAGCTCTTCTATCATTTGGATAAGCTAATGAAGCCACTAGTCCATGGTGTGAAATCCAATCAACAAGTGAGATAAAGATTCTCTATTGACGTCCTCATGAGCAAAATAAAGAACACAAAACAAGAATAATTTTGAAGGTTTTAAAGGTAACACATGCGCAATTTACTTGGAATGTCAGTTAAATACCACATGTAGGTAGGTATGGTGTACACAATGAGAAAAACTTTGGTTTAAGGTAGTTTCGATGCACGAGTAGAGCTCATACTCAGTACAGGTGGAGGCTAGCAAAAGACTGGGAGCGACAAATTAAGAGAGCATAAGAGCCATAATCATGCATAGCGACATAAGCATCATTAATTAAAACATAATAAGTATCACAAGTTCAAAAACTAAGTGGTCATGGAGGCTATACGTGACTGGTTTGTAGTCATAAACATGGTGTGAGCATGCGCCAAGTCAACCAAATAAAACATCCGAAAGAGAATACCATATATTGATGCTTTACTATGACAAGAATAACTCATGAATCTTTCAATACATATTAAACACTCTCATCTATTTGAGGCTAATCATGCTACTCAATAACCACAATGCTTTAAAACTAAAATAACATTTAGCATGGCATGAAAAAGTTCTAGCCACAGTCTATACAAGCTTCTACTAGTACTGTTATAGATTCTACTTAAAGCAACAACTTTCTTTCTCCCAACAAGCACCATATAAAACATGCTTTAACAGAAATGCTATTTATGATACAGCTAGAAATCATGAGAGTACTCAAATAACACTACTAAAACTAACATCTCTGATAAGAGATGCATGCAAAACAGGAGCTAAATAAATGCAGCAGCCAAACAGAGACTAAGAATACAACGTATTCTCATGAAAAAGCGGAGCATGTCACTCTCCAATAAACGAATGCTGGGGTTCAACCAATATTATTATGAAAGTAAAAACAAACTGAAAACAAAAGAAAAATAAAACTGAAAACAAAAATAAAAGACGCTCCAAGTAAAGCACATAAGTTGCGACCGAATAAAAATATAGTTTCACTAGAAGTGACATGATAATTCGTCGATGAAGAAGGGGATATCTTGGGCATCCCCAAGCTTAGATGCTTGAGTCTTCTTGGAATTTGCTGGGACGTACCACCGGGGAATCCCCAAGCTTAGGCTTTTCACTCTTCTTGATCACATCATATCATCCTCTTCTCTTGACCCTTGAAAACTTCCTTCACATCAAAATTCTCACAATCTTCATTAGCAACGTTAGTGCAATCGAAATAATAAACTCACATGGTTCAGTTTCAACACAATACTAGCAATCAAAAACACATTAGATATTGTCACAACTTCTTTTAAAACTCTTTTTATCAAAAGAACACCAAAAGAAAGAGAGTAAGATGCAAATGCAATAATTGGCAGAACAGAACAGCAGGCAGAGATCGATTTTTTCGAAAATATTATGTTGCTCAAATAAAAAAAGTGGTAAACTAAAAAAAAGTTGCGTATATAACTCAGGATTAAGCAAAAAAAAATGCTCAGGTCATTTTGAATTATCTGTGATTTTTAACGGAATTAACAGTGGACAGCAGAAATCTGTTTTCTGCACAGCAATCCAAAATATAGTGTCAACTTTCCACTAGAGGCTTTACTTGGATAAAAAAAACACAAAAGAAAAGATACATAGGGGTTTCTAAGGAAATATAAATCACCCAGGTTCAAAGCACACAAAAGAAAACAAAGGAAAACTGAATTAAAACAGAGAAATAAAATGGATTGTCTCCCGGTAGCGCTTTTCTTTAACGCCTTTCAGCTAGGCATAAAAGGGCAACTCAAGTATTTTCAAGTGAATAAGCATCAACATCGTCTTTTGCTATAATAATAGAGTCAAAGGGTAGCTTCATCTTCTTTCTAGGAAAAGTGTTCCAAACCTTTCTTGAGGAGAAGTTGATATTTAATACTCCCCTCTTTCATGTCAATAACAGCACCAACAGTTCTAAGAAAAGGTCTTCCCAAAACAATAGGACAAGAAGCATTGCATTCAATATTCATAACAACAAAATCAACAGGGGCAAGGTTATTATTAATCATAATGAGAACATCATCAAGTCTACCAAGAGGTTTCTTTTTAGCATTATCAGCAAGATGAACATCCAAATAACAGTGTTCTAGCGGTGGTAAATCAAGAATATCATAGAGCTTTTGAGGCATAACAGAGATACTAGAACCAAGATCACACAAAGCATTTAAATCAAAATCATTAGTTTTATATTAATGATAGGCTCCCAACCATCATCTAATTTCCTAGGGATAGATGTCTCAAGTTTCAACTTCTTTTCACTAACTTTCATGAGAGCATTGGTAATATGTTTAGTAAAGGACATATTCATGGCACTAGCATTGAGACTTCTAGAAAGCTTTTGTAAAAACATAATAACTTCAGAGATGTTGCAATCATCAAAATCAATATTATTATCATAAAAAATAATGCGACCATTATCTCCTACATCTCTAAAAATTTCAGCACTTCTATTAGAAGTAGTTTCAGCAATTTGAGGCAATTTAGCATGTTTCACCAAAGGAGTAGGGACTTTATAAACACCAACTACTTTACCATTTATAGTAGGAGGTTTAATAGCACTTGGAACTTCAGTTTTACTAGTGGTTGTGATACCCCAAGAGGAGGGTGTGATGATCACAGCGGTAGGAATTTCCCCCTTAGTTAAGAACGAGGGTTATCAATCCAGTAGGAGAAAGAGGACCTTCGGAAGGTTGATGCCACTGACGGTGGTGCTGGCGCTTCACCGGTGTCAGCAACAATGTGGAACCTGCACACAACACAACCAAAATACTTTTCCCCAATGGTACAGTGAGGTTGTCAATCTCACCGGTCTTGCTGAAAACAACGATTAGACGTATAGTGTGGAAAACAGGTGTATGCTTGCAGAAAGTAGAGAGAGCGGGAAATTGTTGTGGTTTGTTTAACAGTGTGGAAAATGGACTGGGGTTCATAGGTTCACCAGTGGTGTCTCTCCATAAAAATAACATGCTGGGTGAACAAATTACAGCTCGGCAATTGACAAAGAAAGGTTGCGCCATAGTGCACATTATAACATGATGATTACTATGATATTTAGTGCGGACATTGCAACAAGATACGTAGACCGACATCCATCTGCATCTATGACTAATAATCCACCCTCAGGTTATCATCCGAACCCCCTTAGGTATTAAGTTGCAAGCAACATATAATTGCTTTAAAAAAAGTGTGTAATGTAAGCAATGATTATACACGGGGGCACTCTCACCGCAGTTTTCTCCCTAATGGCAACAACACATCATCCCCCTTCATGTTTCCGTCACTCGAGCAAGGCAACGAGGAGGCATGAACCCACTATCAAGTATAAATACTCCCTCTTGGAGTCACTAGCAACTACTTGGCCAGAGCAGAACTAGCAACGGAAAGCATGCAAGATCACAAATAACATATGCAATAAAGACTATAATAAACTTGGTATAAGGTCAATATTCATCGGATTCTAGCAAACACAACATATAGAATTACATAAGGTCAATCTCGATCATGATAGGCAGCTCACGAGATCTAAACATGGAGGCATACGAGGAGGAGACAACCATCTAGCTACTGCTATGGACCCGTAGTCCAGGGATGAACTACTCGCGCATCACTCCGGAGGCAGGCACTCCGGCAGGGTGCCGGAAAACAGCTCCGGAACCCTCCTGATCTAGGATTAACGACGACGGCGGCTGCGAAATGTTTTCGGGATTTTTGATCAGGTGCCTAGGGTTTTCCATCCGGGGGGATTAAATAGGAGAAAGGGCAAATGCGGTGGAGCTCCAAAGGCGCCACACCCATAACAGGGAACTGGCTCTGTGGCATCTTGTCAATAGGTTAGTCCGTAAAATCGATAAAAATGACACAAAGAAGGGAGAAAACATGTAGCAATTGGCATAATAGCATCATGGAGCATCATAAATTAGGGATACGTTTTTGATGTATCAGTTCCACTGCTACATATAGAAATAGAAAAACTTACAAATTTCTCAGGCTTTTCCCCACAGCACCTAAACCATTCCTATGGATCTAGAGATCATGTGCTATACGAAAACATAAATTCTTCTTCTGGCTTCTATTACAAGACAGATTGAATACTAGAGACTTACTCAGCAAAAATAAATTCCATGTACCAACCAAAAGATGTGTACTATGTGATAATGATCAGGATGAAGACCTTCACCATATTTTTTTCGGCTGCTCCTTCAGTAAGGATTTCTGGGAATTTATTTAATTCCATGGGAGGATGTGCAAGATCACATGGTATTGATGCAATTGGGAAGAATCAAATATAAAACTGTTTACTTCAAGGAAATCCTCATCATTGGATCCTGGGCCATTTGGAATCACAGGAGCAAAATCATCTTTGATGAAATCCAAAAAGATATTACTCTATGTATTCATTTTTTCAAGAAATTTTTTACTCTAGCCAGGCACAAAGCAAAACCATCTCTTAAAGATGGCATGACCCAATGGCTTGATACACTATGATTTTGTATGGACTATCATTGTAAATATATCATATATTAATAGAAAATTTTGACACAGTGGGGTTATTCCCCCACTGTAATGTCAAAGGTATCTAGAAGAGGGATAGAAGTTGATAAAGCTAAAATAAATTCTATTGAGAAACTACTATACCATATAAATGTAAAAGGTATAAGAAGTTTTCTTGGACATGCTAGATTTTATAGACGCTTTATAAAAGATTTCTCCAAGTTTTCAAATCCACTAATAAATATGTTGCAGAAAGAAGTCAACTTTAGATTTGATGAATATTGCATACTATATTTCAATTATATTAAAAATTCTTTCCTTAAAGCACCCATAATAAAACCTCCCATTTGGGACAAGACTTTCGAGTTAATCTGCAGTGGTAATAAAATTGATGTTGGTGCTATTTTCAGATAGTATGGTGACGAAAATTCAATGTCATTCATAGTCGTACTCTCAATGATGCTTAACAAAATTATCCTATGCCTGGGTTAGAACTGTTTTCTATATTCTTAGCTTGTGATAAGTTTCGTTCATACTTAAGTGATGGTAAAGTTCAAGTTTATACTGATCATCAAGCTTTGAGGGAACGGATACTAGCAAAAGATGTTCAACCCCAACAAATTCGTTGGTTATTGTCATTACAAGAGTTTGAACTGTAGATTGTTGAAAGGGGACGCACCAAAGAAGAGGAGGAGAAAAAACTCTCAATATTGGTAGTGGAAAAGGCTAACATTTTTGTGCCTAATGGTACCATTATGCCCATTACTATTCGTCGGGTAAAAGAGTGTAGCGCTAAATCTACAAACAAGTTGATTTCTCAACCAAGTTATCTAATGTTAGGATGAGGGAACTCTAGAAAGGTATCACGGAATAACCACTTAAGTTCTCTTAATCTTGCTATTATTTTTCGTTAAGTTTTATCGTTGTTTTCATCTTTTTGTTTTTGTTTGATTTTTTCCTTACAATTGTTTGAGGCAATTTTTCGGAGACTGGTACGGTGGGAAGTATGGTGAGCCTCACCATATTTCCACTTGCTAAAATTTTCTGTTAATCTCGATTTACTTAAGAATCAAGAGTACATCGAGTAGTACGGTGGAAATTCACCATACCCTTGGTCGTGAAGTCCTCTGAAAAAACTTGCATCGCAGAAATTATTTTGTTAAAAAAAATGGAGATTAAGTCGATTATCGATCCGGTACGGTCACTTGCGACCGTACCGAGGTCGTTTCGCAGCCCGATTTTCCTTTAACTTTTATTTCTTTCCAAGTTTGTTTAGATTCTTTTCTTGGCCGACTCTCTGAAAAGAGGCATCTTTCATCTATTGTATTTCAGGTCAACACCATATCCATGCTGACACCTGACAACCTGGAGAACCTGATGGATAAGCTAGAAGCAGAGGTCTCAATAATGGAGAAGGCCCTAAAGGCGAGGGATACCGCCAACATGATGGGAGTGCAGATGTTCGCGGAGTTCGTGGAGGAAGGAATTCAAACCAAGTTAGCAAAGATTGAAGCAAAGATAAAGCATGTAGAGGTAACATCGCCAGACTCAGCCACTCATCATAAACTACTATGTGCACAACTTGATATGTTAGATGATAAGATCAAGAAGGGGACTCAAGAAACGTTGTCCATGCGTATGAGATCTATCATGAATTTGGAGAACAAGAACATGTACTATGATATTTGGATCAAGGAGCTGGAGAAGACCAATCAGTTACTCCACAAGGCTCTCAACCGTTCGTCTTTTTCAACACCAGAGAACCGTGGTATCTAAATAATCGCAAGGATTATTTGATCCCGCATAGCTTATGTATTTAAGTTATGAGAGATCTATTCAGCGTTGTAAATTTATAGTTTTTATTCCAGTTTTTTTCAGTTCTCGAAATAAGAGCAACACCCTCGAATAGAAAGGATTCGTATCCAATGACTTTTTAGTCAATATTATGAGTGAAGCTGTTTCAGTTTGTGGTAATGATATTAGATGTTTTAAGTCATCTTGAGTTTTACCTTACTTGTTACCTTGTTATAATTTATTTGGAGGACTTCCACACTTTAACTTGTTAGTTGTAACGGTGCTAGACTTCTCCCAAGCATAAGAGAACTTCTTTAGCCTGATTAAGCTTTATAAAATTAAAGAAGATGAATGTGAAATAAATAAAAAATATCAAGTAACAAGCATTTAGAATGAGTAATGCTAAGATAAAATTCGCAAACCACAAAACACTGTGACTCCGCTTCGGAGTTAATTCTTCGTTTGTTCACTTTTATGTCTCTCCATGAGATTAAGCATGCTTTGTTCTTTGACACACCACTCTTAAAATAGGTGCAAAAAGTGTCAATAATAACCTGGCATACTAATGATCACAAAGAGAAACGGAAGAGACCGTTCTAATTATATGAAATCAAAGAGGATGAGTGAAGTTCTAAAAATGTTTGATCACAACTCGTTCGATCAAACTATTTTTTTTATCTTATCTCGAAAGAATAATCTTCACTTAACAAACAACAGTTAGGGAGTGTGGAAGTCTTCTAAATATTTACTAGCAATAGTACGGGTATAGTAACATTCTTGAGCATTCTAAGTTCATCTACTATTGTTATCGGCTAACTAAAATGACCGCATTCATTTTATTCACATATGCTTCATGAACGCGATGATCTTGTTCTTTTATCATAGATTTGCTCGAGGACAAGCAAGAATATAAGCGTGGGGAGGTTGATGCATGCATTTTAGGTGCTAATTTACTTAACGTTTTATTAATAAGTAGATAGGGAATATGTTATTTTACCGTGTCAAAGTGCACCAGTTATGTTTGTATGCAGATTGCTGAAATCCCGGAGAGATATTTCATACAAGGCATAAAGGAGCATAAATGGACATTATTTGAGGAGGTCAAAAAAAAATAAAGGCCTTTCCAAAGAAGTATAAATTCGTAGAAGTCAAAGAAGAGGCAGAAGGGCTCTTAACGAGTGCATTACAATCAAATACGATCGTACTAGTCACCGTATTGAAGGGGATCTGCGAGCAAACAAGGCAGCACCCACATAACGAGTCACGGTATGATCACCTTGATTGTACTACTAACCGTACCAAGAAGAACCACTTGACACAGAGGGCGCAATGGAAACACTGACCGTACTGCCTTAAGTCAGTAACACATAACGACCTGACCATGCTGCTCCCCGTACCGAGGTGTGTTTTAACCTGTTTCGGTGGCAGATTGAGAGGAGAGCCCCAGAGTCGAAGAGAGAAATAGACACCAGACGCAAAAGATCTAAAATACATCAAACCCTAGCCTCCGGAATGTGTCCAGAGGGAGAATTCGCATAAGGGAATCCATCTACATCAACTCCATCATCGTGAAGGCCTCCACATCGATATCCATCGCCGTCACTACCATCTACATCTACATGATATCATCTCCATCCCATCTCACTGTAATTCTAGAATATCTAGTTGTGGATTTGCACATGTATTCATCCATACATTCATACTCCATTTTCAATACAATCATTATGATGTATATTTCCTTCGTGTGTGAGTAGTTCCGTCAGTTCTTGGGGAGATGGGGAAACCCTAGTACTAATATGAATTGAAAGAAAGATGCAATGTTTTCTATTGACTAGTTTGTGATAACAATCCCCATGATAATGTGTGAAGTCGACCACACCAATATTGTGCCTTGTAGCCGTGAAGGATTATTCGGGCTGGTTTGAGGACGACCGACGAGTGGGTATTACAGAAACAGAAGTAGCTCCTCCTTTCGTATCAATCTCCAATGTGGGATCAACAGAGAACTCACCGTACCAATACCACCTCCACCGGGAGACCCTTAATCACTAGTGATAGTAGGCGTATCGCTTATCATATGGGCTACGTGGTGATTGTGAGTAGTATGTTAACCGAGAAAGTCGAGACACGTTAACATACAGAGCTCTGCCCTCACAAATTATTCTAATGAGAACATTATGCACTCCTAATCAATTCAGAAGTACGCTAGTCGTAGAATCGCCATTCCCAAGAACGCTTTTATCCCTATTGCAGTTTCAACCCATCAACCATTCATTAGTTCTTTACACTTATTTTGCTATTAATTTATTTACTGTTTTATTTAGAATCATTTTATACTACTTTATTTTCCGTTACTATTACTGTTTGTTTTAGTCTTTGGATAATTGGCAGAGCACCAACAAGAGTAGGTGATCAAATCTAAGCCTAGAGGACCATTTCCATAGCTCCACCGTGGTCCGATACTCTTCTTTCGAAACTAGCTACAACAACCATGTGCACTTGTAGGCATCATCAATTGATTTAATTGTCACATGATCGTGAAACCTTCGATCAACAATGCCCAATGACTTAGTCCATGTAGAGGATAACTAGGGACTCTGTTTGTTTATATATCACACATGTATTAACGTTTCCTATTAATACAAATTATAGCATGGTATAAAACCTTATTATAAACTTTAATGAGATATACAATAAATAAAATCATGTTATTTATTTTCCTCTAGGGAATATCTCTTTCAGAAATTTCGAAAGGGAGGGAGGATTCCTAGTTGATCTAGGAGGGGGCTTGGACGCACCCCTCCTCCTAGTCCAGCTCGGATTGGCGTCCCTAGTGGGAGTCCAACTCCATCTCCTATGTCCTTTTACTTTTTTCCCTTTTCTTTTATTTTCTTTTCTTTTTCCCTTCACATAAAATAGGAAAACAGCGGAAGGTTCCTAGTGCCATGATTGGAGGCACTGAGACCCACCTGTCAGCTCCACCCATTGGTGCAACCTAAGGGTGAAATTGCCCCCCTCTGGCACCCCCTTCTCGGTTTTTGTCCGAATCTCTTCTGGAATCCTATGAACCCAATAGATAAAATCATCAATATTATCTAGTGATTTATAACATCCTGGGACATTTCATGCCCTCCGTTATCTCTCATATCAATTTTCCCATACACCGACATGACTTCTCCCGTATAGTAACTTCTCTGAAACAACTCCGATTGACAACATACTTGTTTATGTGACATCGTATCAACATCAAACATTCATAAAACCAATAGCAACATATGTATTATCTCAATTAAAGGTTGTCACGGCTTAAGAGTGTGACCCGTAAAGGCTCAATAACACACAAACATGTTCGGGAACTTACCGAACAATAACCAACAGCGGGACCGTGGACGCCCATGATGGCTCCTGTGTGTTCACGAAGAACGAGGGAACCTTACAAGTTACTCATTGAACTTATTCCCTTAACTTCATGATAACAACGATATCACGAGTTGAGACTATGCGATCTTGTCTGATCAAACTCTTTGATCATAACACATATAGAACTCGTTACCGACAATATCCTAATGTCCTTGTGATAAATCACACTGTGTGTGGCCATATGATTGGTTGACATCGATGATACTGAGAGGACCCGAACCATGCATCTCTCTATCATCTGGAGGAGTTGAGTACTAGTCTTGAACGAGGATTGGTACTTGACATCCAAGGATTTTCCTGAATTTTATTGGAGAGAAAAAGGAGAAAAAAAGGAAAAAAAGAAGAAGGTGGACTTGGACTCCATATGGAGTAGAATCCGAGTTGGGCAAGATAGGGGTGCGGCCACTCCTATGCCAACAAGGACTCCTCCTCCCATTTGGTATGTCTCCCTCTCATCCAACTATAAAAGGACCCCAAGGCTAGAGCCAAATCGAAATTTTTAGAGCAATCCTCTCGCTCTCTCTCTCTCTAGTAAAATAAGAGGTATAATTAGAGCTTCTAATTAGAGCCCCTCTAATTGAATTCGAGCTTATTCTAATTGGTTTTTGAGGCGTCCTCTCCCAATTAGATCTACCTTCTAATTACTCTCTCTCTCATGTGTTGAGAACTCGACCTTCATATACACCCGCGGCGTCTAGTCCTAGACGATGAAGCGCTGCAGAATTGGCCCCGGCGTATGTGTGCATACTCTCTAAGGGGTAACATATGAGACCCACACTCTGCTAGATCAAAGTGTTAGATACGGGGAGTTGGCAACATTCTCACCCACAGGCTTATGCGTGAGGATATTCTACAGGCTTCATCCACATCGTCATCAACACCTCTTCTGCTTCCATGGTGTTTGGTACACGATCTCGAGAACTAGATCTTGGAATTATTATTCACTTATATATACATAGCTAGATCTTGGTGGTTGCATAGCATGCATGACGGAAATTTTAAATTCACGTACATGCAACCCATTAATGACAACTTCATATGTACTTTTCTAAAATTAATTACAGTTGTTTAGTCTCTTTTAGCAAGATCATATACTTGGGTCGGTTCAGTACTATTGTTACCCTAACAATAAACTCTTATGTTTTGCTATACTTTTAATCATGTCCATGATCAGGAAAATGTGATAATCTCACAAACCATAGGCTACTTTCAGAGACAAGATTAATAACTATTGTTTGTTTATGTCTTCATACCCGCACAAAGATTTTCCTTTGAAAACTCACTTTTCAAGTGCTATAACGGTTGTAGCATGATGACATAAACTTACTTCTGAACTTGGAGATGGAATAATAACCGAATATTATTGTCTCTAGGGAATATCTCCAACAAGATTATGTTCAAATGAAGATGGACATGAGAGAATTTATGGGGGAGCAATTTAGAAGTCTTCACCAAGCGAAGCGCAATCAAGAAAGGTGGTTCAACTTGAGGCGATCAAGACCGTCATCGTCTAGCTCAAGTGGATCGCGCAAGGCAAAGGTATAAACTTGATAGGCTTTCATATTTTACCGGTCTCACAATGTTAGTTGGGAGACCAGGTTATAGGATATATACCGTACTATGAAGAGGGGCTCCCGAACGAGTAACTCGATCGTATCTCGTTCATAGAGAGCTCAAACCTTTGCATCTTAGGCATCATATTTCTTTGTTATTATGAGGGTTTTATCCATGTGCGGTTTTAGAGCTTGTAATGCTATTCAATATAAGCTCAAGTTCATCAAAAATGGATTTTGTATGACAAACATATTGTATTTTTTATATTGGAGGTTTTACCAAGTATTCTTTTATATAGAGGTTATACATTTCCCCATTTTGTTTTATCCTCCCTAGTTGGAAAATTATGATTCTCTACATGATCTTGTAGAGCTCTTCGTTTTAATTCCAACGAGCCCAAGAACGTCAAAAAACAGATTTCAGATGCAAAAGATATGACCATTTTCGTATTTGCCTTTTCTGCAGTTTTCAGGGGGGCAGAAGTTCCGGGACTAGGCCGGAAACTTCTGGCCCCGGAAGTTTCCGGTCAAATATCCGTGCCCCATCCAGTACACATCACCAGAGCCATACGGGGGTTCCCGAGGCCAAAACACTTTTGGCCCGGGGAGGCCGGAACTTCCGGGGTAAGTGTGGAGACTTCATTTCTAGACACATGTAACGACTAGATTTGTTGGTAAGGTATAAATAGCCTCCCCCTTCCCCAAGAGGACGTTGCCCATCCCATTTTCTCTCTTTTCCATTGGTGACCCTCCAAATCTTGGGTTTCTCTCAATCCCTCCAATGATTCTTGCTCCCACTTGAGGGAAAAGAGAGAGGAGATCTAGATCTACAATTCCACCAATAAATTCCTCCTCTTTGTGAGGGGAACCTATTAGATCTAGATCTTAGATTCATTTGTTTTTTCATTGTTCTTCCTCTCATCTTCCTCCATAGCATTAATTCCTTTCGTGGGATTTGAGAGTGAAGGGTTTTGACTACTTTGTGTGTTCTTGCCATTGCATTAGGTGCATCGGTTTGGGTTCCCCACATGATTCATGAAAGAGAAGTTCGTGAGTTTGTTACTCTTGCTTGTTTGGACAACGGAGAGATGGTTCCTCTTGGGTTCATTGAGCACTCTTAACGGTTAGTGCTTGGAGCTTCCATCTTGTTGCAAGAAGATTCATTGAGAGCCTCCAATTGAGTTGTGGAGATAGCCTCAACCTTGTGTAAGTTTTGGTTACTGCCTTCAAAGACGACTTCATAATGGAAATGAACATCTCCCTTACCGGAGAAGCTAAAGGAGAGTAGGGTGAGCACAACTATGTGCTGGAGTGCCTTGGCTACTTCACACCTCTCCAACGAAGACGTACTTCCCTTGAGAAGGAACTTCAAGAATCACATCGTGTCTCCTTGTGTTTCGATTATTTCTATACCCTAACTCGTTACTTATGCATGTATCTCCGTGATAGTCATCATGCTTTAAGTAATCTATCTTGCTATCAGCTAGCTAGCTGTATATCTTGCATACCATAAGTTGCTGGTGCACATAGGTAAACCTATCTTTTTTAGAGTATGTGCTTGATAAATTAACCGCTAGTTTTATTCCTTATTTATTCAGGGTTAAACTGTAATTATTTTAAAGCGCCTATTCACCCTCCTCTAGATGGCATCCTTGTACTTTCAGTGGTCAAGGGGTGAAAATAGGTCCCAAAAGGTCTTTATATTTTTTTCCTTCCCATGAGGATATTCCGTACTAACTCCAATTCCAGCATATTTTATCCATTTCAACATCTTTGTAAAAGAGTCTTAGAGCTCTTGATAAATCTGAGAAAACGGAGATTTTATTGCAATTATATAGAACCTTCGTGGAGCTCAGAGTAATCTTCACACATGTGATTTTTTTTTGTAATGCAGAATATATTTCACGTTGAAAATTTATGCAATTGCAGAATACATCTATATTCACATGTAGATTTTTTTTATATTTTTTAAAGTTTTCAAATACACTTTTTGAATTTTGGCCGAATAGAGCGTGAGCTCACTTTGGCATTTTTGCGTGTACTTTTTTTTCCTTTTGTTTTGTGGAAAAGCCTCTTTACTTTATTCTTTTGTCAAATCTAGTATTGTATGTGTACACTGTGATCCCACGAAAAAGTAAAGTTTGGAGCGTCACTAGTGTATTAGAGATTTCTTGAGTGAATCAAACCGGGTTTGGATGGTTGGATGATGGCTAAACTTGTAGCTCATCGCAGTTTAAACATGAGAAGATTTGTCATACGATGTGTCTCATAAAGCAGATTTTTTTTTTGTGGGAGGTGATGTTCCCATCGTCGTCGATAATGAGTCGCCGGTGGTGAGTTCGTCAATCTCAAACCTGACCCGCCGTCTCAAGTATTTTGGAGGTGTTTATAGTGGTAAATTTACTCTCTCTGTCTCAAATTAATTGTCACAAAGATGTCTCAAATTATTTGTCACAAAGATGAATAACAGTGGATGTATCTAGACATAATTTAGTGTCAAATACAATTAATTTAAAACGGAGGGAGTAGTGAGTGGTGAACATATGCATCTGTAACGTGTTTCTAGAAAAAGTTATAAAAACGTATGGCGCCCGGCCTTTCCACAAACATGGCATACACTCGCTGCCAAAAACACCATTGGATGGATCACACTACACCAAAGACATGGTGTCACCAGTTCACAAAATAAAAAAGACACACGTGGGGTGTGAAAAGTGAAAACCCTCAGATCACATCTGGAACCGCCGAGGCAGGGGAGGGCGGAAGACCAACAACAAGAAAAGCATACTTCAATCCCCCGTTCCGCCCCATCATCAAACCCCCCTAGTTGCTGATTCCCTTTCCAAAGATGACCGTTGGGCGCTGCCCCCTTGAGATCCCAGATATACTTCGGCCCACCCACGAGGACGACGACGCTCTCCCGGTCCCCACGAATCCTCGCCTTCGCGCACCGCCCCTCCCCCTCCACCACATTCTCGTTTTCTTCCGCGCCCGTGCCCACGCCGGCTCCACCCTTGCCGATTATTCCCTCACGCGCTCCACGCCTGCCCCCGCGCCGCGACCACGACCGGCCGGGAGGGTTGGTCTGCGCCTCGATGGCGATGGACTTGGCGCCACCTTCGCCGGCGCCGGTCGTGGATGACGTGGTGAAGCCGGAGGCGATTAAGGAGGAGGAGGAGGTGGTCGTGGTGGTGGATGGGAGCGCGGGAGGGTGCGGCGGCGAGGCCGTCGTGGTGGCGCCGGCGGACGCCGAGGTGGAGGGACACCCCTACGCCTTTCCACGTGTCCGGGCCGCGCAACCTGCCGCAGCCCAACTGGAGGGAGATCATCAGATCAAGCTGGTGACGATTTATTTCCCTCTCGCCCCTTAATTCCATGGATTGCAGTTTCCTTTTGCTTTTGTGGGATCGAAACGGCCTGTATGGTGGCGTGTCTGGTATACGAGTTTGGCATGTGCTGTGGATTAGTTGAACCTGCGGGGATTATCCATCCGATTAAGAGACGAGCCTTTCGATTGTGGTGAGATGTGAAAGGAGGAGATTGCCTTAGAAAGTGCCGTCCGATTGCAAATGTTCATCCGCGAAGGGAGTTTATTGGCCGAGATGAAATTTGCCGGCTTTGGTCGATTAAATAATGGGACCAAATTTTGTTTGGTTCGCAGTTTGCAAAGGAGGTACTAGTTGCAATTTGCAGTACCCCGTGGTATGATGTACAAACTTGGGAGATGGAATTTAGCCGCACTCTGATTCCTCTTACAGGAAGCTATATGCAACTCCATGATTTCAGGCTACGTTCAAGGATAGTGTGGTGATTTGCCGTGCTTGTGGTGAAGGTCATTAAATTTCTCTATTTTTTTCTTAGGTTGCTCTGCTTCTACTATGCCTCCAAATGAAGGTTTACATGACTAAAACCAAAGGGTTGCCTTCGGTTTTGGTTCGTGGGCAATGTACCTGCACATGCTCCTGCCTTTTCTTTGGGACCAAGGTCTTGCTCTTAGAGGGAACTTGAAACTCAGCTTGTTTTATTTCCTTAAACCAGCGCATCCTCCCTTGATGGAAATACAGGAATACCTTCCTTTTTGTTATAGGCTTATAGCAATATAGGATTACCTTCACAGTTCTGAACTTTGTTTTTATGTTAACGCGCTCTGTTTGTGTAGCAATATGACTCTAGTTTTTATGGCAAGTTATGAAGCCTTAGGCTTTTGCTTCAATATTAAGTCTATTGTGTTTTGCCGCCTTTGCTGGTTAACTATGTGCCTTTGAGGAGCATGATTCTAGTATGTTAATGCAATCTAAAACAGCTCAATGACGTGGGAAAAGTTCCCATCATGTGTTCCCCTTATGTTTCGTAGTTTGAGATAAAGAGGGAATGGCCGTAGAAAAAATTAACTATTCTAGATCATAAATTAATCGGTGGACAAGAGGTTTCGTAATCATGTAAACTATGGAAATATGCATCGCTTATTCCGACCAAAAATATGTTGGCATTAAGGGGACACCAGCTTGCAGGACTTTGGGGCGAATCATATTGGTAATTAACAAGTCTGGAGTTTTTGGGGAATAGGAGACGCATCGACATTGCAAACTATAACTCATCCGAGGCCAGAATGCCTGATACCATTATTGAAGTGCCCATTTCTAACAGGGTTTATGTTCCGTTACTTCAACAAATGTGTCCTGAAACACTATACTTTGACACACTCATATGTTGCATATGTGACTTTTTTCGTCTGATGCCTGATTTGCAGGAAGGATCCAAATTACAAGAGAATGGTGATGGCTTGCTTCATTCAAGCAGTCTACCTTCTTGAAATAGACAGGCAAGATCAGAAAGCAGAAGAGGATGGCCTTGCTCCAAAATGGTGGAAGCCCTTCAAGTACAAGGTCACGCAGACATTGGTGGATGAGAGAGATGGTTCTATATACGGCGCGATCCTTGAGTGGGATCGGGCTTCTGCTTTGTCTGATCTTATCCTCATGAGACCAAGTGGGGCACCAAGGGCTGTGTTAGCTCTCCGAGGCACATTGCTGCAGAAACCTACAATCAAGAGAGACCTGCAAGACGATCTTCGCTTCCTGGTTTGGGAGAGCCTAAAAGGTTCGGTAAGATACACCGGCGCTTTAGAAGCACTGAAGACCGCGGTCGAGAGGTTTGGGAGCGCAAACGTTTGTGTCGCTGGGCACTCGCTGGGAGCTGGCTTTTCCCTTCAGGTATGCAAGGATCTTGCCAAGCAAGGGATCTGCGTAGACTGCCATCTGTTCAATCCACCTTCCGTTTCACTTGCCATGAGCCTAAGAAGCATGAGCGAGAAGGCCAGCTATCTGTGGCAGAAAGTGAAGGCAAGTCTGCCATCAAAGGAAGAAGCATCGCTTGACAGCGCAAAAGAGGAGGGTGGTAGCATCAAGAAGAGACTACGCGGCGCAGAGAAGAAATGGGTGCCACACCTGTACGTAAACAACAGCGACTACATCTGCTGTCACTACAACGCGCCCTCTTCCGCCGGGCCCGACGGCGCACCGGACGAGCAGCAGCAGCAGCAGCACCGCAAGGCGAGTGAGATTGCTGGCGACGTGGTCGCGAAGCTCTTCGTCACGTCGTCGAAAGTCCCACAGAAGTTTATGGAAGCGCATGGGCTGGAGCAATGGTGGTCAGATGGGATGGAGCTGCTAGCCGTGTCTGACAGCAAGCTTATACACAGGCAGCTGAAATCTCTATACACAGCGACAGCAGCAGTACCACCACCGGCAAAGTCGTAGAGACGGCTGATATGGCCGTTTCAATGGTCGTTAGAAATGCTCTTTCTAGTCGAAGTATTCATAGAGTCGAGTAGTGATCAAACGGACTTGTAATAATAATATGGGTTAGTAAACACATTTCAGTCGAATACAATATATATACTCTAATGTGCAAGTGCATCTACCGTCAAGTTGGAATATAAGTACTAGCTTGCAGAATGTACTACCATCCGTGTTTACATGTCCCTCCATCCATGAACTGAACTGAAATGCTGCAACTCGTCGGTATGTAGGATGACGAGTGGAGAGCATGGTCCCAGACTGAAATGTTGCAACCTGTTGTCACTCCGTAGCATGGCAAGTGGAGAGCAAGGTCACAAAATGCTAATTTTTTATTGGTATTGGTTAAGTCTGACAAATAAGTTATGCAATCCGTATGAGTCCTCTCCTTTCGCCACTCACTGATTCTGTCTTGTTGGGAGCCAAGTAGAATTCACCCGTTGGATTTTGTAACAGGGCAAGTATCGAGTGGAGAGCAAGGTCACAAAATGCAAAACATATTTGGTTGAGATCCCAGAATAAAGGATATCGGATGATCGATTCACCATTGATAGCATTAACCCTACAAGGAGGAATGAAACACATGCCACCACATCCACTAAAGAGAAGGAAAAGAGAAAAGAGAGGCGCCGGGCCAAGCCACAATTCAAGAGTACTGATTGGATCAAAAGAATCAAATCCCTATTCCTATCATCTGAATTCCAATAGCTACCTTCCCGAAAGAAATAGTTTC
Source organism: Alopecurus myosuroides (assembly GCA_028641055.1). NCBI lineage: Eukaryota > Viridiplantae > Streptophyta > Magnoliopsida > Poales > Poaceae > Alopecurus > Alopecurus myosuroides. The sequence goes on along the minus strand of CM054058.1, from coordinate 214,635,434 downwards.
CCCAACCCTTACTTGGTTTGAAAGCTAAATAGGTTAATCAGCCCTTACTTGCATTGATGGCCAGGTCCTATTTCCCATCCCTTGCGAGCTTGGTAATCTAACAACCCTTCAGGAGAGAGGATAGCCCGGACACCATAGCTTATCTGCCCTGATTTCCGAAAGCAGAACTACTTCGGTTGCAAAACACATTTGGTTGATTGTGACAAATAACTTACCCAATCAGTATGAATAATTTGATTTCTTCACTGATTGATTATGTTCTGTTTAGTTAGCAAAATACTAGGCCTCCTTTGATTTGAAGGAAACGTGAAGGAAAAGTAGAGGATTAGGAATTTTTCAAGAGATGGTACTGTTCACTCCTTTGATTCATTGGAATGGTGAGAAGGAAAACCATAGGAAATTTTCCCTAGATCTCAGTTTCAATACAAAACGTAGAGGAACAAAAAATGAACTCAGACCTCATGGTTTATTTCCTTTGCACAAGGAACAAAGCAAAGTTTTGCACCTGTCATCCTTTCCTATTCCTACCCCTTTCATATTCCTTTGAAATTCCTACCCTACGAATCAAAGAAGAATTTATTGGTTAAGTCCAACAAAGAAGTTATGCAATCCGTACGAGTCCTCTCCTTACTCCACTCACTGCTGTCTCGTTGGGAGCCAAGTAGAATTTTCACCTGCTGGGTTTTGTAGCAGGGCAGGTGTCAAGTGGAGAGAAAGGTCGCAAAATGCAGAATGCATTTGGTTGATTCTGACAAATAACTTGCGCAATCAGTATGAATCATCTGTTTCCTTCACTGATTGATTCTGTTCTGTTAGTTCGCCGGACTTGTAAGATAGGAACAAAAAATGGAAAAAACGACTCCGCTGGGGATCGAACCCAGAATCTCTGGTTTCGTAGACCAGCGCCTTATCCATTGGGCCACGGAGTCGTTGTTGAAGGAAGTGTAATCCAGCCATATATATTTATGTCTAAAACATAGAATGTTGTGTACCAGTATTACGGCTGTTACGTGATGGAATAGCCATTCAGCTCTCCAGAAGATCTTAATCGTTGTGCTGCAATTGCCAAACTCACACGCTCTACAGATGAATGATCATGACAAACTCGCACGCTCACATAGGATACGTCACACGTATGAATATTGCGACATGTGCACTCCACACCGCTACTCGATCGCTCGCCAATACGTGTGTACGCATTATAAAGCGCCGGTGAGCATTCAGGCCCGGCACATGCGCGCTCCCTGCGATCGACCCAGTCGAGTGGTCTAAGGTGACATTAACTGAGGCCAGGGAGCCGCTAGCTGGCTCTCGGACCACATAAGAGATTACTGTCTCACGTGCCCATGAGCATGGACACATCCTGCGTACTCCCTTCGTTCCATATTATCGTTCCATATCATCTAATATGGAACGGAGCGAGTACGCATTATTACGCGCGATCATCCACATCCTTGCAGGCTGACGATTAACCCAGATAGCCAAAAGACCGTCTTGGTATCTTTTGTGTACTGCAAGACACATGATATCCATCCTCTTCAACTTTATGGTCTTTTTTTTTTTTGGTTCCAGATCATGCATGATTGCGCATACATGATTCTTTTCCCGTAGCAGCTGATCTGCACCCCTCCCTTTTTCCTTTCCTCTTTCTCGTCTCCTTTCTCTGCCTTGCCTCTAGTCCAAGTTCACGCCGGTATATAGGGAGAAAATACAGCTGAAATGCATGCCATGTGATCCATTTCCGATTTTCTATCGCGATCATGGTTTCATAGATCCAGGTGCCTGCTACTATTTTGCGCTGTGTTATTACCTGTGCAAAATGGCAAACAGAAACCCGATTTTTTAAAGAGTCCCGATCGTATATAAACCACGATGCAGAGCCTAGTACATCTGGGAAAACTCCAGTCGTGTTATCTCCATTCCTATGTACAAATTACAAAAATAGGTAGGGGGCCTTGGGCATTGGTGCGGCATTACAGCGTCGATCGATGGATCGGGGATATCATCGTTCATCGATGATCAATGTACTAACTGGAAACGAAAAGAAAAGCAAAATACGCCACCAAGATGGGCGCACATCGGCGGGCAGGCACTAATTAGGCAATCACGAGAGATCAAAAAAGGCGCTACGACGTACACCAGGAGAGCTAGCGACGGTTCAGCGGCCGGCCGACTTGTCGCCGGCGCTGGCGGCGACGACGGCGTAGGGCGCGGGGCGGCGTAGGCCGTCGTCGAAGTTCTTGGCGTAGCTGGCGGCGTCGTAGCCGAAGGTGATGGGCCGGGACCTGGAGGCCGACGTCGGGGAGTTGCTGCAGACGCACCTGGTCTCCTGCGCCAGCCGCCTCAGCAGCTTCCGCCACGCGCGGTGCCCGCACCAGCCGACGCCCGGGATGGCGTCGCGCGCCGCGACCTGCAGCCGCCGGACCACCACGGCGGCGGTGCCGCGCGCATGCCGGCCGGCCGGCGGCCACGACGGGGAGGACGGCACGCAGGCCGACAGGCTGACGGAGCGGGGCGGGTCAGTGGTGGCGCCCATGCCCATGGCGTGCTGTCGTGCCGCGGGGGGGACAGGGGAAGCTGGGAGAGGGTGGCGAGATCGGGAATGAGAGGATTTCCTGGCGGTTATATGGGTAAGTAGCATGTCGCCACGAGAGGAGTGTGATGGCAGGACAAGTGGTAGAGGGAGAGTGTCGACAGAGGTTAATTTTGTGGTGGTTGCATGCATTCGATCGGGATCATGCTATTATTAGACAGGGAGGTTAATTTTGTGGTGGTTAGTAGTAGTTACATACATGGATATGTAAGAACGCTTCTTGTGGAGCTTTATAGCAGAGCTCCTTTTTTTTTTTTGGTTATGCTTTGTGTTGTGTCAACATTTCACCATTTGGTCATCTGCTCATATGGTAGAAAAATGAGCATAAACTCTTGTTTTTTTACAACAAGAAGAAGTATAAACTCTAAACTCAAGGACCTGCAATCTGCCATGTAAAAAGAATCCCCTATCAGTAAGTGTAATAGCGTTTTCATTTGATGTATCTGGAGCATGATTCAGTTTGTCGAGATGATAGTTAAACATGAAAATTTTACCGCGGAACACCCGAGAAAACAACAAGATGCAGATCACGGGTCATGGAGTCGTACCAGTTGAGATCAACCGTAGCGGATTTTCTGTCTACGGTGAGTCAAGATGCGGATGCCTACGAATTCTTCTCTGTCTTTGTATATAGATTTTCAAAAGGAGAGGTTAAGGAAGCGACATAGACATGTCACATGTTTCCATGGAATGAAACGAAATTGTTTCTCTTTTCCCACGGCAAGAGTGAGGTGAGCAGTAGAAACTTGATGAGAGTGAAGCAGCGGTCCTGGATACTAAATGCTACACGAGCTGGCAAATTACGTGGACTGGGTGCGCCAAATCAGTAAAACATTATTCAGAGCACATATCGATACATGAACCTAGAAAGCTAATTAAAGTGCACCCAAAGTATGAAATTCCCCGCAATCACCGTGAACTAAGCATGTTTAAGCAAGTGGTAGGTTCAATCTATGCACGTTAGGGGTATCATCGTCGAACGATGAACCGATCATCCATGATTTCCAAGGCCAGCCGCCCGCAAGTGGCAGTGTGGCAACAAACAACTGTCAAGCAAAATCGTAAGGATAGCCGACTATGAACACCGATGCACTGGAGAAAACACTGTGTGCCATACTTATTTTCCAACACTACAATGCTGATCACCGAGGGAAACCCATCACACTATGTCCAGCTGAACAGAGCCCATGTTTCCGCTGGTGATATAAATTCTCCATGTGCCGTCTACTGCGCAAGGGATGGCAAATTTGGTGACTAAAATCGGTCCATAAAGGCTTCATGTCAGACCAAAAATGGCCAAAATAGGTCAGCAAATATTGCAATGAGCTGGCAGCCACATTGCAGTATTTCTTTCCGTAGTGAGGCGTGAGAAAAATGTCATTATTAAAACTCCCATGAGATATTTGCTTTCTCTCTCCACTTCATAATCCAGCCGTCTCTTATCTTCCCCTCCTCTCTTTTGACCGAGCCCTTCTATGGTGGCCTTCAGAAGTTGTATTCAGCTTCCCTCCCATCATCAAACATCTAATCCGTCGTTTAGCACTGCAGCAACATTGTGTAGTTGCAACGAAACCACCCTGACTTCTCTAGACTTGCCCAGGGATCCATCATCCATCATCTAGCACTGAAGCGATCGACGAAGGCACATTGATTTTAGCGCTGACCTTTACATTTCTACACTGATCACACCATAACAAGATTGCAAAAATCTTCTGATGCTCCAAATTTCGGTTTCCAGGAAAAAGCTGCCTGCTAAAGGAATCAACAACATATCATTAAACAGAAAATCTGAAAGGAGATAACAAACTGGCTGCCAGACAATGAAAAAGGTCATTTCTATGGCTATTTACATTTGTTTCTGCTTCAAACATAAACAAAACTCTGTTCTAATGGATAAACACATACTGCACAATACATGGGTGAGAACCTCGCTACATCCACTGGTAATTCCACTGTTTCCATCGTTAAAGCTACCTTCTAGTAGGAATTACAGGTCCATCCTGTACTGGCAAATCGTTAGAAAGGTAGTAAATGCCAGTGTCACTGATGGTGTTGGTAAAAGTCCCAGCACATTAAGCAGACCGAAAAGTTTCCACACGCTCGTTTGTCTTCAGGTTAAATTGGGCTTGATTTGAGAGCCTACAGATTGGAAAATATTTTATATATCGAGCTCCTATAGTATCATCACTTCATCAGTATTCACGAGTAACAACCTCCAAATAATTTAACCTGGAGGATGTAACATTCGGAGTACCTTGTTAGAGGACGTAACAGCAGTTCTCCACTGTGGATCCTGTGTAGCGGGTGGTCTGTCCCTGAACAAAGTAACCACTCTTGACTGGGTGGGTCTTTCTACTATAGGCCGTTGTGGCATATCTCTCATGACCCATAAAACAAATCCTGACGGCACCGACGAGCCTACAAAACAAATTACATTAGCAGAGTAGTTCCATTAAAACTCGGCAAAATTAAGAACTGTATGTATTTGTGCTTCCTGTAAATGGAGCAATTAGTGGGCAGTTAATAAATCAATGGAAAAAAGGATATGGATGGTAAAACCACAATACACAATGTTTTTTCTTTCCTAGCACTAGGCTGATTGCTCGGATGCGTATTGTTATTGTCCTTATTTCCATTGTTAGAGAAAATACACCAGATGAGTAATTATGTCTCTGAAAGGTATTCGCATTACTGCACATGTTTGATTTTTATATATACAGTTGATTAGCACAACACCCACTAGGTATGGGGAGATAAGCTGCAGAATTGTCATAGAAAACCAGATGATATAAAGAAATAGGAAAGTCTGCCACCGAGGTACTCAAGGAGTAGCAAGGAGAAGTAAGGAAGTAGGCACCAAAGTAAAAGCTAGACCAGCATCTTCTCCTATTGAAATTCTTTTTTTCGAGGGTATTCTCCTATTGAAATTCTTGGAGAGAGCATAAAGGCAAGCACACCATAAATTCCATATAATATACCAGTGAAAAGGAAGACAGAGTCGTCAAATTAATTAATCTAATACCCAACAACTATAAATTCTTCAATTAGGCCATAACTATACCTTTTTGTTTTACCCTAAAGTTGGGTGCATCAGTAAGTAACACAATATAGTGATGGAGGGTATGTTTGGTTCACGCCAGGGTCAGCCCCACCAAATTCTGGGCACCCCCAAAATTTTGGCGAAGGATGGCTCCGCCTGCTGTTTGCCCATTCTTGGCAAAACAATTGTACTGCATCGAACCGGGCTAGGCCGGGCTCGCCAAGTTTTTGGGAATCAAAACCAAACAATAGCCGGATATCACGGGCGTGCCAAAATTTTGGTAAGGCTAGCATCAGCTTAGAACCAAACGTACCCTAAGTAGTTCAATCTAATATTAACTTATTAAGACTGAAAATCAAATCAAGCCCGGCTTCAAACTGGAAGGGACTGGTGATCAGAGGGACTATAGTTGTGTGCATGCTTAAGCTACGCCTACCACAGTACCATAGTTTCCTCCTTTTACTAACTTCCAGATTTAAATCCCTAAATCGCATGCAAAGCTTCCAGGTGGGAGCATGCCCACAAGAAGAATGCATGCGCTATCAGGCGCATGCACATATATCTGATGGGTAATGGCAAAGTAAACAAATAATAATAATAATAACCCCATCCTAATATATAATAAAATTCCATGATTTAATTTAGTGTTATTCTAGGAACAAAATAGCCCAAGGGTACCTATTAAATAGTATAAAAATAGTATAACAGCATTTTTGACGATGTCTGCATCTGTCGAGTCCCAATTCAAAAGCACCTGCAGACAAGTACAGCAAATTGCATGTCATTTAACAATTTTACTGCGAGCTCATGTATTATGGAAATTCGCATTGGTGTAATCAAACTTACTGGAACATTAGTTACAAGTGCTAGTATAGCAGAAGACGAGAAACAAATCAGGGAGACAGCAGCTAAACTGGCAACCTGCAGAGAAACAATCCTTGACAATTTGATATGGAGAAGCATGTTGCTAAAAAATGCAGCTTGTTTAACTTTGCTCCATATTTTCTTAATACAGTGAAGTATTCCAGTCTGATTCTGCTAATGCATGCTACACCTAGAGTGATCTCGAGAGAAATATACCTTCCATTTCTCAGTTGACACAGTTTCAGAACGCACTTTGCTCATCTTCGAGAATAACAGTGCACCTTAACAAGATCAAGATCATCAAACCAAGATGGCGAAGGCAAACCCAAGATCATGTTAGAACATGGAAGCTTCACACTCCGTAAGTCATAATGACATGACAGCATCTACTACTAGTACCAAATGAATGCCAGAAACTTTAGCAAGATGAACAAGGAACAAAACAGAAACTGACTTGTATTTATAAGATTTAATCTACTGGGACGCATACATGAAAATGAAAGAAACGCAATTTTTAGGTTGAAAATATCCTGAATTGGCATCTAGGACAAAATTGTGACATGATGTACATCTAGACGATATTATATGCTTACCATAACATGCCAAAGCACCGCCAAGTACTAGAACAACTACTGAAAATACATCCAAATAAACCTGCAAAATAAAATGTTTGGCTAACGTCTATAAAGCAATCATGTTAACTAAAGAAGAGTTTATAAAACTATAGCTGGAATAGGTGCAATCCTAAATTTATCAAGGTAGTGGAAAAATATAATGAAGTGTGATAAACAAAAGAAGACATGCAAGCAAATGATTTTCCAAAACTGACACAAAGGACAAGCTTGTAACAGAGAATCTGCTATTTATAGCATGAGACTTGAAACAGAATACAAATAGAACATTCAGGTTCTGAAACTCAAAGGAAAAGAAGAAGAAAAAACTAGGACCATCTCTAACAACATCTCATGTTTGGTCTGTGAAATATCCCGTTAATCTTCCACACATTGATTTGACAAGGGAAATAAAAACAAAAAAAATCATCTCCCCGTCTATGTTCTGCAAATGTATAACCGACCACCGAGGCCATCAAACACGTCTCGGCCATCGTATCATGGCCGATTCGGTCGCCCTGCCATGGGCGCCAGACCGTCCTTTATAACCTAACCCTCCGCATATTTGAACTGTAGCCCTATACGCATATTCGACATCAATATCAACATCATGCCTCCGCGTCCGGAATTTAACAAACTTGCATCCTGGTGTGAAATGGAATTTGCTCCAAAGATGTAATGATGCAATTTGCGCATACCCCAACATAGAGTGGATGCAACTTGGGTGGCACACTAGACATTAGACTTCCAAGTGTTGATAAATAAAATTTTATATTTATTTAGGATAAATATGGTAGCTTTTTTCAGTTGTCGAAAACAACAATGATGATGTGCAAAATAGGTGCACCAAATGCACCCCACACAGAGAGCTGGATAAACAAAAAATGTAGGTGCGCCTTGAATGGATCAGAAGCAAGACTAGCTAGATTTCTAGATATGACTGTAAAGAGGCACGTGAGAGATGATATGCAACAGGTACAGGTCGTATTCAAGAATACATAATTACATATAGGGTGTGTTTGGTTGCCTGCATAAGGGCCAACCAGGCCCACCTCATGCAAGTTTTAGCGTCTGGATGCCAGCACGAGGCCGTCTAGGTATGCCTGCATGAACCAGGCCCGATAGGAACGCCTGAATCGGCCATTTCCATGGGGCCAGGCCCAGTCAGGTGCAAGTGGCAGCGCAGATTGCACTAGTGGAAAAGCGAGTGATACGGCACGTCCCTTCGCGTACATGCACCATGAACTGCCGACCACTCCCTTTCTCTCACCTTCTCACTCTCCTCTCACCCCAGTATCCACTTGGTGGTTTGTCTCCATCGACAAACACCGCCGTCTGGCGACTGTCTGCTTCCTCTACGGCGGCAGCTGGGAACAAGATCGACTTCTTCCTCTATGGCAACGGCTCAACCCTTCTCATCCTTGTTAGCAATGGCGGTAAGCGCTCTGAAATCCTAGGTTAGGATGAAATGTTTTAGATCATGGTGAGGGTTAGCACGGTTGGTTAGTGCAGATCTATGTGTAGAACCTCCCTTATTTGCGCATGGGATGACATGCAAGGTAGATTTGAGGCTAGATCCGGTTGCTGTGAACAGTAGGTTAGTTTGATTTGGGAGGAGATCGACGAGCTGACGTTGAATATGTATGGGGCACAATTTCTGCATGTTCTTTTGCATTTCATGCAGACTACCACATTGTGTTGAAGGAAGGTCCATTGGTGTTAAGTGGCATCTATAAGTGCAACACTTCTTCATGCTGCCTAACATGTTGGACCTTCTCTACATAGTAATGTGGTCCTTGTATGAGGCAGCTGTTACATTCATCCAGAAGTCAATGATGAGATAATCAATGGCACCCTTTGCAACACAATCTGCACGCAACCAAACACGCCCTTGCCGTTCGATAAGAACAATGTCACGCTTGACTTTGCTATGTCTTTGATTACGTACAATGTGTGCAAAGTGGGTGGCTGATCTTTATCTAAGGTCATGTGTGTGTTTTCTTTGTGCAGTGGTCGTCAGGGAAGAAGTTGAAACTTGAGGATGGATCCTCTCTGCTGGTAGCAACGGAAAGTAGTGCTGGCAAGAAGCCTGTAGATGATAGTGCTGCCACGAGGAGGAGACCACTGAAGGTTAGCCACTTTCATGAGGTGACCCCTAACATTTTGCGAAGGTGTTGTTAGTACCTGGTTTAGGGATGCTTGCCTTCCAAACTTCCTTCATGCCATGGTTAGGTGGTCCACTCAATAGGACCATCAAGACGAGGACTAGTAACGGATGTTCCTGGTTGGTGAAGACCAGGGACCTCGATGATGGCAAGGTGGTGATGAATGCTGGGTGGCCGTGCTTCACCGCTTTGGCATTGCTCGCTCAAAGTAAGATACTTCGTGGTGTTCAAGCTGGTTGATCCTTCAGTCCTAAAGAAGGTGATCAAGTGTGGAGATCGTCCCCCTGCCCTTCGTATGAGGTAGAAGTGACCTGCCTTGCTTATGTAACGTATTGTTCTGACGGTGGTAAACCATGTTGGTCCTTTTGTGGTAAACTTGCTTATGTAGTATTGTTGCTTTGGTGGTGATACTAGTTAACGTGCTTCCGTTTTGAAAATAAAAAACTAGTTAATGTGCTTTAGTTGCTTCGTGGTTAAGTTCTTACGTTGATTTGTGTTTATGTCCGTATGTTGTAGTATGATGTAGTGTGGTGTGTTGTGGAATGATGAAGTGTCAGATAACCTCACTACTCCAACAGGAAGTGACCACATCAGGGCATTTGCAAGCAACCAAACACCAGGAATATGCATCACAGCCCAAAACTGCTCATGCAAGCAACCAAACGCCGGGCCAAAATGGCCATCGGGACTGTTCCCTCGCCGGCTGGTTCGCTAGCTCATGCAAGCAACCAAACACGCAGCTACGAGGGGAATGGGGCGCCAGCCTAACCAGCCCATCCACAAGACATGATTTAGAACCTATCTTGCTAACAATGGCCTTTTTGTTATCCTTTTCTAAGTGAACTTTATGGGTGTTTTTGACAAGCTTATCATTCTTTTCCTTCACCACTGGATATGGGACTTATTCTCATGGGTGGAATCAAAATTCTCACATTATACTACATTTACAGGGCTCATCAGCATTTCTCGTTTTTTGTGCACATTGCAACATGTTCGGGATATAGACCTTGAAAAGTTGTTTTTAAGAATGTATGTTATGTAAGACCAAAATGCAGCTTCAAAGAAGAACCAAAGCAGGATACAGTAAGTTGCTGTTCCTCGTACCTTTTTCAGTACTGATGAATCAATCGGATTTTCTCCCCTGCCAAGCCAGATGAGGATGGCAAAGGTGAGCATAACAACAAATGACAGGACTAGCACCTGCAATAAAAAAAATATTAGGCCAGTAAAAGGTGCTGCATAACAGATATTATATCATGGTAGAAGCACTATACAAATAAGATGAGAAAAAAAAACTCCAAGCACTGTCTAATGTATAAAAGACAGATACTCCAGGAATATGTGATCTGTGTGAGCCAGAGATAAAAAGAAAGTCATGGCAAAGTAGCCAGTGAGTTAAATGATGGAAACAAGCTTACCAATATCACAAATTTTTGCCGGCTTCCAAGCTGTATTCCTGAGAAACACTTACGACGAATATTAGCAGGACGGGTGCCAGGTTTGGTTTTTGTTTTATCTAGTAAAGCTTCATGGTGACTCCTTGCATCATCTTCATCTTCATCATTTGTCTGATGACACAGGTCAACCCTGTAAAACCATTACTTTTCAGAAACATAAAGAAAAAGGCATTTGCAATTGTGAACAAGAAAACAGAAACATGAACGTGCAACGTGAAGCCTTCATCACATCATCAGGAAACCTAACTATCGGGGAGAGCAAGGGAAGTATGAAGGATTTGTGTTATCACAAGCAAAAGAGCATGCTTTCTAGAAGGATCAAAATAAAAAACTGCGGTTGTGCCCATGTTTCCGGATGCATATAGATAGATGTCATCCTGACATTTGATTACCCGTTGGCACTAGAGAGGATTCCATTAGAGTAACTGCTTAATGTGCTGCCCATTTAAAAGAAAGAGAGCTTAACAGAAGAAGAAGAAAAAGGTATGCAGGTACAGTGTGAGAGGCCACAAGGTGTGGGGGTACTTATGGTGAGTGAATATTTCATGGATATGGTATAACATACATTTGATCTAAAAGTGGTGTTTGCATGCCTTAGGCGGTTAGGCCTGTACAAAAGGAAGAGAGTATACCCAAGTGAATTAACTAAAACGAGTCTTTTTTAGGAATAGATAAAGTGAGAGACTGAGAGTAAGGATGTTTTCAGTATCAATAACCTGCAGGCCCAATATCAGCTTGTGACTAGGTCCCATACTGGGAGCTATATATGGGCTGTGGTCATCTAAAAGTCCACTTGTTCTCCAATGGGGTGTAAGGGGTGACTTAAAGTTCATTATTTGTTATGGAATCAACCTGGTTGTGTGAAAGTGCAAAGTCCGATTACTTAGGTTGCATTTGGCATTGCGGTCGATTACGATAATCCGGTTTTCTCAACCCGCTTTTGTCTCACCTATATCAAGCATAGTAAAAAATGTAGGGAAAGTCCAAAGGCGCAATCATAAACAACTACGGCAGCTCCATGTATAATGTGCCTAACTAGGCACCAAAAGAAATTACTCTGACTCACCAGAATGACAGCAATAGTAGAAAAGAAGCGAGAAGCAATATCTGTGGACTAGCTGCAAAATAATGATATTTTAAACTGTTAGAAGATAATAAAACAAGATAAGATAAGAGCGCAAGTGGATAAAAGTGGAAGGACAATAGAAAAGCTAAACATCCAGGACAACATACCCATAAGAACAAATCCACATCCATGTACCCAAAAAACCCATCTCTCACAAGTAGCGATGATGGTAGATATGAAATACGCAAGGAACACTGCCGCGTGATTGAAAGAATGGAAGTCAGTAGTAATGATGCAGGTCATGAAGTATGCAAGGAACACCGTCCACGGATGGAAAAAAAAGTATACATTGTTATGATAATTAATTACTACAACAACCACAAGCACTTTTATTTTCAAAACATGTCAATGATGAAAAGCATTTTGCAAAACTATGACAACCGCACTTCTGAAGGATATAATGGTTGCCTACAAAAGGACATACTGGTCCACAGCTATGTAACAGAATAACTAAAATAGCATGCTTCTTTATATCTTTAAAGTTGCAAGTCAATTAAGAATTAATTATACACTAATATGAAAAGCATTTGGCACTGCAAGAGCTATTACACTTGTGACACAACATGCTAGTTAGTAGAGAAGGAACAGATTTACCAGAATAATGTTTCTTTCTGCCTCCAAAATTAAAGAAAAATATTATTAATTAGGCAGTAATCAATACAGCTACCCTCAATCAAAATATTAAACGTGCATCAAACCTATCAGAAGGAAAATAGTATATTAGAACACACTCTAGGTTAATTTTCACTGGTTCCATAAAGCAATCAGGCGCACAATTAAAGCTTGAATAGTAGCAAATCAAGTTAGCATAAATTACAAATTGAATGCTAGCAACTATACTGAACGCTTGAGGGATTCATTAACCACAAACTACATTTTGCAGAAATTTTCAATGTACAACAATGGAAAACAATATCAGGACCAAAGGTACAAAATGATTAAAAAAACATATACTGTATTAATACTTGTCTCACCTAAGTTGCATAGGCCAATCATTAAATGAAATATCTGCAAGAGATTTAATATATTGTTAAAGATCTAGCAGCTGAGATCATAGCTCAAATTGAAATAAAAGTCAAAACACTAATTCATCGAATTAAATCATAATGCTGAGCTCTGGTATGAAAACACAATAGAGCAATTATTGATTTGTGATTCGACATATCACATGCGAGAAACCTTGTCACTGCTGCTTCCAAAAATAAATAGGGGCTGCTAAATAATACTCCCTCTGTACCAAAATATAAGATGTTTTAGCATTTTTTAGACAACACGTATCTAGACATGTATTAGTTTGTAGATTCATGTGCATCTTGTACTAAAACATGTCTAGATACGTGTTGTCTAGTAAACGTTAAAACATCTTACATTTCGATACGGAGGGAGTAGTCATTTGGTAATCTAAAGCAACTATACAGAGACCCCACATGTTGCAGCAGGAAATTTTGCCATACAGAAAGTGTATAATATAAGGGCCAAATAAGTACTTAGTCACGATAACCAATCAATCATCGAAAAATTTAGAGCAACCATAAGTCCTTACAAAATAACATTACGCAGTTCGACAGCATGAACACCAATCAGGCAATCACATAACTGTTTTGCATACCTTTTGCCGTGTCCATCCATGCTGCTGATTGTGCCTGTGAATTCTTGCCAACTGTAAAATCACAAGCACAGTTATTCTTGGTAATGGGATTTAAAATACAAGATACAAATAACGCAATTAGGGGAAAATGCACAGGAAACTGGCGCCAGTAACTCCAGCCCATATGTATACTCTATTCCATCAAAAAATTCTACAGCTTATTGGTACACTATAACTATAGCCTATTGATATCAGTAAAAGAGACAATGTCCACTCCAGGAGACACCTACAGGATGACAAGACAACAACCATCTGTTCTTTGACCTAAACGACTTGTTGGTTAGAAGGAACGGCTTGACATCCCTTCAATTTTGCTGCCGACCAATGGTTGGTGTGAATTGAATAGAAAAACACAAAATCGGTTCAAACACTCTGGTGAGACTATTAGCAGGATGTTTAACGTGGTTCTTCATTGCATGGTCAAGAGGATGACTGGTTATTTAAAACCTAAGGATCGATAAGAGGTTTTGAAGGGCCTATACACACTTCAAGAATTGCATTGGTGCACTAGATGGTACTCATGTCCGAGCATTCGTTCCTGGTAACCAACAAGTGAATATATTGGAAGGTCAGGCATTGCATCATAGAACATGCATTTCATGTATGCACCAAATGATCAGCCAGGTGGCATGCATGACACAGGAGTGTTATATCATGCTATGAGAGTAGACCGAGATGTCTTCCCGCATCCTCCATAGGGTAAATCACTCTGGCATATGGATAATTTCATCTCTTCAATGGCCATTTATCATTGACTTAAGTTACCTCGTGTTAAAAGCCAGTATTATCAAGTAGATGTCAGCTATCCTAACCGTCCAGGGTAAGATTATGTTCTGAGATTCATAGCATTGTGAAGCCAATTTACTCCAAAGTAAAAGTTCAATAGAGTGCACTCATTTGTGCGTAATGTGATTGAATGGGCATCTGGTTCGCTGAAGACGAAGTTGCAAATTTTACTAGAGATGCCTAATTGTCCGATGGACAGGCAAAATAATGATTGTTGCAGCTACCTTGGCGCTTCACAACTACATACGTGGGCATCAAAGTGGAGATCAATATTTCCGTAAGTGCCATTGAGACCCGGGTTATGTTCTAACCATCCCATCGAGGTACAAATAATAAGCAAAGCTCAAGATGAAACAGATGCTTTGATGTCAGAATTGAATGAGAAGTCTATGCATACTTTATATTGGTCTCTCTTGGTGGCATGCCTATGCCATGCGTTTTGTCCACGGAATTGCAATTGTGATTGTCGAATTGTGTGGTGAACCTGGTTTATGAAAATTTGTCATCGGGGCAAGCTGTAATGCATGGTGTACAACTGAACTTTTCATTTTTCGGGTTCATGTGACTAGTTGGCCAACCATTAAGAAAATGGCTCACCCACTGACCCACATCTTAAAGCAGTCGCTGCACCCAGAAAAAAAAAGGTTGTACCTCGCAGGAATTGAGTTTTTGAGAGGAGAAAAGAGAAATAGGACCACTCAAATGTACATCAATCAACCCTTGAAATGCCCGAAGAAATACCAACCCTTGAAATGAATATGGAGCTGAAAAGTTAGCCAAACAGTTTCATATAGCTCCAGAGTTCACAAGTAGTGCCGAAAAAGGCGGAGTTAATATCTAGAACTGAAAAGGTGAAAAAAGGTGGAGTGGAACTCTTCCAAGCAGGGACTGAATTTCGTTGGTGTTCTCTTATCATGCTCCGTCGTTGGCCGTGTCTTGTGTGGCATGTTTGAACCCCAGCATCCTAAATTTCTGGCTTCGTCACTGCCGGTCGTTAAGGCTATGGATAATGTCTGTCGATCCGATGCATGTAGCAAAGTAGCAACACGTGAACTGATGAACTCATTGCGTAGCTGAACGAGCAAATTACCATACAGTGAAGCTCGTGCTATCCCATTTTCCCATTAATCACAAATCCAAACATCACATGTTCATTAATCACAAATCCATGAGCACAGAACAGCACGGGACAACCAGATGGAATCGACGCACCTGCACGAAGGCAGCGGCAGCAATGGCAGCGTCGATGACAGCGAGCGCGGTCTCAGCTGCGATAATCGGCAGCGGCAGGCAGCCCCCGTCGTCCCCGGTGGCAGCGGCACGGGAGAGCCCGTATCGGTCCATGCCGGCAGACGGGGAGCTTTGCTGCAGCCGTCTGAGGATCAGCGCGCGGCTTGGGGTACCGGGCGGCGCATCTCGCGGCAGGTAGGAGGCCCAGGGCTAGGGTTCCGGTGAGGATTGGAGCGGGAGAGGAGAGGAGCTCGACCGGAGGCGGAGGAGGCGGGGGTGGAGGTGGAGGAGGAGGAATTGACTGGAGGAGGCAGCACCTGTTGGATTGGAAAGCTCCCGGGACCTTGGTCGATCCCGGTGAGGGCCAACGGATGTTCGGCGATGCGAATGTGGGGCCTGGACTGGAGCCCTGGAATCACCGTCCGTCCGTCCGTTGGTACAGCTGCTCTTGGTGTCTCATTCACAGCACATAGGTGTCCTTTTCCTTCGTTTTTTCCGACAACATCGAGGCCTTCTTCAATTCTTTCCTACCTCTTTCCACAAAGTTTTATTCTTCAGAGAAATCATTCATGGTGTGAGTGGCTATCATGTCCGTTAATCCCTAGAAGGCTTCTCAAAGAAAACTCTAATTTGATAAATCATAATATCAACTCGTTGAACTTTTATTTTCTCTTTATAAGTAAGACGAGGACAACTCGTCGATATTCTTCAGAAAAATGGTTGCATCTCTTGACGATGATCAGTTGAAAAAACTGTGATCCGACATCAAAACCGTCGTGGTACGTGCTCTTATGTTTTGTTAAAAAAAACAAGGGGCCAATGTCAATGTCTGAGTTCCACCCTCTTTGCGTACATCCATATAAAGATTTATTCTTTCAAGAAGAAACAAAGATTTTATGCGAGCATAGATAATTCAATTGCGCTTGTTTGATGGTGTTGTTTTATCTCTACGTGCCATTATGTTGTTTTTGTTATTACATACTCTACTCGCACATGCCCACGTAAACTCTTTGTCTCTTCTTAATAACGGATATGTTCTATATAGATGTAAGCATAGAAGGTGGAATTTCGCATCAGCACTAGCCATGTTGTTTTGCCTATCTTGCATTCCTGATTGGAATTGGCTCACGTTGTCAAGGCGTCGATCCGTGTGGCACGAGCAACCATGGCCTAATCGTTGGCTTACTTGTACGTCCCACCCACTCAAGATGAGAGAAAACAACACAATCATGACTCTTCCCTCCAGTTCGCTAGACCTAGACGATTTGTTTAGATGCCTTGGCTTTGTCTTTATCTCTCACACCCTCTCTTTATCTCTATAGCCAGTTACAGCTGGCGACAGGACGATGACGAGCCCTAGTATGACACCTCTTCCTCTTGTCTCACCCCTTGCACTCATTTATCCCATCTCTCTCTCTCGCGTGTCTTCGGCATAGGCGGCCCGGTCAACAACCTCCGCTCCAATAAGAATGGGGTTTGATTCATATGACATATGCTTGTTGTTATGTGATTGTTAGGAACTTGGTATCTTGAGAACTTGTCATTTGTGCTTGCTATCCTGAAATCTTGTTATGTTGTAACATTGGTCATGAGACTATGTAATGTTCGAAATATTATTCATGGGACTTCTTATTATGTTGTTTTCGATTTATGGAGATTATGCATGGCACTTTTTATTATGTTGGTGTTGTCATAATTTTAAGAATTTTGCTTCTTGTATGTATTATTCTCAACATATTAATTGCTTAGTGTCAATATTACCACAATGGTATGGCCCATTGGGTATATTCGTAAGCCATTTCCATGCTTTTCGGAAGTTCTATGTTGATGTGACCGTTTTCCAAAAAAAAAACGGTTGCCATTTTTATTTTAACGTGATATGGAATTATTCAATTATATGCACATGTTGTACAGAAAACGGTTTTTAACATGCATAAAACGGCATACCGGTCATATTCTCGTGCAAGTGCAGTTTAACAATTTGGCCATCAAATATGATTTCGCATTACATCTCAATATCAAATTTGGGTTCCAAATATATGAACTTTCAAATTAAAATATTGGAATACAACTTCAGTATAAGGGTTGTGTCATATTAAAGTTGGAACCAATGCAATGACAAGCCTTTGAATGTATTTATCCAAAGAGAGTCAAACTGGTGAGGTCACTTGGAGAAGAATACCACCATTGTTTAGCACACCGAAGTCAAGAGATCTTCTTCCCTTCACACCCAAATTTTTTGATCTTCGGAGGATTAGAGGAGAAGGCCAAGATCTACATCTTCACCAAGTCGTTTTGAAATTTCTGGTGCCCACGAAATATCCATCCAAATATCCGGGGACGTTCTGCAAGCCGCGCCATTTTTCCTTAGTCGATTAATCTGGTGTCATGTTACCCGGATTATCGAGTATTAACTGAACATTCTGTCATTTTGACAGGGAGAGATATTTTCCCTTATTTTTCATAGCTCCAAATAGTAGTGTGAGATGTTTTCTCACATATGTTTTCGTAGTGGAATTACTAAATCAAATCCTTATTGATTTTAATTCAGATTATGATTCTTCAATTGATAATACCATCTGTTTCTTTATTATCAATATTAGAGTATTATGAGTGGACTCTACAGTATATTATTATGGATAGTTGCAACACAGTGTGAGACATTGTGGATTGCAAGTTACTGGATAAAAGTCATTCGACTTAGTGAGGTTTTTAAAAAGACAGTATGATAATTCATTTGAAAACGCTTGAATTATTAATACTACTACGAAACCAGATTCACACAACTCCAGTTCCTAATAAATCCAATGCAATCTTATCAAAAGTTGATTGCATCAAAAGGTGAAAGACAATGGTCTAAGGAACCACATGCAAAGTGTGAGTAACACCGGATTTCCCTATGTGTCATGGCATCAAAATAACTAGAATATTATTGGCTCTAGTGCAAGTGGGAGACTTGCTGGATATGCCCTAGAGAAGTAATATTCAGTTATTATGTTATCTCCAAGTTCAAAATTAAGTTTATATCATCATGTTACAACCGCTATAGCACTTGAAAAAGTGAGTTTTCAGAGAAAAATCTTTGTGCGGGTGTGAAGACATAAACAAACAAGATTTCCTAATATTGTCTCTAAGATTAGCTTATGGTTTGTGAGATGTCACGTTTTCCTGATCATGGAATTAATTAAAGTCTAGCAAAAATTAGTGTTTATTGTTAGGGTAACAATAGTATTGAACAGACCCAAGTATGTGATCCTGCTAAAAAGACTAAAAAATTGTGATGTATTTAGCAAAGTACATATGGAGTTGTCATTATATTCATGTAATATGAGAATATCTAGTGACCGCATAGTCGAAATTTATGCTTTGGATGTCTCCAACCGTCCACTGTAACAGGGGATCATGGCGTTGACGTCTAGGTATAATCTAGGGCGTGTAAAGGAACTGATGTCGTTCAAGACTAGTACTTAACTCCTCTAGACAATAGAGAGATACATGTTATGGCCCTCTCAGTATCACCGATGTCAACCAATCTTCTGACCATACATAGTGTGATGTATCACAAGGACATCAAGGATATGTATGAGAAAAGATGGCGGTATCGGTAACGATTTTTATATGTGTTATGATCAAAGAGTTTGATCAGATTAGAGCACATAATCTCACCTCGTGATATCGATGGAATCATTAAGTTAAGGGAACAAGTGCAATGAGTAACTTGTACGGTTCTCTTGATCTTCATGAACATATAGGAGCCATCATGGGCGTCCACGGCTCCGTTGTTGGTTATTGTTCGGTAATTTCCCGAACGTATTTGTGTGTTATCGACCCTTTACGGTGAAGGGGTTTCGTATCAGAAAACAAATAATTTCCTAACAACGATAACCGAAACTAGCCAGAACCTATTTCTATGCAGATATAGAGTAACGGAGAAGGAACGATGATCATAACCTTGAAGACCGAAAGCGGGGATTACCCTCCTGCACAAGGGTTGACGATGAAGACGGCCAAGCCAACCTCAAGGTCGAGTGTTCATACCGCGACTAGTACCACAACTCGCATCACCTCGTGAGATTACACACATACGGTGTAGACAACGACTCCCGGTCTCTGGCCCAGCGAAGGTTGCGAAAGCAGAGAGATGGACCAAATATTAATAGCACGGCGGTCTGCTTATACTAGAGAATTCCCAACTCCTAGTACAACTCCAAAGAGAACCATGTTTGGAGAAGAGAGAAAAGGAGAGAATTGGATTGATGGGGAAAAGGGGAGGGGGCCTCCCTTTATATAGTTGGAGGAGGGGGAGCTTTCCCCTTGGCCAAGCCATGTGGGACTAAACCCCAAATGGCTCATGCTTCCAAAGAGGGCAGCCGCACCCCCACATGGGCCCCAAGTGGCCATGTGGGCTCCTCTCTTTTTTCTTTTCTTTCTCCCACTTTTCCCCTAATGGGGCTCTTTTGCCCGGAAGACCCATTAGTAGAATAAATGTATTTAAAATAGAATAAAATGATATTTAATTATTAATTACACTAATTAATAATAAATATACATTTCTTATTTATTCCGAGTCCCGGAAACCCTTCTGACACTCTTCGATCTCCATCGGGCATTTCTCCCTTAATTCTGATACTCCTTCCAAACTCTCCGATCTCTATCGTGATAATCCCGAAACGATTTCGGTTCTCTTTAATATTCTCTTCGTACTAAGATCACTCTTAAACATCGTCTATACTTAAGTGTGACACCCTATGGTTCGGGACTACTCCATACATGGCCGAGACACCTCTCCGACCAATGACCAATAACGGGATCTGGACATCCATAATGGCCCATTTGCATCCATCGATCTTTACGTCGCTTGAACCTTAAATGTCAAGTACCCAGGGCCCTTGCCTTAGTGATACTTTGTTTGTCCGAGCCTTGATCGTCCGGTATCTCATACCCCGTTTAGTATCGTTACCGACATAACAATTTTGCTAGTTCCCGTGTTATTACATCTCCGTGACCTAGTCACATGCTTGCAAACTAATTGATGCAACTGCACCGAGAGGGCCCAAAAGTATGTATCTGTCATTAGGATTGGCAAGTCCCGTTATTGATGGTACGCCTCAACATATCTCTTCCATTACCCAAGAGTCACCTTTATAATCACCCTGTTATGGTGTGACGTTTGATGCAATCAAAGCAATTTCCAGGATAGCAATTAAATATCATTTCATGGTCAAAGGTTATGGTACTACATTTCCATTATCATAACGTTGAACTTAATGACTCTACCTCGTCATGATAAAACACAATGGGTGTGTGTCCATCACATCATTCACCAATGACATGACTCCGTTGTCAATGGTATAAATACCCATGATCATGAAACCTTGATCATCTGTTGCCCAACGGACTAGTATAACTAGAGGCTGCTAGGGACCTGGTTTGTTTACATACCACATGTGTATTAATGTTTCCGCTTAACACAGTTATAGCATGGTATAAAAAATTATGAACATAAGAGTTATGATAATAAATCTCCTTTATTATTTGCCTCTAGGGCATAACTCCTTCAGTCTCCCACTTGCACTAGAGTACAAATAATCTAGTTTGCATTTGATCTAACACCATTAGCCTATTGGTGCCCAGACCATGCATTGCTCATGGAAAAGATTTTTTTAAGTCAACAAATCTTCCACACTCGGATATGTATATGCTTTGCAAAACTTTCATGTCACCTAGTTTGACATTTTTCCGTATCTTATGATATCGGTGAAATATATGTTTTGGTGACGGATTAAGAATTGAATCGTTGCGTAGCATGGGCCTTGAGAGTCTAAGAGATCTTTAAAAGGACACCATACCATCTCGGGAAAACCATCTAAGTTAAACCACACTTTCTACTTCTAAAGTAGCCATATACTCCTATACCTATGTAGATTGTGCGGCAGTGCTTACACATTCCACTTCGCAAGCTAACCATGTCTTTTCTGAAACAACAGACTCCTCCTATATGAGACTTTTTGGTCGTGTGAGACTTATATCATCATAACTCCTTACGGCAAGTTGACTTTCACTCTCACCCCAGACCAGAAAACATAACTTTAGTTCTCACCAGACACTGAAATATATACTTAATGTTTCTTCATCGATCCATTCAGGAATCGCTCTAGAACGTGCTCTTCTACCAAGAACTTGGGTCACACCAGGTTGAGCATTCAACATGGTAATATGACAAAACCTATGACAAAGGCATAGAGGATGACAAACCTCCTTTTCTTCATTTAGTTATTGTTGACATGCGAGATAAACTCGATAGTTTCCTTAGTCATACAAATAAGAACTCATTTGTTGCTTGTCCTATTCTAAACACCTTCAGAATCCTGTGTAGGAAAATAATCCGACTTAATGTCATCAAGCTCCTTGATCTATACACCATAGATCTAATGCCTAATACTTTTAACTTCATTCATAGAGAATTTATACACTTAAATTATCATTTATACTTTGCTTAGAGGATCTGTATCGTTCCCAATATGTCACCACATATAAATCTTTCCAATATGTCACCACATATTAGTTAGGAATGATACCTAGCTCCCACTCAAATATGCCACCCACATATAAGAATAGGAAATTTGTTTTAGCTCCCACTCAAATATTCTATTCACATATAATGTTAAGAAAAGCTACTTAACACCCACTCACTTTACTTTAAATGCAGGTCTCCTCACCTATATTGGACAACTCCAAAATCCTTTGATTACATTATCAAAGTGAAGATTCCGGCTCCGATATACTTACTTCAGCACATGAATGGAAAATTGAAGTTTGCATACGTGTCTAGCATCCTTAGGATCGACAAAACCTTCTTGTTGTACAACTACAACTCTTCCTTAATGTTGCCATTAGGGAACACGGTCTATTAGTTCATCTAACAATTTCTCAAATTGTATTAACTGCTAAAACAATCCTAAATAGACTTAAGCTTTGCCACCTGAAATTAAATCTCCCTGTGGTCAACTCCTTGAATTTGTCAAAACCATTTCGTGAAAAATCGAACTTCACAGACAATTGTTATTCCTTCAGTGTCTATCTTCTCATAAAATTCCATTTGCTCACTACTTCCTGGGGGCCATCTACCCAAGTCACCACTTGGTAGTCATACATGGATTTTATCTAGGATTATATATGGCTCATACCCATTTCTCGGACTTACGTCTACCATCTCTTCTTCGTAGTTTGTAGGTTTGTCTCGTTTTACCAACATGACGGTCATCACAAGACTGCCATACCACACTCCGCGGAACGCATTCTAGTATTCCTACAATCTTAGTAAGAGTTTTAGATCAGAGTCATGAGCATAACCACTAACTTTCTTCTAGAGGACGGTTACGGAAATGACTTCCGCTACGCCACTCGATGCCCGGAGAGAAATTTCATGAACTCCGTCTTACTCTACTTTGTCTCTCACTTATACCCTTGGCAAGATACGACTTCTTGAGCAAGGTATGTTCCAGCAACAAATTACCTTCATTGTGAAAGATGTATCCAGTTAATTTACCAGATATTCTAAAAAGATGAATTTATCCGCTTTAGGTTCGAACACATCGAAAACCCAAATTATGTAAACGACAATCTAGGCTAAAAGG
Source organism: Alopecurus myosuroides (assembly GCA_028641055.1). NCBI lineage: Eukaryota > Viridiplantae > Streptophyta > Magnoliopsida > Poales > Poaceae > Alopecurus > Alopecurus myosuroides. The sequence continues at coordinate 214,612,277 of CM054058.1, read as the reverse complement.
CCATGCCATAACTCATATGGTATTGTCTCCACAGATTTAGATGGTTTCCCTATTATCTAAAGTGAATGTTTTTATTCTAACTCAAATGATAACAATAATAACTCGATAAGAGATATTTATCGACCACACATTATCCAATGGATTATGGTCGCAATGTGCAAACACACTATAGCATTGTGGTGTGCTATGCAACGCAATTTGTGAAACCCTTTTCAGAAGTCTTCTGATGATATACCAAAAATCATAACTCAAATCATTGTCTCCTCGATTAGCATCGCAAGAAATTGATTTTCTTGTTAAGTCTACTTCACTCTGAACTTGTTTGAACTCATTAAACTCTTCATACCAGCGTTTCATTAAGTGGATATGCCCATATCAACCCAAATCATCGTTGCAGTTTACTGCACTCTGAATTTGTTTGAACTCATCAAACTTTTCAGATCAGCATTTCTTTAAGTGGATATATACATACATACTCAAATCATCGTTGAATTTTAAGAAATAATGATTTCCACTACTCGGTTGTCGTTTCCCAAACGGTATCTTTAGTTATCTTTGTCCATGAAGGACAATGTTCATGTGTCAAAAGATTAAATCTAATGACTCAAAGGTCCAACAGGGTGGAGCCTCCTTACGCATATAACATTGACTTGACTTCAAACAATAGTGCCACATGAATATGGTATCGTTACTAAGTTTATGTCTTTGGCATTAATGTTATGAATGCAGGAACTTCTACTCAAAAATAAGAACAATCCATTCATAACCAGTGTATGATCATTAATATATATCACTCATAAATATAGGAAAACGATTTGTCACTAACACATATGAATAATTGTCTCGCTTGTGGCGAGACACACTTATAATGATCATGCTAACATGTGATTGTAAAATATCTTATTCAAATGGTAGATGTAGAGGGAGAGTTTTGATGGTAATCGCAACATCTTTCTTTCCATCATCGACACACATTGTCTCCTCGTCTTTCCAAGCCACTCAAGCAGAAAATCTTGTTTTCATAAAACACGACTAATATCATAACTCAGTTACTGCAATGAGTATTGGTTTAGGTAAAAATCCATAACGCGTATATCATATATACCATCATCATTGATGACAACGGGTAATCTATTTCATCTTCTCGATTTTTCAACAAAACCAAGAATTCATGAAAGTGAACAATTTGCCTTGCAGGACATAGTCCATGAAAAACTATCTGCAGTTAGGGTGGGCAGCAAGCGCAACACCTCATCACAAGCAAAAAACGCGTATATCATATATACCATCATCATTGATGACATCCCGGTAATCTATTTCATCTTGTCGATTTTTCAACACAACCAAGAATTCATGAAAGTGAACAATTTGCCTTGCAGGACATAGTCCATGATAAATTATCTGCAGTTAGGGTGGGCAGCAAGCGCAACACCTCATCACAAGCAAAATTGTATGTCATTTAGTAATTAGGATCAACATGGTGTTTCAGTGTCATGAACCATGACTACCACGTGTTCTGAGTATTCTCCTCCATTTTTCTTGAGAAGAAAACCTGACGTATGGTGCATACCGATCATTAAGCTCAGTGATCACTTCGAATGTTCACAATGTACATGCAGTTTACTCTCTATGGCAGAGATCATAGCATACTTGACTATGATGAAATTACATGCACAAACTTGATAACCAAATTATCTCTTTGTTAGCAGAATCTCCAAGTTTAATTTCCAAATTATCCACACAAGCTTGATAATCAAATTATCCCATCGTTAACGGAATCTCCAGACTTATATCCTAACGGGTTTTGTATCATATAGGTCTAAAATGTTGAACATGGTGTATCCTCAAGCTATGGTATAAAACAATGAAGGTGGACCCACCTTTTAAGTTTCTCAATTGCACGAATTCATCTAAGTTTGAGAGGGCTACAGAACATGGTTTTATCTATAAAGGTTTTGGAAATACATTTAAAAATATGTTCATAATACTAGGTTCATGTTTTCAAATATATGACACACACACACACACACACACACACACATATATATATATATATATAACATAAATTCCCACGTAAACAAACATCCCTCACTTTGTTTAGTGATCACATGACCCCCATCCACCACACCTCCCCCGATCGTCACAACCATTGGTGTAACTTCATAGATAGACAAAACATGTCAGTTGCATCGTTCATGCAGCTCATGCTCGACCTTTTGTTCTTCTGTGTTCTGAGGCCATGTCTGTACATGCTAGAATCGCCAACTTAACATTAGTGTATCTGACTATTGATGGAGTGTAGACACACGCTCGTTGGGAGACCCCATGCGCAAGGTGTGAAGAGTGCAGCAGCAAGTTTTCCCTCAGAAAAGAAACCAAGGTTGAATCGACCAGTAGGAGAAAGAAGCACTTCTAAAGGTTGGTGCAGCTGAGATGGCAGGGCGCACTACCGATCAGCAGCAACGTGGAACCTACACAATACAATCAAATCATTTTATCCCAACGAAGCAGTGAGGTTGTCAATCTCACCGGTTTTGCTGAACACAAAGATGTTAAACGTATGGTGTGAAAAATAGTAGGAACAGTATGAGAACAGTATGAAAGCAGTAGGTGTTTTATCAGTATGAGGAAAATGGATCGGGGTCCACAATTCACTAGTGGTGTCTCTCCATGAAAGATAAATAACATGTGTGGTGAACAAATTACAGCTGGGCAATTGACAGAAATGAAGGATGCACCATAGTGCATATGCAAGACATAAAGATTACTATGTGATTCATGCAGGCATTACAACAAAATACAAAGACCGTTATCCAACTACATCTATGTCTAATAATCCACCCTCCGAATATCATCCGAACAAATGTTGGGTATTAAGTTGCAAGCAACAGATAATCGCAGTAAGCAAAGTGTGTAATGTAAACAATAACATCATCCCTAGACAAAGCATTGTTGTTTTCTCCCTAATGGCAACAACACATCCTCCATCCGTCACGTTTCTGTCACTTGAGCACAGATGCAATGGATGCATGAACCCACTATCGAGCATAAATACTCCCTCTTGGAGTTACTAGCATCTACTTGGCCAGAGCATCTACTAATAATGGAGAGCATGCAAGATCATAAATAACATAAGCATGAAGATAAAATGATAGATTGATAATCAGAAGACATAGCATTCAACATTCATCAGATCCCAGCAAACACAACATGTAGCATTACATAAAGATGATCTTGATCATGATAGGCAACTCACAAGATCTAAACATGAGGTACAAAGTGGAGAGAACAACCATCTAGCTACTGCTATGGACCCGTAGTCCAGGGATGAACTACTCACGCATCACTTCGGAGAAGGGCATGGTGGTGTAGACCCCTCCGGTGACGATTTCCTCCTCCGGCAGGGTGCCGGGAAGAGCTCCAGAACCCTCCCGATCTCGGGATGACGATGATGGTGGCCTCGGGTGTTTCTCGGGAAAATGTGGGATCTCCTTAGGTTTTACATCTCGGGGGATTAAATAGGCGAAAGGGCAAAGCCGGTGGAGGCCTGGGGGCCCCACACCACCCCCTGGCGCGGCCAAGGGGGGCGCCGTCCTATGGTGTGGGCCCCCTGAGGCCCCCCTCCGAGTCTCTTCGGGACTCTGTGGAACATTCGGGAATTCTAAGACTTCTGGGCTTCGAATTTTCCAATTCCGAGAATCTTTCCAGAACAACTTTTCTGAAACTAAAAACCACAGAAAACAGGAAACTGGCTGTGTGGCATCTTGTCAATAGGTTAGTCCAGAAAATCGATAAAAAGGCATAAAGTGTATACCAAACATGTGGGAAACAATAATAAAACAATATGGAATATCATAAATTAAGGATACGTTTATGACGTATCAGCCGTGCATAAGATGGCTTACACCCGACTTATGCGAATGTAGAAGGAAGCATTAGATCGTCACTACCCACTTCACAACGAAGAACTTTCTTGTGAGTGCCACACTAAGGGAGAACACTCACATTGGAATTAAAAGAGGGATCATCTTATATAGCTACCACCGAATATATATCATAATATATAGATGCATATAATATCCACACAATAACATCAAATGAAAGAGTGTAAATTTATATGATATGGTCGTCGTGCCTTGATCTGCATCGTGTGCTCCGAAATAGCACCAGGTCCTCGATGCCTCCACATGAAATTGTTAGTTGGAATAATTCATAAGATCACCTTTACCATGTCATATCCTTTGCCCCCTACAAGATAAAGTAAGACGCCTCTACTTTATCTTTATGAAAGTTTTACGTGGCTCATGGGGCTGTCGAGAAAGAACCATTTCTTACCTACTAACCTGCAGCCACAACACCGATCAACTAGTTGTTTGTTATGTATCCCGTTCGGGCCTCGCATTGTAAATGCTATGACATCTATTGTAAGAGAAACTGACACCCTCATAGTTGCATATGTGCTACAAGACACATGTCAGATGCAGTGTCGGTCTCGCGTACGAAGTACAAGTGAGGTTAGCTTCGGGCCGCTATCATGAAACAATGCCAACATCATGAACAAATACACGTGAGGAGGTAACAACTACCAGATCGATGCTCTCAATCAACATGAGTTCTAACCGTACTTCTATGTCTACGCGTAGAATGACTCTCATACCACTGAAGGGGGCTCGTAGCATAAAACAAAAATATTCTAACAATGATAACCGAAACTAGCCAGAATCTTTTACTATGTAGATATAGAGTAACAGAGAAGTAACAATGATCATACCCTTGAAGACCAAAAGCGGGGATTACCCTCCCGCGCAAGAGTTGACGATGAAGACAACGAAGTCGACCTCAAGGTCGAGTGGTCATACTGCGACTAGTACCAAAACTTTTAGCACCTCGTGAGATTCCACACATACGGGTGTAGACGATGACTCCCGGTCTCCGGCCCAACGAAGGTTGCGGAAGCAGAGAATTGATCGAATGCTAATAGCACGGCGGTGTGCTTATAGTAGATAATTTGCTGACTCCTACCACAACTTCAAAGGGAACCATGTTTGGAGAAGAGACAAAACGAGAGAATTGTATTGATGGGAAAAGGGGGAGTGTGCCTCCCTTTACATAGTGGGAGGAGGGGGAGCTTTCCCCTTGGACAAGCCATGTGGGACTAAACCCCACATGGCTCATGCATCCAAGAAGGGCAGCCGCACCCCCACATGGGCCCCAAGTGGCCCATGTTGTCGAGTCCTTGACTCGGCAGATCCCTCGTATGGGATACTAGGGTTTGTAGATTAGGAGACGGATGCACGCTGTGATCTCGACGGCTAACAAGGAGGCAAGGTTTGCCCAGGTTCGGGACCCTCGTAGAGGTAAAACCCTTACTTCTTGTTTGATTCGTATTATGATGAGGTAGTCAATCTGTTAAGATGGCGATGCCATGTGAAGCGTACGAGGTGTCTCCATGTATTGTCTATTCTATCCTTGCGTCTAGTTGTGGCTTGTCTCTCGCTTGTCTTTTCTCTCCTCCCTGGCTTTATATAGGTAGCCAGGAGGGGTTTACAAGAGTCCTAGTAGACTACGAATATGAGTTCTTGTCTTGTGCTACAAGAAATCGACTATGGCTTCTTGGACCTAGATGCGCCTTCGAGTGGGCTCCCCGTAGCGTAGTCATAAACGTATCCTTAATTTCTTATGTTCCATGTTGTTTTATTATTGTTTCCCACATGCTTGATATACACTTTATGTCATTTTTATAGATTTGACGGACTAACCTATTGACAAGATGTCACAGAGCCAGTTCCCTGTTTTCTGCTGTTTTTAGTTTCAGAAAAGTTGTTCTGGAAATATTATCGGAATTGGAAAATTTGAAGTCCGGAGGTCCTAGAATTCCCGAAGGTTCGACGGAGTCCTGAAGAGACCCGTAGGGGGGCCACCCGGGGCCCACACCATAGGGCGGCGCGCCCCTGGTCGCACCATGGGGTGGTGTGGGTCCCCTAGGCCTCCACCGCCTTTGCCCTTTCGCTTATTTATACCCCCGAGACGTAAACCCTAAATATATACCACTTCATCCCAAAAAACACCCAATGTCGGCGCCATCGTCATCCCGAGATCGGGAGGGTTCTGGAGCTCTCCCCGGCACACTGCCGGGAGGGGAATTCAACATCGGAGGGGTCTACACCACCATGCCCTCCTCCGAAGTGATGCGTGAGTAGTTCATCCCTGGTATACGGGTCCATAGCAGTAGCTAGATGGTTGTTCTCTCCACTTTGTACCTCATGTTTAGATCTCGTGATCTGCCTCACATGATCGAGATCATCTTTATGTAATGCTACATGTTGTGTTTGCTAGGATCTGATGAATGTTGAATGGTATGTCTTCTGATTATCAATCTATCATGTTATCTTCATGCATATGTTATTTATGATCTTGCATGCTCTCTGTTATTAGTAGATGCTAGTAACTCCAAGAGGGAGTATTTATGCTCGATAGTGGGTTCATGCCTCCTTTGCATCTGTGCTCGAGTGACAAAAACGTGACGGATGGAGGATGTGTTGTTGCCATTAGGGAGAAAACAACGGTGTTTACCTAGTTTACATTGTTTACATTACACACTTTGCTTATGGCGATAATCTGTTACTTGCAACTTAATACCCAACGTTTGTTCGGATGATATTCGGAGGGTGTATTATTAGACATAGATGTAGTTGGATGACGGTCTATGTATTTTTCTGTAATGCTCGCATGAATCACATAGTAATCTTTAAGTCTCGCATATGCACTACTATGCAGTCTTTATTTTTGTCAATTGCCCAGCTGTGATTTGTTCACCACACATGTTATTTATCTTTCACGGAGAGACACCACTAGTGAACTGTGGACCCCGGTCCTTTTTCCTCATACTGATAAAACACCTAATACTTTCATACTGCTTTCATACTGTTACTACTGCTTTCATACAGTTTTCCTACTGTTTTCCACACCATACGTTTAACCTCTTTGTTCAGCAAAACCGGTGAGATTGACAACCTCACTGCTTCATTGGGGCAAAGTGATTTGATTGTGTTGTGTAGGTTCCACGTTGGTGTTGAACCGGTAGTGCGCCCTGCCACCTCAGCTGCATCAACCTTCAGAGATTGCTTGTCCTCCTACTGGTCGATTGAACCTTGATTTCTTTTCTGAGAGAAAACATGCTGCTGCACTTTTCACACCTTGCGCTTGGTGTCTCCCAATGAGAGCACGAAGTCTCCCATCAAGCTTTTATGGCGCCGTTGCCAGGGAGGAAGATAATTTCTGCAAGTGGATTCTCTCACTTCCAATCTCTTTACTTTGTTTTTGTTTTGCTTAATTTATTGTATTTTGTCTTGTTTGCTTCTCTGTCAAAAATACAAAAAAATAGTTCTTATTCTAGTTGTTAATTTTGCTTTATCATGCTTGCTATCAATGTTTGATGTCTTTGAAACTAGATCTTATAGGAAAGGTGGATTCACATATGAACAACAAAAATATTATAAGGAACACCGCTTGTCACAAAAAGGAATACACTTATGGGAGCAAATTAATAAATTGCATGACTATGCTAAAAACTTGTGATGTACTTATAATGTTACTTATTGCTTTAATAAATCTTGCTGCTGTAGGAGGTATAAACACCTCCCTTTTCAATGTAATTATAATGATGATGTTACCATATCTTCTTATGTTAAGGGAAATTATGAATTATATGATGTGGAACAAATTGAATAATTTATTGCTTGGAAGGGTGCATTCGAAATTTCTTATTTACTTGAAAGTATTGATGATGCACCTTATAAATACGAGATTTATGGTATACTTGAATATTTCTTTGATAATTACAAGGATTGTAATTACTACATAATGGAATATCTTAATAAATGCTCTCAACCTAAGGAAGAGACTAATGCCTTGCAGGAACCTATGGAAGAAGAAACTGCTGAATCTGGAAGCTCATTGGATGAAAAAGAGGAGGAGAGTGATGATCAAGAGGAGGAAGAATGGAGCTACCCATGTATACCTCCCAATGAGAGTAACTCTTTAACTCATACATTATTTGATAAAAGTGATGATCCTATTGATTCTTTTGAAATATCCCTTTTTGATGAAACTGATACTTGTTATACTTGTGATCTTGATATTACTATGAATGAAACTTGCGAGAATGATATTGCTACTGTTATTTATGATAATCCATGCTACTTGGATAAATCCTATGATAATCCTCTATTTATTCCAACTATTGATATGCATGAAAATGAGGATTTTTGTTTAGAAAATATATATGATAATGCTCTTGATGATGGTCCTATGTTACCTGATGTTATAAATTATAATGCTACTAAAAATAGGATTGCTATAATGTGTCCTATACCTTTTATGAGTGATCAATCATCTTGTTTTGCTATTGCTAAAAGTGGGAAGAAAGAGGAGCTGATTTTAAATTTTGATCCCACTATTTTGGAGCTTGATATGAATTGTGTGCTTTTAGACCATGAAAAACGTGCTTTATGTGATAATTATGTTGTTGAGTTTGTTCATGATGCTACTGAAAATTATTATGAGAGAGGAAAATATGGTTGTAGTAATTTTCATGTTACTAAAACACCTCTCTTTTTGTTGAAATTTTTGAAGTTGCTCTTGTTCGACCTTCCCATGATTTCTAGTTTGAGCTTTTTTAATTTATTTCTTTACAAGATTCCTATGCATAGGAATTGGTTTAGACTTAAATTTATTTTATACTTGCTTCTTGATTCTCTCTTTTTCTTAATTAATATTTTTTATGTGAGCATCTTCTTCACTTGAAAACACGTGAATCCACTTTTCTGAGCCTAGCTAAAAGGCGTTAAAGAAAAGCACTTCTTGGGAGATAACCCATGGTTTTATTTTTCTTTGTTTTTCTCTGTATTCTTTGAGTCAAGGGGTTGTATATTTCTGTAGCAACTCCTTTGTATCTTTCTTTTCATGTTTTGGTTGTTCCAAGTAAGGTTTTTGAGGAGAGTTGGAGTTGGTTTTCGGATTTCTGCGCAGGACACAGATTTCTGTTGTCCACCGTAAAAAATCGTATAAATCATAGAAAATCAGAATGACCTGAAATTTCTTGTGCTTATTCCTCGGCTAATTCCGCAACTTTTTTTGTTCTTTAAGTTTTTCGATATGAGCAACGTAGGTGCCTCAAAAAAATTCGTCTTTACAGACTGTTCTAGTTTGACAGATTCTGTCATTTTTCTTACATTTGCTCTTTTGCGATGTCAAGTGGATTTCTTTGCTTCATCAAACACCAGTGGTTGGAGCTAATGTTTAAAAGTATCAATAGCACTTGTGCCATACATAACCAATGGATTTTTTATTGTTGCACTAACCCTCTAATGCGAATTACTGTTTGAGTGTGGTGTGAAGGAAGTTTTCAAGGGTCAAGAGAAGAGGGTGATATATGTGATCAAGAAGAGCGCAAGGTCAAAGCTTGGGGATACCCCCGTGGTTCATCGAAGAATATTTTAAGAAGACTCAAGCATTTAATCTTGGGAATGTCCAAGGTATCCCCTTCTTCATCAACAATCTATGAGGTCACTTCTGTTGGAATTTATGTTGGGCCTCACTAGCCAGCCCACCTAAGCCCAAATAAATCCTGAAATTGTCATGGCCCATTCATGAATAATACAAATGGGGAGTGGGACTAAAGTTTAGTCCCACATTGCTAGTTTGGAGAGAGTGGAACCACCTTATAAGGTGAGCCATTCTAGCTCATGTATGAGTTTGCAAGGCAAGAGAAGAGGTGTGCCACACGCGCGCTCCTCCTCCGCCGCCACGCCTCGCCTCGTCACGACACGACACGTCACGACGCGACATCATACGGCTCATTCCCGCCACTCCAAAGTAAATTGCTCATGTAAATTTCTTGCACCTGCGCCGTCTGTCATTGCGGCGACAAGGCCAATCCCTTTCAAGGGTGTGGACTATAAGAGGTGGCGCACGAGAGCAGTGCTATGGTTTCAAACCTTGCGCTGCTATGCGGCCACCAAGGGCAAGCCTGAGGGCGATCTCAATCCAGCACAGCTGGAGGCCTTTGAGAATATGGACACTATGTTTAAAAGTGCCCTCCTCAGTATTATTGACGATTCCATTGTGGATCCGTATATGTCGTTTGATAACGGCAAGGATATGTGGGCCGCACTTGAGGCCAAATTTGGGGCCTCGGATGCTGGCAGCGAGCTGTATGTCATGGAGCAATTCTATGACTATAGGATGACTGATGAGCGCTCTGTTGTTCAACAGGCTCATGAGATACAGTCACTCGCTAAAGAACTTGAACACTTTAAGTGTATGTTACCGGACAAATTTGTGGCCGGAGGCATTATTGCCAAGCTTCCATCTTCATGGAGCTCCTTTGCTACTTCTCTGAAACACAAGAGACAGGAGTTTTCTGTTTCGGACCTCATCGGATCTCTTGATGTGGAAGAGAAGGCGAGAGCAAAGGATACACGTGCTCGGGTTGCTGAGGTAGGTTCTTCTGCTCATGTGGTACAGAGGAAACACTACCCGCCCAACAAGCCTAAATATAACAAGAAGAAATCCGAGGGTAAAGGCAAAACCGATGGCAAGTTTAAGCCGTCGCACTCTACCAACTTCAAGAAGAGAAAGGGGTCATGTCACGTTTGCGGTGATCTGACTCATTAGGCTCCAAAATGTCCTAGACGTTATGAGTTGCAGCAGCAGGAGAACAGCGGCAAGACCGCTAATGTTGTCATGGCTGACACTGAGATGAAGGATTCTGGGTACGGTATAGTTCCCACTATTCTTTCAGTTTGTCATTCACCTGAATGGTTAGTTGACACAGGTGTCAATGTACATGTTTGTGCTGATGCTTCCATGTTCTCTTCTTATCAGGTCACAGGGACTTCCCCCGTGCTGATGGGGAACGGATCACATGCTACTGTTCGTGGTGTTGGTACGGTTGATCTGAAGTTTACTTCGGGGAAGATCGTGCGACTGAAGAACGTTCATCATGTTCCCTCCATCAATAAAAATCTCGTCAGCGGCTCACGTTTATGTCGAGATGGTTTTAAGTTGGTTTTCGAGTCTAATAAAGTTGTAATTTCTAAGTATGGACAATTTATTGGTAAAGGCTATGAGTGCGGAGGCTTGTTCCGCTTATCCTTTGTCAGATATTTGCACCAAAGTTATTAATAATGTTTGCCACGATAATGATTGTGATGTTTGGCATTCACGATTTTGTCATATTAATTTTGGTTGCATGACGCGGTTAGCAAATATGAGTTTAATTCCGAAATTCCAAATGGCAAGTGTGTGTTCAAGCTAAGCAACCTCGCAAATCTCATAAGACTGCGGAGGCGAGAGACTTGGCACCACTAGAACTTATACATTCTGATCTTTGTGAGATGGATGGCGTATTGACAAAAGGTGGGAAGAAATATTTCATGACACTTATTGATGACTCCACTAGATATTGTTATGTGTATCTTCTGAAATCTAAAGATGAAGCTTTAACTTATTTCAAGAACTATAGGGCCGAAGCTGAGAACCAACTTGATCGTAAAATTAAACGGCTTAGGTCTGATCGTGGTGGAGAGTATTTTTCCAACGAGTTTAATTCTTTTTGTGCTGAACACGGTATTATTCATGAGAGGACGCCTCCCTACTCACCTCAGTCAAATGGGGTGGATGAAAGAAAGAACCGAACGTTGTCTGATCTGGTTAACGCCATGTAAGATACTTCGGGTCTCTCCAAGGCATGGTGGGGGGAGGCACTAATGACTGCATGTCATGTCCTAAACCGAGTTCCCACAAAGAATAAAACCATTACTCCATTTGAGGAATGGGAAAGGAAAAGGTTAAAAGTCTCCTACCTACGTACTTGGGGTTGTTTGGCGAAAGTCAATATACCAATTACCAAGAAGCGCAAGCTTGGACCTAAAACCGTAGATTGTGTTCTTCTGGGCTATGCTTTTAATAGCATTGGTTATAGATTCTTGATAGTAAAATCTGAGATATCCGACATGCATGTTGGTATGATTATGGAGTCGAATGATGCGACTTTCTTTGAGAACATATTTCCTATGAAGGATATGTCTAGCTCATCAAATCAGGAGAAACATGTTTCATCTAGTCAGGAATTAGCTGAGATTCCTGAATCCACCATTCCGATAGGACACGTTGAGAATCCCGAGGAGGATGACAATGAAGTTCCTGTAAGGAGAAAGAGACAGAGGACTGCAAAGTGCTTTGGTAATGATTTCATTGTGTACCTCGTGGATGACACACCCAGGACTATTTCAGAAGCCTATGCGTCTCTTGATGCTGACTACTGGAAGGAGGCTGTTCGTTGCGAGATGGATTCCATCTTGGCTAACGGAACCTGGGAAATCACTGATCGTCCTTATGGGTGTAAACCTGTAGGATGTAAGTGGGTGTTCAAGAAAAAGCTTAGGCCTGATGGTACAATTGAAAAGTACAAGGCAAGGCTTGTGGCCAAGGGTTATACCTAGAAAGAAGGTGAAGACTTCTTTATACTTACTCGCCTGTGGCTAGACTGATCACTATTCGTGTGCTACTCTCACTGGCTGCCTCGCATGGTCTTCTCGTTCATCAAATGGACGTTAAGACGGCTTTCCTTAATGGAGAGTTGGACGAGGAAATTTACATGGAGCAGCCAGATGGTTTCGTAGTACCCGGTCAGGAAGGCAAGATGTGTAAGTTATTGAAGTCATTATACGGCCTCAAGAAAGCACCTAAGCAATGGCACGAGAAGTTTGAAAGGACTTTGACTGCTGAAGGCTTTGTTGTAAATGAAGCTGATAAGTGTGTGTACTATCGCCATGGTGGGGGCGAGGGAGTTATTGTATGTCTGTATGTCGATGACATTTTGATCTTTGGGACCAATCTTGATTTAATCAAGGAAGTTAAGGATTTCTTATCTCATTGTTTTGAGATGAAGGATCTAGGAGTAGCTGATGTTATCTTGAACATCAAGCTATTGAGAGATGATAATGGTGGGATCACACTGCTTCAATCTCACTATGTGGAAAAGGTCTTGAGTCGCTTCGGGTATAGTGACTGCAAGCCTTCTTCAACTCCATATGATGCTAGTTTGTTGCTTCGAAAGAATCAACGGATTACTAGAGATCAACCGAGATATTCTCCGATTATAGGCTCGCTTATGTATTTGGCGAGTGCCACGAGGCCTGACATCTCTTTTGCTGTGAGCAAATTAAGCCGGTTTGTTTCCAATCCGGGAGATGATCATTGGCGTGCGCTTGAGAGAGTTATGCGCTATTTAAAAGGCACTGCGAGCTATGGAATTCACTATACCGGAAACCCGAGGGTTCTGGAAGGATATAGTGATTCTAATTGGATATCTGATGCTGATGAGCTTAAGGCCACTAGTGGTTATGTTTTTACACTTGGTGGTGGCGTTGTTTCCTGGAAGTCTTGCAAGCAGACCATCTTAACGAGGTCAACTATGGAAGTAGAACTCGCAGCATTAGACACAGCCACTGTTGAAGCAGAGTGGCTTCGTGAGCTCTTGATGGATTTGCCTATGGTTGAAAAACCAATACCCGCAATCCTAATGAATTGTGATAATCAAACTGTGATCATCAAAGTGAACAGTTCTAAGGATAATGCAAAGTCATCAAGACATGTGAATAGGAGATTAAAATATGTCAGGAAATTGAAAAACTCCGGAGTTATTGCGTTGGATTATATCCAAACATCTATGAACTTGGCAGATCCTTTCACAAAGGGTTTATCACGGAATGTGATAGATAATGCATCGAGGGAGATGGGTTTGAGACCCACGTTATGAGTTGCCCACAGTGGTAACCCACTCTATGTGATCGGAGATCCCGTGAATTAGAAGTGGGAGACAAGCTGTTGGTCGGCTGAGGGGAGAGTATCCTTATATTTTATTCCACTCCATAAAAGATGCAATACTCTCCTGATCTGTATGGTAGGTTGACATTTGTCTTAATGTGTTCCAAGTGGCTTATTTATATAAGCAGAGATGTGTCCTACAGAACATCTCCTGAGGAACTCACCTATATGAGTCTGACTGTTAAACGTCGCAGTCTATGAGAATCGGGTGCTCTCTAATAAACTCATGAAAGACCTTCGGAGTATGACACATACGCTCCAAACCGCGGGGAAGCCTTGCGGCAGCCTAGTATCGGTTTAGACGTTGTGTGAAACTGGTATCCCAGTAAACTTGTAGTTCAAGGCGTAGTCCACTATTCAAGTTTTGAACTAGTGTAGCATGATGTTCTAAATGGAAGTTCAACTTAACAGTCTCCACTAACACCGGTATATAAACAATGTTTTGGAACAGAGTTTATGAAATATGCTAATGACACTTTGTGGGGGATTGTTGGAATTTATGTTGGGCCTCACTAGGCAGCCCACCTAAGCCCAAATAAATCCTGAAATTGCCATGGCCCATTCATGATTAATACAAGTGGGGAATGGGACTAAAGTTTAGTCCCACATTGCTAGTTTGGAGAGAGTGGAACCACCTTATAAGGTGAGCCATTCTAGCTCATGTATGAGTTGGCAAGGCAAGAGGAGAGGTGTGCCACACGCGCTCCTCCTCCGCCGCCCGCCTCGCCACGCCTCGCCTCGTCACGACACGTCACGTCACGTCACGACGCGCCGCGGGTTGCGGGAATGAGCCGAGCCGAGAGCGTTTATTTTGTCGGTTGGGAAAATTTAATGAGTCATTAACTTGGTAATTAACGGATGCGTTAATTACAAAACCGTTTCCGTTTCCTTTCTGGATCGTGGAACCGAACCGATTCAGACGTGGAGTTACGCCCACGTCTCTCCCAGTCCGCATATAAATACGCGCATACGGTAAACCCTAGCCGCTACTTCGTCATATGGTTTCGCACCACCGTTCCAAAGCACTGCGCCGCCAATCAAGCCTTCTCCATCCCTCCTTCCGGCGTGCACCGCGAGAAGGGACAACAGGCCTCCAGAACCCCGCCTCTTGTGATCCTGTACGGGAGAGGGGCGATCAGATTTTTGGGGAGCGCACTCGCGCGACTGCTGACGGCGACTACTTCCCCAACGACGACTTCTTCCCCGACCTCGGCAACCTCTTCATCAACGACATGGCCGACGGCGTGGACAACAACAACGGCGGTGCCACTACCGCTGCATCGTACGTAACTCTACTCCATCTGTATGAGATATTCCTAGAATTCATATGTCTAGTTCTAGCTATAGATTGGATCAGTCTGTCTACTGTACTAGATCTAGATATTTGCATGATTACTGTATTTGCTACTGTCGTAATTCATCTGCTACTATTTCGAATTAAATCATGTGCTAAATTGCTAATATATTCAACAACTTCTAGTGAAACTATATTTTTATTCGGTCACATCATATGAAGTTTACTTGGAGAGTCTGTTTGTTTTCCTTTTATTTTCTTTTGTTTTCATTTTTTTATTTTTTTTCCTTGCTGCAATAATATAGTTGGACCCTAGCATTCCTTGTTTGGGAGAGAGACACGCACCGCTTTTTCGTTTGAATACTCGTTATGCTAGTATTCTTAGTTTTCTTCTAGCCGCTCCAAAATTTCATGTTTAGCTCTTGTTTTCATTTCATCTCTTGTCCAGAGCTGTTAGTTTTAGTAGTATTATGTGAGTACTCTCATGTTTGCTTGCTGTAGCATTTAGAGTTTTTTTTGTTAAAGCATGTTTTATATGGTGCTTGTTGGGAAAATAAACCGCTTCTTGTGGTAGAATTTATAACGATGCAAATAGAAGCTTGTATAAATTGTGGCTAGACTTTTTCATATCATGCTAGATATTATTTTAATTCTAAAGCCCTGTGGTTATTTAGTAGCATGATTAGCCTCAAATATCTGAGAGTGTTTAATATTCCATTGAAAGAATCATGAGTTGTTCTTATCATATTGAAGCATAAATTTGTGGTATTCTCGTTTGAATGTTTTATTTGGTTGACTTGGTGTATGCTCACACCATGTTTATGACTATGAACCAGTCACTAATAGCCTTCATGATCATTTAGTTTTTGAACTTGTGGTAACAGTCATGCTTTGATTAATGATCTTCATGTCGCTATGCATGATTATGGCTCTTATGATGTCTTGATTTGTCACTCCCAGTCTTTTGCTAGGCTCCACCTGTACTGAGTATGAGCTCTACTCGTGCATCCAACTCCCAAAAACCAAAATTTTCCCATTGTGTCCACCATACCTACCTACATGTAGTATTTAACCGCCACTCCAAAGTAAATTGCTCATGTACTCTCATGTTTGCTTGCTGTAGCATTTAGAGAGCTTTTGTTAAAGCATGTTTTGTATGGTGCTTGTTGGGAAAAGAAACCGCTCCTTGTGGTAGAATTTATAACGGTGCAAGTAGAAGCTTGTATAAATTGTGGCTAGAATTTTTCATATCATGCTAGATATTATTTTAATTCTAAAGCCTTGTGGTTATTTAGTAGCATGATTAGCCTCAAATATCTGAGAGTGTTTAATGTTCCATTGAAAGAATCATGAGTTGCTCTTATCATATTGTAGCATAAATTTGTGGTATTCTCGTTTGAATGTTTTATTTGGTTGACTTGGTGCATGCTCACACCATGTTTATGACTATGAACCAGACACTAATAGCCTCCATGATCATTTAGTTTTTGAACTTTTGGTACCACTCATGCTTTGATTAATGATCTTTATGTCGCTATGCATGATTATGGCTCTTATGCTCTCTTGATTTGTCACTCCCAGTCTTTTGCTAGCCTCCACCTGTACCGAGTATGAGCTCTACTCGTGCATACAACTCCCCAAAACCAATTTTCCCCATTGTGTCCACCATACCTACCTATATGTAGTATTTAACCGCCACTCCAAAGTAAATTGCTCACGTGTTACCTTTAAAACTTTCAAAATTACTCTTATTTTGTGCTCCTGTTTTACTTCATGAGGACGTAAATAGAGAATCTTTATCTCACATGTTGATTGGACTTTCACACCCTGGACTAGTGGCTTCATCCGCTTATCCAATGATAGAAGAGCTAGCAGTGGGGTGCCCATCCCCAAATTAATAACAACAAATTCTCTTCACTATTTTTGCCCCTGATTTATCAGTCAAAGCATAATTGTGTAAACAAAAGAGAAAGAGGGATGACCTTCTACCCAGATGCGTCCTTCTATGGGATCTGCTCTTGTGAAGTCTAGTTGGCTTGTGACGTACTGTATTTTCTATTTACCATCCGTTGACATAAGAATACACCTCTCTTAAAATATATTCACTCCTCCACTGTATGTGATTGTTGGCAGGCACCCGAGGATTCATTTAGCCATGGTTTGTGTAAGATGGATGGGAGGAGTGCCAAGATTTTTATACCTTTGTTTAATAAAATAAAAGCTCTAGCACATGAGTGATCCATGCTTCCCTCTTCGAAGGGCCTTTCTTTTACTTTTATGTTGAGTCTCCATCTTCTAACTTTATACACGGTTGAGAGAGCATAGTTTCCATTCTGAGTTTTATGTGAATTTGTCCCAGAAACATTATTAGGTTATTCATGATGTGTTATTGCTTGTTCTCTAATTATTTGTTCTAGTCTTCCTCATGAACTTTGAAGGTGTCCTGGCATTTATGTTTTGCCCCACTCTTAAGGACCAGCGAAGTATCACTTTTCCATGTTCTCTCTATGCTTGAAACAAACGTATATCTTTTGTTGCATTGTTATTCATGATCTATTATTTATGTTACTTCTCATGATGCAAGGTGATTTCTATGCTTTATTGTTAAACTTCTATTTATCATGCTTGTGTTGAAGTTCTATGATCCCAGCTTACTTATGCTTTTACATTATTGATGATCAAGTTTATGTTGGTAGCATGTCACCTTAGAAATTATGTGTTTTTATCGTTTACCTACTCGAGGACGAGTATGACTTAAGCTTGGGGATGTTGATACTTAATAAATGTATCCTTAATTTGTGATGTTCCATGTTGTTTCCTACATGTTTAATATACATTTTATTTCATTTTTATTGATTTTCCGGACTAACCTATTGACAAGATGCCATAGAGCCAGTTCCCTATTTTCTGCTGTTTTTAGTTTCAGAAAAGTTAATCTGGAAATATTCTCAGAATTGGAAAATTCGAAGTCTGGAGGTTCTAGAATTCCCGAAGGTTCCACAGAGTCCCGAAGAGGCCCGAAGGGGGCACACCATAGGGAGACGCGCCCCCTAGCCGCGTCATGGGGTGGAGTGGGGCCCCCAGGCCTCCACCGCATTTTCCATTTGGCCTATTTATACCCCCGATACGACAAACCTAAAAATATACCACTTCGCCCCAAGAAACACCAGAGGCCGCCGTTATCGCCATCCCGAGATCGGGAGGGTTCTGGATCTCTCCCCGGCACCCTGCCGGGAGGGGAATTCGTCACCGGAGGGGTCCCTGGACTACGGGTCCATATGAGTAGCTAGATGGTTGTCTTCTCCACTTTGTACCTCATGTTTAGATCTCGTGAGCTACCCTACATGATCGAGATCATCTTTATGTAATAATACATGTTGTGTTTGCTAGGATCTCATGAATGTTGAATGCTATGTCTTCTGATTATCAATCTATCTTGTTATCTTCATGCATATGCTATTTATGATCTTGCATGCTCTCCGTTATTAGTAGATGCTCTGGCCAAGTAGATGCTAGTAACTCCAAGAGGGAGTATTTATTCTCGATATTGGGTTCATGCCTCCTTTGCATCTGTGCTCGAGTGACAGAAATATGACGGATGGAGGATGTGTTGTTGCCATTAGGGAGAAAACAACGGTGCTTAACTAGTTTACATTGTTTACATTGCACACTTTGCTTATTGCGATAATCTATTGCTTGCAACTTAATACCCAACGTTTGTTCGGATGATATTCGAAGGGTGGACTATTAGTCATAGATCCAGTTGGATGACGTTCTAGTTATTTTGTTGTAATGCCCGCATGAATCACATAGTAATATTTATGTCTTGCATATGCACTACGGTGCAACCTTCATTTCTGCCAATTGCCCAGTTGTAATTTGTTCACCACGCATGTTATTTATCTTTCACGTAGAGACACTACCAGTGAACTGTGGACCCCGGTCCATTTTCTCATACTGATAATACACACACTGCTTCTAGTGTTTTCACATTGCTTCCACTGCTTTCCTACTGTTCTCCACACCATATGTTTAACCTCTTTGTGTTCAGAAAAACCGGTGAGATTGACAACCTCACTGCTTTGTTGGGGCAAAGTTATTTGATTGTGTTGTGTAGGTTCCACGTTGCTGATGAACTGGTAGTGCGCCCTGCCTTCTCAGCTGCATCAACCTTCTGAAGTTCCTCCTTTCTCCGACTGGTCGATTCAACCTTGGTTTCCTTTTGAGGGAAACTTGCTGCTGCACTCTTCATACCTTCCTCTTGGGATCTCCCAACGAACATTTGTTCAGATGCATCCGTTTGCTGATTATGCTAACTTTATGGTTTCAAAGTATTTTCCTCCAACATCTACAACTCAACAAAGAAGAAAATTCTTCTATGATCTGAGGCATTATTTTTTGGGATGACCCACATTTATATAAACAAGGAGTAGATGGTATTATGAGAAGATGTGTTCCAGATCATGAACAACGTGAAATATTGAAGAAGTGCCATGGTAGTGCTTATGGAGGACATCACGCTGGAGATAGAACCGCACAGAAGGTTCTACAATCAGGTTTCTATGGGCATACTCTCTTTAAAGATGCACATGAATTTATTTTATCTTGTGACGAATGTCAAAGAGTTGGTGATATTTCTAGACGTAATGAAATGCCTATGAGTTATTCTCTTGTTATTGAACCTTTTGATTGTTGGGGATTTCACTTTATGATCCCTTTTCCTCCTTCAAATGGTTATACTCACATTCTTGTTGATGTTGATTATGTTACTAAGTGGGTAGAAGCTATACCTACAAAAAGTGCTGATGGTGAGACCTCTTTAAAAATGCTTAAAGATGTTGTTTTTCCTAGGTTTGGTGTGCCTAGATATCTTATGACTGATGGAGGTTCTCATTTTATTCATGGCGGTTAAAAAAAAACCTTGGTAAATATGATGTTAATCATAGAATTGACTCAGCTTATCATCCTCAAACCAATGGGCAAGTAGAATTATCAAATAGAGAAATTAAATCTATCTTGCAAAAGACTGTTAATAAATCTAGGAAGAATTGGTATGATAAGTTGAATGATGCTTTATGGGCTTATAGAACTGCTTACAAAAATCTGGTGGGTATGTCTCCTTATAAAATGGTTTATGGAAAATCTTGTCACTTGCCTTTAGAATTAGAACACAAAGCTTATTTGTAGCGTTCCCACATTTAAATAATGTAAGGACACCTGTGTTATTGTGCTAGTCCCTGGATCAATTGCTAGAACCACAGTACAAAATGAAATATCATGCAAATGCATCAAATTCTATTACATCACATGATCTAGTCTTTACAAAATAGTATTACAACTTGCATAGTCTTAGAAGACTAGCAGAAAACAAAGTATTATAGCGGAAAACATAGAACAACATTGAGCCCATCTTCTTCATGTGCCACAGGAAAAACATGTTGGCGATAGTCTCGAGATCCTAAACGAAATCCTCACTCGTCTTCAGAAATATCTGCAATATGGAATATGCAGCCACAAGGGAGTCAATACAATTTAATGTATTGGCAAGTAACACTATGGTGGATATAAATGGCAAGACTAATACTACATGCTCATTTGGCTGAGTGGAGTTTTGGCTAAGTTTGCATAAAGCAAGTTTTCTCCTATCTCTTTTGTAAAATAAAACTTTTCTTTTCAAAAGGTGGCATCATTGGACTAAAATCCAAGCACCACAACTACTGTTCACTTGGTCAAAATTTTAATTATTGAAAATGGTGATGTGATTCTTCCGTCCTTCCTTGTCCAGCTGCTCATAGTTGTCCATAACCGGGGACACGGCTAAGATCTTAGTTTGTTGACTCTGCAGAGCTTGTGCACTTTCACCTTCAGACCCAACTCAACCCAAACATCCTATACACCCTGAGTGCATTAAGGAAAGGATAAGAATCGAGACGAGATCTTTCAGAAGCAAGAATCCAACCCAATGGCAAGACCCGTTCCACCTATAATTATGCTACATCTGCTTGTCAAGCCCGGGCTGAACCCTCACAACTTAGTTGATCAAGGCAGAGCCCATATGACTAAAGGCTGCACTGGAAGCAATCTAAACTTGGGGAAAATCATAATCACTTTGTTCCTGGGTGGCATTCCTCAAGTGAACAACCCCTCGGGGAGACACTCAACTCTCATCAACCAAACAACCAAATCCACCCAGGTGGTTCATTGAAGTTGTTACTTAGAATTTTTCCACAACATCAAGTAAAAAATCATTTTGTCTCATTGCATAGCATCTATCAAGTTCTAAGGCTATAAATGACAAGGATAAAATAGATGGCTACACACTACTAGGATAATAGCATATCATAATATAATTTAGTAAAAATTCCTATCAATGCATACTACTCAAAAATCAACTAATGCGTATAGAAAATAACGGGTAGTTGATGATGTGTTACTTGCCTTGTTGAAGTTGGTGAAGATATCACACTCTCTTCACAAAAGATCGTTGCTCTCCGTACAATCTATTCATTGACAACACAAAACCAAATAAACAAGCATCCTAACAAACAAACATACAAGTGTAGAAAACATACATAGCAACTAACATATCAAAAGGGGCTTAACCAAGTTGGTTAGGACAAGGTCTAGGTTTGAGTTGAAAGATTCATTATCTAGTGGTCTCATTCTTGTTAAGGAAATTCCAATGGTTTACTTGGGAAGGACTAGGTTGAGTTTGATGTGATCTAACTTTATTATAACCATACTTGTCGAGGAAGTTCCAAGAGTTCACTAAGAATAAACATATTACTTCTTCAACTAAAGTAATACATGCAAACACTTGGTCATATTCACCTTCAAAAATATTTGAGTGACTATGTTAGTATTTTCCATTGTGGTTAGGGTAGGTCTACTAACTTCCTCATCAAAGGGAAAATATTACTAAGTCTTGGGTTTTCCATTTGGGTCAATGGTTGGACAAAAATAACTTGTTATTCTTCAACTTGTATGGATTTCTCCAAGTCTTCACATGCTTGTTTTCTTGAAGATCATCTCCATGCTTCTATTGTAGTCTCTTTTTTCCTTGGATGGATTCTTCTCTTGGTCTTGATAGATTCTTCATGTGTTTTATTTCACTAATTGGTTTGGGTATGGGATGGGCACAAATACCACTAAGTCAATTTGAAGGAAAATAGAAGAAGGATAGAAATAGAGAGGAAGATGTCTTCTTCTTCATTTCTTCATACATTTGTACTTCATTGAGTTTCTTCTATTTGTTGTGAAGCACAATTCCCTTACTTAAAATTCTTCAATGATCTTCTTTGTAGCTCTTCATGTTGCCACTAAGTTGAAAGTGAAGAGCCTTCTATTGCTTGAGTCTTGTTTTCCATTTGCTAACTTGATGGATTCTTGAAGCAAGAATAGGAGAGTGGAGAAGTAGATGGAAAGCAATAGTACTAGTGTTTTGAGGTTCACTACTTGGTCTTTTATATGGTTGACATATACTAGGGACTTGGTCTTGGTTCCAAAAATAGCCACCATAACAAAGGTGAAAGGATAGAAACAAACTCTAAGACATAAGCAACTAGGTGGACTACTATGTTGGGTTTTTGGTCAAAAACATATGGTCAGGGTCCAAGGGTTTCCAAAAATGGTTGGGCAAGGTTGTTTCTGGTTCAAGGTTACCAAAAGGAACAAAAATGCAAAAGGAACTATATTGGAATTATTTATAGAATTTAATCTATGTAAAAAATACTCAATTATACCAAGTAATTCTAAATTCTAAATTTAATTTGTTCAAAAATTATTTTGGGACAGAGGTTATAAAAGTACACATCCTAAGGTTTCCAAATATATTTTATTTGCAATTTTTGGATCTGTAGAATTTGAATTATGCCAAAATTCACCAAACAAGCACATTTGAATTTAAACAAATTTTAAATGGTCAAATTTAAATTTGTACAGTGCTAAAAGATTCTACAGATTGTGCTTATTTCAAAAAGTCCAAGATTGCTAAATTTTGCCAAGTGGTTAAAAAGTTATGATGGTTGCAAGTTATAGGAACTATTCTGCAAATCTGCCAATTAAATTCTATTCGCAAAAAAAATAAACATAAATTATGTGGATAAGGTTGGCCACGTGGGGCTCTGTGATTGGATGGGCGCGCTGACTGGGCGCTATGCTGACTGTGTTAAGTGGTTGGATCTGGGCCACACGTTCTACATCTAACGGTGACGTACCCGTTCGCGTATGGCTCTAATCACGGTCGTTGACAAGATCTAACGGCCAGAGTTGAAAGCGAGCTCACCGGACGGCGCTCCTCGCCGAAAATGGCGTAGACGGCGGCGGACGCGCAGACAGTTGACGAAGACGGCAATCCACGGGGCCTCGGGTAGCGGGGAGGACACGACGGCGCGCGGCACGATGCGGTGGAGATGATGGAGGGTACGGCGGGGCTTCTCGCTTCCGTACTTGACGGCACGGGGCAGATGGAGCTTTGGCGGCGCCGGCGAGATGCAGACTAGCTCGCCCACGCTGCTACACTGCGAAGAAAAACACTCGAGGCTATGAGGGGGTGCGCATGGTCAGAGGGAGTAGACAGAAGGAAGTCTCGGGGAACGGTGGCTTGCTCACCTCACCGGGATCTTGCAGAACACGGCGGCGGACAGGAGGTATTCCGGCGAGGAATTTCTCTCGCCTCGGGGTGTAATTCGGGGCATGACTAGAGGGTAATGAGAGAGGGTAGAGGGGTCTTTAACGTGGAGGGGTTGGTTTCCAAATTGATGTGCTTAAATGCGCGGAATCGATGCGAGGAGGAATTGCAGGAAACGGCAACGAGATTTTCTCTCCATTGAAGAAGATGATGACGTCATGCTGACGTCAGCTCCTTTTTTCCTGTTTTCTTTATCCAATTAAGGTCAAATAAAATTCTAAATTCTTAAAATAAAAATACCTTTAAACTAAGAATGTTTGTGGGCAACTTTGGACACATTTCAAATTTTAAAATTTGAAAATATGATTAACTCCTTAATAGTACTTAATACCAATTTTAAAATAGAAAAGGTAAATAAATGAAAATTGGGTTCTATAAAATTACAGATACCTTCTACTTGTCTAATAATATTTTTTTTAAAGTCTTTTCAACACCTTTTTATATTTTTATATTTTTAAATATGAGTGAACACTAATAGTAACTTAATGCCATTTTTAAAATGGGAAAAATTAATAGTTATTAAAGTGACTTAATAAAATTTGGAAAAATCCCACAAGTCATAATATTGTTTTCTAAGTCCTCTTTTATGTTATTTTCAAAGCAAAACATTTTATGAATAGCACTTTATGTTTAAAAAAATATCTTGGAATAACATCTAAAAGTTATTATTAAAATATTTTATTCTCATCAAATATTTTTGAGGCTTAGGAATTTATTAAGGGTTATAAATCTTTGATTGTTGTTGCCATAAAATAATTTCAAAGTAATATTTGAATTGAAAACATTTTATGTAATAAAGTTTTCTAAAGATAAAATGGTTTTCTTTATCTAAGAAAAATCATTTGAGAGGGTTTTAGGGTTTATGGAATAGAGGTATAATTGGATTGGTAATTTCAATTTCATTGAAATATGCATTGTTTTATTTTGTTTCTTGCATCTCATTTGGGTTTTGGTGACTTACTAGACATGAAAACAAAAAGTTTCAAATTTGTGTGATTTTTGAGTTTTCCAAAAATCAGGGATGTTACAGACTACCACCCTTAAAAGAAATCTCGTCCCGAGATTTGGGAAGGCTAGAAAGAAAGATTGGGTAACTGGGTTCCAGAACAACTGGGTAGGCTACCACCCTTAAAAGAAACTTTTGTGGGTAGTCTATTTTCATTAGATTGGTGTGTAGATTGATTTGAGATTGGCTTGAGTAGAAATTTCCTTCGTGGTAGAGTTATAGACCAACATAGATCTGTTGAACTACCTTTGACACTTAGCGGTTCCTCTCAACTTGGTCTTTTGATGTTCTTGGAAAATCTTTCATCTTCTTTTTGTCATCCTTGAAGGAAAACTGATGGAGGGATGATAACCCGGTAGGCTAACGCCAAGGAGTAACTCGGCCCAAAGGACGCTGCGCAAGACCCGGCTTAAGATAAGGGAGCTTCTAGAAGGCCCAGGAGCATAGGCCTCGTAACCCGGATTGTGGGTTCCGGTATGGAAGTCTAGGATTTTGTAAGTAGTGTCCGGGTAGGATTCAGGGTGCGCCTTGGAGAGTAAGCCAGGGGGTCCGGATATTATATAAGTCGGCCCCTAGGTTAGGGTTAGACAAGCTTGAGCGTGAGCAAGAACACGATCGCCAGATCGAGAGGTTCCGAGTATCCATTGTAACACCAGTATCGATGTCGAGATATCGTAGTAGTTTTCATAGACGGGGGTGCCATGAGACTACGGTAGAGACGTGGGGTAACGGGATCGCGTGGTAGACAGTAAACACATGATTTACCCAGGTTCGGTACGTCGCGACAGTACGACGTGCCTACTCCTGCACTTCTCACTAATCAGGACTAAAGCCTGGAAACAGGATTACAATGTGAGGTTTTGGATCTAGCTACTCGCAGAGGATCAACTTCTCGGCGAGTTGGTCTATATCTTCTCTGTTATTCGTTGTTTTATTTATCTCCCGTCCGGCTTTATATAACAGCCGGATTAGGGCTTACAGAATAGGAAACCTAGAAGACTACGTGTCGCAATAACTTGGAAAGTAAGGAATCCGTCTTCTCCTCCAAGCCAGATCACATGGGCCGTGATCCGGGTTCTTCTAGAATCCGGCTTCTATGCGTCAGGTTACTGGGCCGCCCAATGGACCATAGCCCACTACCACTTGGGCCACCCTGGTAACCAGGCACTTTCACTACCATCTTATATACCCCTATACGGTATATATCCGACAGTAGCCCCCAAGAAGGATTAAAACTCTGATTTGCCGTCTTCCGTCAAATGTGCTTTGTCCGAGAAATTTCAATCAACAGTCTTGATTCTTCTTATTCTTCTTCTTTTGAAAGAGATGGTAACGTGAAACCCGGAATCCTGAAAATCCGGCTTTTCTCTCACGATCCTTCGCGGAGAAGGAACTTCTTACGTCAGCGCACTTAACCATGCTGACGTAAGGGACATTTGGGTTTTACTCGGAAAACCCAGAAACATATCTCTGACAGATTCTCGCGGAAAACGAGGAGATAACCATCATTACCCTGTCGTTTCATTTCCCGGAATTTCCGGCGAGTGACACTCGTTGATCATCCAACGGTCAAAATAGCCGTTAGCGCGTATCTTGACGGATTTCTGGCTATAAATAGCCGTCTTCGTCCTCGTCAAAAACCTTCCGCACTTCTCACTGTCACGCCATTGCCGCGCACCAGCTCCCGAGCGAAGAACACCCCGAGCACACGAACGCACCCAGAGCCCTAGCGCAACGCGCCGCCACCAAATGGCAACCTCGCCGTCGTCCCCCGCTCGCTCCGCCGCGCTCACCGTCGACGACATCATCAACAAACTGGATCCACAGCTGGAATCCCCCAAGCACGCCGGCGACGAGCCGGAAAAGACCGTGGCCTCTGCGGCGGGCGGAGGAAATCCTTCCGCCGCCGCGAACGCTGCGGGATCGAGCTCCGCGCCTCCCTCGCCGTCCGCTCCCGAAACGGCCGAGGACAAGATCCAATCCCGTGACGATGAGCACTTCGCTACCGGAGCCAACGAAGACACAGAGTTTGTCGGCAACTGGAGTCCGAGTAATACTCCTCTTGTCCTTCTTCGGCGGATGTCAAAGGAGGGATTAATAGTTAAAGGTAAATGGCGAAACCCGAAAGGTGAACCCGAGCCCAAGCCAAAAGACGGAGAACGCGTCCTCCTTACCTCTCATATCGCGAGAGGTATGGGTTTCCCTCCTTCCGCCTTTTTTCTAGACATCCTTAACTTTTATGGCGTTCAACCACATAACCTCTCTCCAAATTCCATCCTTCACTTAGCCAGTTTCCAAGCCCTTTTCGAAGGATATCTCGGGATAACCCCTAATCTAGATTTCTGGCAATATTGTTTTGAGGTAAAACATAACATCACAGATGGTATTTCGCCTATCTGTGGAACTATATCTTTCACCCTCAGGAAATTTAGAGAGGACTGGTATCCCAAGATAAAAATGCCGGAACCTGTCCAATCTTGGCTAGGTTCTTTCTTTTATCATCAGGACATTCCATTCCCAGGCAAAGAAACCGGGGTTCCTCCATTTGTTAATTCTACCGCTACCCCTTGCGAGAATTGGACAGTTGCAGCAGTAGAGAATTTTCCAGAAAACCTGATGAAGATAAAGCGGCGCATCGCCAAACTTACTTCCTCTCAGCCTTGTTTGACTGGGAAGGATACCGTTTTGTGCTGGTTCGGACGTCGTATCCAACCTCTCTCTTTTCGTTCCCGGCTCCTTTGCGAATACCAAGGACCAGAAGATAGCATGAGAGGAACAGATAAGGCTTATACCAAAAATGATTTTATAAAACGACTTCACCAACTGGTCGCCACCAGCAGTCAGATTGAAGAAAATCTGGCAATTTATCACGTGGAGAATCTGGCCCCCAAGGTATTTATACTTTCCTTGCTTTCCAGTTTTCTTCAGATTGGCTTCTTTTTCTGACTTTCGACATAACGTGAATTCTTTCCTAGTTCAATGAACTTGAAGGAGCTGATCTTGCTTCCGACATCGAGCTTAGCAAATTACATGCTAGCTTTTATAATGATCGGAAACGTAAAAATCAGGCGGCTTTTGGCAATACGGTGACTGTTGATGGAATTCCTATTGCCACATCCAGGTATTTTACTGGAGCCTCCTTAATCGTCATCACTACACCACGACACTGCATTACCTACGGACGTGTGTCGGAAAAAGTCATATTTGGCGATACATAGTCGGTCGGAAAAGCTCGTGGCTGATTGTGGGTCGGTAAAAAGTATTTACAACATTAGATGATCGGTCGGCGGTTCTTCCCGAATATCCTATCTCGCGGTTGGTCGGTAATTGTCTTATGCTCGTCTCATCATCGGTCGGCAAGCATTACCGACCCACAACCTGTGTCTAAATGGGCCGGTAGCGCGTGCGGAGACGCGTCCGACGCGCGAGAGGAAAAGTTAGCGCCAATAATTTGGCCCAACCCGCGAAAAATTCCACATCTTGGCGCTTGCGAGACAGCCGCTCTGTACAGTAAAATCCCCAAATCACACACTACCCAAACCAAACCGTCAAACAACCTGCACGTACGCTCGAACCCTAGCCTCTCCATTGGCAATCTCTCCGTCCGGCGGCGGCTGTCCGGCCGGTGGCGGAGCTCCGGCGAGTTGTGCCCCTCGTGCAGCCATCCTCGACCTTCCTCTCTCCCGCGGTGGTAGCTCCATCTTCCCTGCGGCGGTGCTCCTTCTCTCCGGCGGCGGCCGCCGCTCCCTCTTCCCTGCAGCAGTGGCTCTCCGGCCGGTGCCGAAGCTCCCGCGAGTTGTGCCCCTCGTGCAACCATCCTCGAGCTCCCTCTCTCCGGTTGTGGTGGCTCCATCTTCCCTGCGGCGGTGCTTCCTCTCTCAGGCGGCGGCGGCGGCGACGACGGCTCCCTCTTCCTAGCGGTGGAAAGCTCTTCCGGCGACGGCGGCGGATTCCTCTTTCCTGCGGCGGCGCTCGTCTCCGGCGGCAGCTCCCTATTTCCGGCGGCGACACCCTCATCAGCGTTTTGAGCTCGCAGAAGCAGCAACCAGCGACGCCCCCTCTGCGCCAACAGTGAGTCTTGCAGTTTTTCCCTTTTTAATTTTTCTCCTATGAGGAACACGTATAGTTCAGTGCTAAAAAATACTGAATTTATGCCCAATGTACTAATTTTGTCCATTTTGGTCAAACGGTTCTAGTTCATATCTGTGGCCTATTCTAGGGGTTTGATCGATGTGCACCTCGATGTTGTTGGATGACTAGAATACTAGGAACACCTCGATGTTGGATGACTAGAATACTAAGAACAGTGTGCGTGTTTTGGCAGAGCCTCCTTCAGAGTTTTAGGAACTTGATCTGCTCCATAGGTTCAGTTCTTTTCCCTAGTGGGTGCACGGTTATAGCTTTGCTTATTTTATTAGGAGAGAGTATTATAGTAGATCCTGTGATTGTTGTATAAATTAGTTTGGTCGGCCACTCCAGGAATTAGAGTAGTACCTTACTCCTTGGGTCAAATCCTGAGTCATATGTATGTGCTGGATAAAATTTCTCTAGTCTAAACACTTATTATTATGAACCGATTCAGCTAGAGCAAGTACTGCAGTTTATGTCATGTACTCTAATCTTTGAGTTAAATTCTGCGTTGATCAGTCCATAATTTTGAGTTGAAATCTGAACGGAAGTTGTAGAGCATGTTTCAGGCTTTCCGTAGAATGTTCATTTGCGCAATTTGGTCGGACGGTTTGCTCACAACGACCAGTTTAATATTCAGTCCAGAACTGAACTTTTCTGCGTGCAGTGTTTTTCTTTGCAACCTGAGGCCTTTTTAACTTTCGAATTAAATCATGGGCTGAACATAAAAGTTGTGGAGAATATTTTTCTGATAGTATAACTCTGTTTGTTTGCAAGATTTCGTGCAGAATAATAATGAAAATATTAAGTGATCTGTCCTGTAATGATAAAACTTTATTCGTACTTAAATTTGAGTGAGTTAAGGATATTATATGCTTAACTGAGTTTCTCCATAGATTAGTTATGTGTAACATTGACTGATTGTGATGTCTAGTTGTTGATGGAAAAGGTTAGGCTGTCAATCTATCTTCTATTCCTGAATCTATAAAACAATTTATTTAATGTAGGTGATCGTTGAGAAGGTTGGGAAGTGTGCGCAGAAACCCTCCCTCCTTGCTTGTCACTGTCTCCCGCACCAGTTGGTGAGTCCACCTAGTACTTCCTTTCGCAAATATCTCTATCATTGTTTGCCACTTTGATCTGTTTGGTGTACTGGTGTACAGATGGTTTCATTATTATTATATTTTTCTTTTTGAACCACGATGATACTTATTTACTATACTTCTGGTACTTCTGGTCATGATATTATTGTGTCAGGATTAGTGTCCAGCTATCATGGACAAAAGTTGGATGGATGCGCCTAGGTATAATTTAATACGACATATTTGAATACTTTTAGAAGTTGGAACCTCTTGAAATATATATAACATGATTGCATATGTACGCTTGCATGTAGGCATACGGAGGAGTACTTACAAGGGCTGGCCAGATTTCTAGGCTACGCATTTAGTACATCATCGGTTGAGAACAAAATCTTATGCCCTTGTAAAAAATGTGTGAACTCGTACTGGAGGGAAGAATCTAAAGTCCGTGAGCACCTAATATGCGAGGGATTTATAGAAGGATATAAACAGTGGCTGTTTCATGGAGAGAGTGACTCTTCTTCTACGATTCCTCCAAATCTTGATGAGGGCCATGATAGGGATGAGGGCGACGATATATCTGACTTGCTAAGAGACCTAGCTGCTGGTTTAGATAGAAGGGGAGATCTAGAATATGATTGCGGTTCAGATGAGGACGATTCTGTCTTAGAATCACTTAGCAAGCTAGAAGCTGATTCTAGAGAAGAGCTATATCCTGGCTGTAAGAATTTCTCAAAACTTCGTTTCCTAGTGAGACTTCTTCACACCAAAATGCTCGGAGGATGGTCTGACAAGAGTTTTAATCTGTTGTTAGAACTACTCAATGATGCTTACCCTATGACCAAAACACCCAAGAACTTCCATGAAGCCAAAAAACTAGTCAAGTGTCTAGGTCTTGGGTATATTAATATCCATGCATGTGAAAATGATTGCGTCCTGTTTAGGAAGGAAAACGCTGATGCCAATTCTTGCCCAGAATGCAACTCTTCACGATGGAAATCTGAAAGGAAGAGTGCAGACGGGAAACGTATCCACAAGGTTCCTAAGAAGGTTCTTCGCTACTTCCCAATTAAGAAAAGGCTTCAAAGGTTGTTTTTATGCTCTAGAACTGCGGGTCTCACAAGATGGCATGCAGAAGGGCGCATAGATGATGGTTTGCTTAGGCATCCGGCAGATTCTGAACTTTGGAAGGACTTTGATAGAAAAAACCCAGATTTTGCAAAAGACAACAGAAATATTAGGCTTGCACTATCTACAGATGGTTTTAATCCATTCAGGTCCATGAGTCTCAGCTATAGCATTTGGCCAGCCTTATTGATTCCGTATAACTTCCCACCCGAGATGATTATGAAGCAAGCAAATTTTATACTCTCCTTGTTGATTCCTGGGCGAAATGCTCCTGGTAGTGATATTGATGTCTACTTTGAGCCCCTGGTGGATGATATGGTAGATATGTTTGTTAATGGTGTTAGGACGTATGACTCTACAACAGGGGATTTTTTTTATTTGAAAGCTGCCATCATATGCGTAATAGCAGATTTTCCGGGTCTTGGATGTGTGTATGCATGTACTACCTCTGGAGAAGGAGCGTGCCCTGAATGCCACTTTGACATACATTCTGTTAGGCTGAAAAATGGCAGCAAAACTTGCTATATGGGACATCGTAGGTTCTTAAGTGCAGATCACCACTTGAGGTTTGATACACGCACATTTGGTAACATAGAGCGTGGGACAGCACCTGTTCCACTTTCTGGTAGGCAAATCTTCGAGCTGACAAAGGACATTGAAACAAAGTTTGGGAAGGACCCTAAAACAAAGAAACCTAGAACTAAGAAACGCAAGAAAGGTGAACCCTTGATCATATGGAAAAGGAAGTCTATTTGGTTTAGGCTACCATATTGGAAGGATTTGAAAATGCATCATAACTTTGATATCATGCACATAGAGAAAAACGTGTTTGATAACATAATTAACACGTTGTTGGCTGTCAATGGAAAAACCAAGGATAATATTAATTCACGATATGACCTTGAAGAACTCCATATTAGAGAGGACCTTCAACCTATTGATATTAACGACGACGAAGTCTATTTTCCTCCAGCACCTTATGCAATGGAACCTGATCAACAAAGGACACTTTGCAAAGTATTTAAAAGTGCCATCTTTCCTAATGGTTATGCCATCAATCCCGACTGACTTTATGTCGGTGCAAGCCCTTTTCCCTACTAACTTGTTCGTAGGGAATGCAGTGTCGTGGTGTAGTGCATTCTCCTTCAGTTCTTCGAGATTTTTAACTCTCGGATATTCTTCTTTCAGTCTTGCCCCAACTCCTTTGAAAACAAAGAAGCTGAAGAAACATAAGACTGCTATCAAAGAAGAATCTTCTTCTGCAACCATGGGCCTGAGGGGTAGAACGGAAACACAGACGGGTGGAAATCTCCGGTCATCTGCTGGAAACGAACCCATCTCCAATTTGGACAGTAATATCCGGATAAAGGAAGAAACGTTCGACGACCTTGGATATATTCGTCCGGAGGCTAAAAAATTCTTCGCTCCTGCCCCTCTAATTCGTCCTTGGCCACAAGGCGGATTAGTTGTTCGCAATGATATTATATTTTCCCCTCGCCAGGTCATACAAGATGGCCTTCATCACGTTGGGATTCTTTTCTGGGAATATGCCAAAGAATTCAACGAAGCCTTGGCCGACTTGCAAGAAATGAGCCAGGTGATACTTCTAGCCCCCAAGCATTAAGTTGAAAACCTGAATTCTTCTTAATGTTTCTTTGTATGCTTGTTCATACTTAAGCATTTGGCTTTCATTTCCGTGTTCAGCATTCCGCAGATGCCATAAACTTGGAAGTTTTTAAGAAGCTTAATCTCAAGAATAGAGAAGTAAAAACCCTTCAATCTATTATTGAGTTGAAAAGCAACGAGCTGGCGTCATCTCAGCTACAATTATCTGAAACCACAGGTATTTATTCTCTGCAATTTTTATCCGGATAACATTTTTCCCGAATTTCCGTAAACTCAAAATGTTTTTTGTGTCCTCTAGTTGCTTTAGCTAAAGTCAAAGAATTAGCGAAGGACGCTATCAATGTATCTCGGCTCCGTGAAGAAAACTCGAACCTTCGCAAGGAGCTTATGAAAGTTCAAGAAGACCTGGAAGCCAGTAATCTGGCCCTTGGGATTGCTCAATCCAAGGCTTCTTTGCAGGCGGCGGAAGATAAATCTATTATCCATGATTTGGAAAGTATGCTATTCCCGCGCATGAAAGAAGGCACCGAAATTGATAAGGTTCTTGGTAAGTTAGTTCCTTTTACCAATTTCTCCATGTCTTATTTCCCGTATTTTGTGGTCTAAACTTTTTTGGTTGCTTTTGTCATCAAAACAGGGAATATTCCAGGAATTTCTCGGATTGAGAAAATCCGAGCTTTTGGGGAAGTATGGAATGCAATTAGAAATGCAGGAATGCAATTGATTAACAAATTCCTTCCCACGAGTACTATAGAATTCTCGGAAGTTTACAAACTTCCGGGTGCCATCATGGAAGTTGCGGGATCAAAGGAATCCATCCTACGCTCCGCTGCACGAGGTGGTGCGCGCATGGCCCTAGGCCTTACGCGTCTGCATTATCCTGACGCAAAACCTTGGCGCGTGGCATCTGGTGTCCCGCAAGGGTATACAGAAAATCAGCGAACCGCCATATTTGATGAAGTCAAAGGTCACGCTACCAAGATTGCTTCCATGGTTAACATTTCTATCACTTATCCAGAAGAAGAGGTTCCCGCAGTCCCCGAAGATGAAAGCAGCGAGGAAGACTCGGATGTTTGAAGGACTGCACTTAACCTGGATAGTGGATTTGTATAATAGGAGCGCTATTTTTACAATGTAATTCATATTGTAACGCTTCTATTTCGTTTGTCAAAACAAGAACTCCGCCTTTTGCAGCTTTGAATTATGAAATTCCTTGCAAGATTGTCGGGTTTAATTATTCCTTTATCTTCTAAGCTCTCTGGCGTATGCGTTTTGACTGTCTTTAGTGTTTGAAATGGCTCGAATAGCAATATGAATCGTCATGCCGAGTAACTGGGTGTACCCAATCAGTTTTAAACTCGGAAACATGGATCATGCTAAAGGCATTTTTACTAACTAGCTCCAGTAACCCAACACACATTCGATCAGATAATGCTTAGAGATTTGTAAGGAACTTTCTTGAAACTTGGGCACGCAGGCACAATCCGAGTTTCCTTTAACCATTATCATGCTGAAATCATTCAGTTTTTTAACGCCGAGCACGCAGGCACAATTCGGGTTAACATTGAGTATTTTGTAAGATCATTGGGAAATAGATAGGGTGGAATCATGCTTTATACTATAGTGAACTTGTAAAAACATGGATATCAGAATTCCAATGACTTTATTTCATGATCTCAAAAGATGTTTACATAGATATTGAACTAAGTATAGAAGGGACGTAACTGCTGGATGCTCCAAGGCCTTTTTGTCTCCCCTAGCTCATCATCTATCTTTCTCTTTCTTTTGCGATTCGGTTTCTCGGGATCATCTTCCGTATCTCGAATGTCAACAAGGTAGTACGATCCATTTTTCATGGCTTTACTTATGACAAATGGTCCTTCCCATACTGGGGCTAATATATGCTTCCTTTGCTGCACCAACCTCAGCACTAGGTCACCTTCTTTAAAAGAGCGATGCCTGATTTTCCGACTATGGTAACGTCGCAAACCTTGCTGGTAAATGGCGGATCTTTGAAGCACAAGCTCTCGTTCCTCTTCTAGGAGATCAACGGCATCCTGTCGTGCTTCTTCGGCATCTAATTCGTCGAAATCTTGCACTCTTGGACTATCATGAATCATATCTGTTGGGAGAATAGCTTCCGCGCCGTAAACTAGGAAAAACGGGGTTTGCCCAGTCGACCTATTTGGCGTCGTTCTTATACTCCAAATTACAGAAGGTAGCTCTTCTACCCATGCTCCGGCCGCTCTATGAAGAGGAGTTTCGAGTCTTGGGCGTATTCCTTGCAGGATTGAGCTATTCATTCGCTCAACCTGCCCATTGGATTGCGGGTGTGCCACGGATGCTAGATCTAGGTGAATTCCCGTTTGACGGCAATATCTTGCCAACTCTCCGATGGAGAAATTTGTCCCGTTGTCGGTTATTATGCTATGTGGCACACCGTATCTCATCACCAAGTCGATGATGAAATTTCTAGCAGTTGCACCATCCAGCTTTTTGATGGGTTTGGCCTCCACCCATTTGGTGTACTTATCCACTGCTACTAGCAAATGAGTAAGCCCGCCTCTTGCAGTTTTGAACGGTCCCATCATATCTAGCCCCCAGACCGCAAACGGCCACGTAATGGGGATAGTTTTAAGAGCTTGGGCCGGCAAATTAGTCTGTTTGGCGTAATATTGACACCCTGCACATGTATTAACTATGTGCTCAGCGTCTGTCTTGGCTGTTAGCCAGAAAACCCCCGCTCGGAATGCTTTCTTAACAATGCTTTTTGATTGAGCATGATGTCCGCAATCTCCGGCATGGATTTCTTCCAGTATTTCTCTTCCTTCTTCCGGTGAAATACACCGCAAAAAAGATTCCGGAAGTACTGCGCTTATACAGGTAGTTATCAATTACCGTGTATCCTTTGCATCGACGCTGTATTTGTCTTTTCAAAACTTCATCTGCTTCTTCCGGGTACTTCTGATTAACTAAGAAGTTTAAATATGGAATCGTCCAATCTGGTTTAACGAGCATAACTTCAATGGATTCGGAAACCAGGGGATAATCAACATCTCCGCCCTTTATGGATGACTCATGCAAGTGCTGAACAAATACCCCTGGTGGTAGAGTTTTTACCCTTTCCGATCCCATGCGGCTAACGCATCTGCGTTCCAGTTTTCCTCCCTTTTGATGTGGAGTACCTCGAACCCAAAGAAACAAATGGCGAATTCGTCCACCGTTCTTCTGTATTCGGCCATTATAGGGCTTTTTGCGTCCCAAGTTTGGTTAAGCTGATGCTGTATCAAATCCGAGTCTCCATAGCACAAGATGCGCTTTACTCCTATTTCCTTTGCAATTTGCAAGCCATGAAGCAGAGCTTCGTATTCTGCCACATTATTACTGGCGTTGAAGTGTATTTGCAATACGTATTCCATTGTATCGCCTTTTGGGGATTTCAAAACTACACCAGCTCCAGCGCCCTCCTTCATCTTGGATCCGTCAAAGTGCATGATCCAATACTCGGACTCCGGCATTGGCGTTTTTTCCATTGCTTCCGTCCAGTCGGCGACAAAGTCCGCCAAAACCTGGGATTTTATTGTCGTCCTTGGCTGGTACTTAATGTCAAAGGCTGCTAGCTCGATGCCCCATTTGGCTACCCGGCCAGTTGCCTCCGCATTGTTTATTATATCCCCTAGTGGTGCTTTACATACCACTGTTATGGAATGCCCTTGGAAGTAATGGCGCAATTTTCTAGATGCGAAAAGCACACCATATGCCAGTTTCTGATAATGCGGGTACCTTTGTTTAGATTCGGAGAAAACTTCGCTTATGTAATATACCGGATGCTGATCTGGTATGCTTTGCTCATCCTTCTTCCGTTCCACAACAATTACGGCACTAATAACCCGGTTTGTAGCCGTAAGGTACAATAACATGGGTTCTTCGTCTTTTGGGGATGCCAAAATCGGAGCATTCATCAAAGTTTCCTTTAGTTGGGTTAACGCTGCATCGGCCTCTTCTGTCCATTCAAATTTGTCAGATTTCTTCAACAACTTGTAGAGCGGTAGGGCTTTATCCCCCAGCCTGCTAATAAATCTGCTGACGGCAGCAGCGGAACCCGTCAATCTTTCGACATCTTTTACGCATGTAGGCTTCGAGATGTTCAAGATGGCTTTTATCTTTTCCGGGTTAACTTCTATTCCTCTATGAGAAACGATAAAACCCAGAAGTTTTCCTGAGGGAACCCCGAATACATACTTAGATGGATTTAACTTCATCTTGTAAGTGCGCAAGTTTTCGAAAGTTTCTCGCAAATCTTCAAGGAGTGTATCTTTTTCCTTGGTTACGACAGCAATGTCGTCCACATAAACATGGATATTTTTGCCAATCTGACTATGCAAGCAACGTTGCATGCAACGCTGGTAGGTTGCACCTGCGTTCTTCAAGCCAAATGGCATGGTTACGTAGTAATACGTCCCGTACGGGGTTATAAAAGAAGTCTTAATTTGATCTTCCTTTTTCATGCGTATTTGTTGGTACCCGGAGTATGCATCCAAAAAGCACAAAAGCTCAGAGCCTGCGGTGGCATCTATTATTTGATCGATTCGCGGTAACGCGAACCTATCTTTTGGACATAATTTGTTCAAGCCTGTGTAATCTATACACATTCTAAGAGCAGTAGTGTCTTTCTTCGGTACTAATACCGGATTTGCAGACCATTCAGTGTGTATTACTTCCTGGATGAAATCCGCTGCTAAAAGCCGGATAATTTCCTTGCCAATAGCCTTCCGTCTTCTTCCGTCAAATCGACGGAGACCTTGTTTGACGGGTTTTGATCCTGGAATCACCTTGAGTTGGTGCTCAGCAAGTTCCCTGGGTACGCCTGGCATGTCAGCTGGACACCAGGCAAAAATATCCCAGTTCTCACGGAGGAACTTGATGAGCTCGCCTTCCTATTTGTCGGTCATCCCAGTCCCTACAACAACGAATTTTGTCGGATCTTTGGGATCTAGGATTACCTGTCTTGTATTCTCAGATGCCTTGAAGCTGTCTGTTTTCTTCCGAGTTTCTTTTCCTGCCGGCATTTCTGTCGGCGATACCTCTTTGGCCAACTCCTTCAGTTCTTCCTTTGCTATGACTCTTTGAGCGCAAAGGGCCTTTTGTTTCTCCAACTCATTTGCTAGCTTAAAATCACCAGCTATGGTAATTACTCCTCCTTTGGGTCCTGGCATCTTCAGCTTGTTATAAATATAACAGGATCTTGCCATGAATTTGGCGAAAGCTGGACGTCCGAGTATTGCGTGATAAACGCTTTCGAACGGCACTACTTCGAAGGATACTTTTTCCTGCCGGAAGTGATCTTTATCTCCGAAGGTGACATCTAGGGAAATTTCTCCTAGGGATCGTGCTTGTCTGCCAGGAACAATGCCATGGAAGCGTATGTTGCTGTAATTGAGCTGGGACTCGGAAATCTTCAGATGCTTCAGTGTATCCAAGTACATTATGTTAATGCTGGATCCTCCATCCATCAGCACTCTTCTTAGCCTAGTGTTCTGGACAATAGGGCTTACAACAAGAGCTTGTGTGCCGGGTTCAGGGATATTCCCGGGATGGTCAGACTGATCCCAGGTAATTGGTGTGTTGGAGTACTTCAAGAATTTCGGGGTTGCCGGAACAACCGCGTTTATTTCTCGAAGTGTTCTTTTGGCCACCTTTGCTGACGGGGTTGCTAGAAATGTTAGCATTGCTTCTCCATCAACTCTCGGAAATTTGGGTTCGCCCTTTCGCTGCTGTTCCTGGATTTTTTCATCAGTGTCCGATTCACTGTCTTCTTTGTCAGCTTCTGGCTTTTGTTTAGCAGGTTTCCTCTTGGAACCCTTTCCCTTACTTCCGGATCCTGCACTGCCTTTCATGTGCTTATTCAGTCGGCATTGCGCGTTTGTATGGGTGGGTTTCCCAAATTGTGAATGGTGGACACATGGTTCCGACTTAATCCTCTCCCACTCCTCTGGAGTGTAATTGATTGGATCTGGGCTGCGTCCTTTCCACTTATTCCCTTTTTCGCTTCCAAAGGCTATGTTGACTTCCTTGGGTTTTGTCGCTGTTTCTGGAGTTCCCTTTTTGTCAGAACGGGGAGTTTTCTTAGCAAGTATCAGTGTATCGATATTGCCTCATCTTGCTCTGATGTCGTCTTCGGCTGCAGCGTGCTCATTGGCGGTTGTAAGCATAGATCCGAGATCTTTGTGCTGTTTGGAACCAACCATGAACGGTACAAGTCCGAGTTTTAGGCCATTGACGAAAGCATGCATTGCTTGTACGTCAGTTACTCCAGAACAACTATTCTTCATTGCTGTCCATCTGGAGATCAAATCCACGTATGGTTCATCCTCAAATTGGGTGCAACGGTTCAGCTGGTTGATGCTGTTCGGGCGTTTGTATGTTCCCCGGAAATGCTGAGTAAATACTCTAGCCATATCATCCCAGCTGTCGACAGTTCTTGATGGTAATCCATTGATCCAATCTCTGGCTCCGTCCAGTAACATTAGGGGAAGAAACTTGACAGCTTCCAGGTCTGTCCCATTGTTGATTTGGATGGCTGTATAATAGTCTGAGAGCCAGGTGTCCGGGTTTGTGCTACCGGTATATTTTTGGTAGGTTGGACCAACTTTGGCGAAGCCAGAATGCAGGGTTATCCTTCGGATCCTGTCAGTGAAACACTTAGGACCAAAGTATAGA
This sequence comes from Alopecurus myosuroides, assembly GCA_028641055.1. NCBI lineage: Eukaryota > Viridiplantae > Streptophyta > Magnoliopsida > Poales > Poaceae > Alopecurus > Alopecurus myosuroides. The sequence continues at coordinate 214,572,711 of CM054058.1, read as the reverse complement.
TCATCATTTTCCGCTCTGTCAATGTGTGCGGAATATCTTCCGGCTGAATGGACAGAAGGGGATCTACTCCTTTCTTTTCCATTGTTGCGTGGGCGCGCTTTTTCGGGATTGTACCTATCTCTTCCCTGATCACGTCCTTTTGGATTAGGCGGAGTCCTGCTCCTGTTCCTTTCTTTATCCTTAGGGGGTGTCCGGGATCTCTCACGCCTGTGAGGTGTATCGTATCTTCCGGCTTTCTCAGCTGGGTTTCTCGGAGGTGGCATTATTTTGCCGTCATTCCGGTATTTTTCTTCCCGATCGTGGGGTTTAAGTCCACCTTTCGGGGGATGGGATCCGGTTCGGGACGCTTCATCCCTATTGTCGGGGGTTTTCTTGTCTTTTCTCGGATCCCCTTTTTATCCTTTGAATTGTCTGAATCTCCAGGTTCTTCTGGTCCAGGTGCTCCAGCGGCGCAAGTAGCTGTTTTGCATAGGGCGGAGTTATCCTGTAGTCTTCCTGATCGCTCTTGGGCCCGCTGCTGTTGTTGCAGTGCTTTTCCTAGGAAAGCATACACCCCTTGAAGTTTTTCACCATTGGAGTACAGATCATTGTTTAGGATGGCGAATGCTGCTTCCGCGTTTTCTGCTGCGGTTTTATAAATTGGTTCGCCTCTGGCATCTTTGCCGTTTACCTGCTTTTGCCAAGATGGGTTGTGAAACCTTTCTTTTGGCGGCAGTACTTCCGGTCTTACGATTCCGGGTAACCTTGTAGGTTTAATGCCAGATCTATTCTTTCTCTCGTACTCCTCTATTTCTTCCTTCATGAGCTTAATGTCATCCTGGGTTTTTTGGAGGTGTTGCCGAGATCTGAGTAGATGTTGATGTTGCCTTTGGAAAGCTTGTCTCCTGGCTTCCAGCATCTCAGGGGGTTCATTTGCTCCCACTGGCGTTTGCAACAGCTCTTGCTCTTCCTGTTCCGTCATTGTTGGAACACGGATTTCTTTGATTTTCTTCTCTGCAGCTTTTGTTCCGCTAGCATCTCCTACTTCTAGGTTTTCATCGGCTTGATCAGCTGATTTTTCTTCCGGATTTTGTATTGGAGTTTCTTAGCAGCACGATGTTTTTTCTTGGAAGATGGAGGTTTTTTGACAGGCTCATCTTCTGTCAATTCCTTAACATTGGGAAATACCGGAGAAGTTTCTCCGTCTTCTCTCTCTTCCTCTGGCGGAGGGGTTTTAGGGCTTTCCTGGCTGCCGGCATCCGTGGTATCAGCTGGTTTTGCCATTAGCACTTCATGGAATCCCTCTTGGAAAGATTTAACTTTCCTTTCGAAGGCGTCCGCGTCTTCGTCTTCGGAATCGAAATCCTCTGATCCGGTTTCCGATTCTAATCTCGCCTCAATGGCGGCAAGCACGGATTCTGCTTCCGAGTTCACCGTTTCGTTAACGGATGTCGGATCTTCCGCCTGTATGACGGGTATCGGGTCTTCCGTTGCTGTGACGGGTGTGTTTTTGTCTGCCTCTTGCACGGGGTTTACATCATCCGTGTTTTCGGCGACTTCGGACTGCACCATGCCGATAAAGTGCGTGTCACTTTTTTGTCGGCGATCCGAGCAGAATCCGGCATCATAGTCATCCTCGACTGGGTATAGGGCGGGTGGGATAAATTTGCTTCCACCGCAAAACCTCATTGCTTCTGCAGTTAGTCCGATAAAGATGTTAGCAGATCCTATCGGTAACACACAGGCACTTACCAAGTGGTTTTGCGCCGGTATATAAGATCCGTTGTCGAGGAAGCGTCCGACATCATCGTTGAATTCCTAGCTTCCGACAGTGATTGATCTTCCGATTCCGCCAAGTATCCCAGATCGAAACTTCACGCCTGACGTCGTTTGCCCCACGGTGGGCGCCAACTGTCGAGACATCGTAGTAGTTTTCATAGACGGGGGTGCCATGAGACTACGGTAGAGACGTGGGGTAACGGGATCGCGTGGTAGACAGTAAACACAGGATTTACCCAGGTTCGGTACATCGCGACAGTACGACGTGCCTACTCCTGCACTTCTCATTAATCAGGACTAAAGCCTGGAAACAGGATTACAATGTGAGGTTTTGGATCTAGCTACTCGCAGAGGATCAACTTCTCGGCGAGTTGGTTTATATCTTCTCTGTTATTCGTTGTTTTATTTATCTCCCGTCCGGCTTTATATAACAGCCGGATTAGGGCTTACAGAATAGGAAACCTAGAAGACTACGTGTCGCAATAACTTGGAAAGTAAGGAATCCGTCTTCTCCTCCAAGCCAGATCACATGGGCCGTGATCCGGGTTCTTCTAGAATCCGGCTTCTATGCGTCAGGTTACTGGGCCGCCCAATGGACCATAGCCCACTACCACTTGGGCCACCCTGGTAACCAGGCACTTTCACTACCATCTTATATACCCCTATACGGTATATATCCGACAATCGAGCTAATATATTTAGATCGTAGACTCGGCGACTTGATTGCCGGCTACCAGATCGCATATCACCATGGTTTCCTTTGAGCTAAACCCTCTCCCAAACACTCGAGTCGATTTGCCCCAAGACAAGTTACCCCCGGTAACGTCTGCCGTGATTATCCCACGACAGTTGGCGCCCACCGTGGGGCCTACGTCCAAGGGTGTTTACATCACGGGAGAAGCTCGGGAGAACATGAAGAACCTCGTCGTCGGCGAGATCTACACCAACCCCGAAGGAGAGAAGATGGTGGACGATTTTGGCTGGGGGCCAGGGTCCGATCTGCTCGAATCCGGATCTGTCGTGACAATCGGCCGCATCAACGTCTTCATTGGCATGGTACGTACGTCCCGTTTAGCTCCTGACGATTTTGGATTTGATTCTGTGTCAGGGGAGGCCACCTGCGTTCAGTCCGATGGGGAAGAATCGGTCGGGACGATAGATCCGGCGGAAGAGCCCACCACAAAGAGGGAACAACCGGAGGAGCCGGCATGGACCCCGCGTGGACGGGTTATGAGAGAAGATGACACCGAGTCTATCCTGCACCTGCTGGAGGACCGGTACGAGGAAGACAGCGATGATAAGGAAGAATACGAATCTGCGCCAAGCATTGTGCGCCAAGTCGCGGTTTACACGGCCCCCGCAACCAATCTTAATCAGGGGAACGTGACCGCGGCCGCTGTCGGAGCAGCACAAGCATTGGCCCAGCAGCAAAATCCGGTTGACGGAAACCCGGTATTAACCCGGGTCGACGGAGAATCGGCATCAGTTACCAGCCATGCGGCGGATAGCGAGTTGCAGGCGAACATGTTCGGATATCTGGCAAACCGGACGCCAGGGGTGGGTCCTTCAAATCTTCAACACCCGGCCCTGTTCAACAACAACCTGATCCTGGATCCCACCGTTTTAGCCACAGTCATAACCCCGGAAAACGCGGCGGAACGTGTTAGAGACCTGGATATAGCCCGTCGTGCATTGGAACAACAGAGAAGGCAAGTGGAAGCAGAAAAACAAGGGGTAGCTGCGCGCCAGCGCGATCTAGATGCATTGGAGAACCGGCTCCGAGAAGAGACAACCAGGGTGCGTCAAAGACACCAGACCAGATTACCGGCAACGGGTGGAGTTATAAACCCGGCCACACGATTTATCACACCACAGGATCAGCCAATTCCAGCGGCAAACCAAGGAACTATACATCAACCCGCAACTGGAGGAGCACAACCGGTAAACACGCAGGCCAGGTTACCCATATTACAGACTGGAGTTACTACCGGCAATACATTACCACCACCACCACCATCGCGGTTTCGCACGCCAGCAGGTCATTACAACAACCCCATGGATAACGTGTATGCCGCAACGTTAGCATTGAACCAGATCCCCGTAAGAGAGTCACCCCATGCGGAGCAGACCCGACGGGCGATCGATTTATTGCATACGGCAGTGGGCAATTACCCGGACAACAGAAGTGGAATGCATGGGACACCGTATATCAGCCAGCAACGAGCCAATACCGGCAATATTCAGACGAGCTCAGCGCGACGGAGGGCAGAGCAGCAGCAAATGCCGCCTCCTCCCCGCGTTCAAGCAGTACCAGTGGCATCAGCAGCGCAAACTATTGTGGATAGTTCCAGAGCGAGGAGAGCCGCGGCTGGGTCTATGGTGCATGGACCAGCAGCAGTGCCACGTCCAGCCGCGCCCCCCGCAGGATCACACGTTTCCCGAGTGAGGCCGGTTCCGACTAATCTCGCTAGGCCTAAGTGCCTGTCGGATAACATCAGAGCTGAGCCTTATCCGGATAAATTCAAGGAGCCGGGTAAAGTAGTGAATTATGAGCCGACTATGGATCCAGAAACATGGTTGAGCAGTTATGAGATGGCTATGTCAATCCGCAACGCAGCTGAAAATCTTCAAGCCAAGTTCATGTACTTAATGATGTCAGAAGGAGCAGCAAAGTTATGGTTCAATAATCTACCGGAGGGATCCATCAAGTCATGGGAGGAGTTGAAAACTGCGTTTATCAAGCACTTTCATGGGACGTGCAGAAAGCTATTTACTATTGATGACCTGGAGCGGTGTGTCCAGAAGAAGGGAGAATCGGCGCGCAGTTGGGTGCGCCGAGTCATGGAGATACTTCACTCATCTACAGATATTCAGCCCAAGGATGCGTTACAAGCGATGGCAAAGACGTGCAAATACATACCTTTAGTGCAAAAGTTAACTCGCATGAAATCTAGTCGAAATGCTTCAGAGGTTACGATGGGAGAGCTAATGGATGCATGCAACAAGCACGCTGCAACAGATACTACAGAAGAGGATGTCGATGACAAGAAAGCAAAAGCAAACACAAGCAACAATGGAAGAACCGGCAATGGATCAACGCCGGGTAACAATAGAGGTAACAATGGGAACAACCAGAATAAACGCCCGTTTGAGGGAAGCTCCGAGTTTGTCGCTAGCACGGAGGCCGGGTCTTCGAGACCCAGGGCGGAAGGAAACTTCAATGGAGGAAACCAGAACGGAGGAAATTATCAAGGACCGCCAAGGCCGGGTAACAATTGGGATATCTTCAGGATGGCGTGCCCAAAGCACAGCAGAAACGGTAGGCCGGCTAACCATTCATTGGAGCAATGTGCGTACCTATAGAGATGGAAGAACGAGGAAATAAACAAGGCTATGCGAGGTGCAGGTCGGGGAGGAGGACCGGGTCCGGGTGGAAACCCGGGCCACGGCCCACCCCCAGCCGGCAACCCGGCAGGCGGAAATCCGGGTAATAACCAGGGGGAGCTGGAGGTTCCCAGGCCAACCCCAAGCAGTTGGGACAGTACCACGTACATACTACAGGAATTTCCAACAAGGATAAAAAGATACTGAAAAAGGCGGTAAACTCAGTTGCCTCGGCCGTTCCGAGATACCTGAGATGGTCAGAGCAGGACGTAACATGGAGCAGAAGGGATCACCCGGAAAGGATAGAACACCCGTGAGTCTTAGCATTGGTAGTAGCGCCGCAGGTTAATGGTTATGAGATGAAAAAGGTCTTAATGGACGGCGGTAGTAGCATCAACATCTTATATTGGGAAACCTTTCTACGCATGGGTCTCAAGGAGTCCCAGCTACAGAAGAGTTCGATAGTTTTTCACGGGATAGTACCAGGTCACTCAGCGTGCCCCGAGGGAAAAATCACACTGGAGGTAGCTTTCGGAGTATCGAAGGACAATTTCCGGGTTGAGTGGCTCACTTTCGAGGTGGTCAAGTTGCGCAGCCCTTATCACGCGCTATTCGGAAGGCCGGCTTACGCTAAGTTCATGGCCAGGCCATGTTATGTGTATCTACAGCTAAAAATCCCGGGTCCAAAGCAGACCATCACTATACATGGGAACCAGGATATAGCGGCTGAGTACGATGAAGGAGATGCGGCAATGGTTGAACAAGCCTGCAGAAAAGAGGAACTCAAGTATTACCGGTCTCAAGTAGACCCGGATGACAGAACAGCGTTAAAAAGGCCGAATACTGAAGATGAGAGGGCAAAGTTCAAGGCAGCGCAGGACACCAAGATGGTGGCTTTTGTCGAGGGTGATCCCTCCAAGCAATTTGCTATAGGATCTAACTTGGACAGCGAGCAGGAGAAATCACTTGTGGAGTTCATTCGTTCGAATCAGGATGTGTTCGCCTGGACGCCCAGCGACATGCCGGGTATCCCTACAGAGCTGGCAGAGCACAGTTTGCATGTTGATCCCAAGTCCAGGCCTGTGAAGCAGGGCCTGAGAAAAATGAATGAAGAAAGAAGGAAGGCTATAGGAGAAGAAATCGCACGGCTGCTTACAGCCGGCTTTATCATGGAAGTATTTCACCCGGAATGGTTAGCAAACCCGGTTCTCGTGATGAAAAAGACCAATGAGTGGAGAATGTGCATCGATTATACAAGTCTCAACAAGCATTGCCCAAAGGATCCGTTTGCACTACCAAGAATAGATCAGATCATAGACGCAGTAGCTGGAAGTGACCTATTATGTTTCCTGGACGCATATTCCGGGTATCATCAGATCAAGCTCAAGAAGGAAGATTGGGAGAAAACATCGTTCATAACCCCTTTTGGGGCCTTCTGTTACAAGACCATGACGTTTGGATTGAAGAACGCTGGCGCAACCTATCAACGGTGTATTCAGAAGTGCTTTGAGGACCAAATTGGACGTAATGTTCACGCATACGTGGATGATGTGGTGATCAAGACCAGGAAAGCGGAGACATTTATTGATGATCTAAAGGAAACGTTCAAGAACCTGAGAAGGTACCAGATGAAACTTAACCCAACAAAGTGTGTCTTTGGAGTCCCAGCCGGGAAATTACTTGGCTTTATCGTTTCTGAGAGAGGAATTGAGGCAAATCCGGATAAAATCAAAGCTATCCAAAGTCTGAAAAAGCCGGAAAATTTGAAGCATGTCCAGAAGCTCACAGGGTGCGTAGCAGCGCTCAGCCGGTTTATATCCAGACTCGGAGAAAAGGCAATACCCTTGTACCGGCTCTTGAAGAAATCTGATAAATTCGTATGGGATCAAGAGGCGGACGAGGCGTTCGAAGCACTAAAGAAGCAGTTATCTGAGGCACCAGTCCTAGCAGCCCCGGGTCCTAAAGAGCCCATGCTGTTATACATTGCAGCCGGGCCCCGGGCGGTTAGCGCAGTGGTTGTCGTCGAGCGTAAGGAGGATGGGAAAGATCACCCGGTCCAGAGGCCGGTTTATTACGTCAGCGAGGTATTATCAGAGGCAAAACAGCGCTACCCACATTGGCAAAAGCTGGTTTTCAGGGTCTTCATGGCCAGCCGGAAACTGAATCCGTATTTTCAGGAACACCCCATAACAGTGGTTAGCTCTATACCAATGTCGGATATCATCAGAAACTCGGATGCAACAGGTAGAATAGCCAAGTGGTCGATCGAGATGGGAGATTACCACATCAACTATGAGCCCAGGTCAGCAATCAAATCTCAAGCTCTGGTTGATTTCATTAACGATTGGACTCACACAGGCATGCCCACCATGGCTCCAAATTCCGAGTCTTGGATAATGCACTTCGACGGTTCCAAGCAGTACGAGGGATCAGGAGCCGGAGTGGTGCTAACATCACCCAAAGGAGACAAGTTAAGTTACGTGTTGCAGATTCATTTTGATTGTTCCAATAACGTGGCCGAGTATGAGGCCCTATTGCATGGCTTAAAGGTAGCCAAGGAGATGAACATTAAGAGGATAGGATGCTTTGGAGATTCGGACCTTGTGGTACAGCAGGTCTCAGGAACTTGGGATAGAAAAGATGCAACTATGGCAGCATACCGCAGAGAGGTGGACAGGGTTGCCGGATGTTTTTCCGGGTATGGGGTGGAGCACATAGACAGGAGAAAAAACGAGGTAGCAGACGCACTCGCCAGACTCGGCTCGCGCAGAGAGCCGGTTCCACCCAATGTTTTCCTGGATGAGCTATGGCGACCATCAGTTAAAACCGAGTCTGAGGAAGAACTAGCAAATCAAGACCCGGATTTGGAGCTCGTGGCCACAGTACGTGCTGTTCCTGAGTGGACAGAGCCGTTCCTGGCCTACCTATCACGGGGCGAGTTACCACAGCAGGAGGTATTAGCAAGACAAATTCTGAGGCGAGCAAAAGGATATTCTATCATCAATGGGGAGTTGTACAAAAGAAGTGCAGCAGGAGTCTTTTTGCGCTGTATAGCACCAGAAGAAGGCCGACAGATCCTCAAGGAGATCCATGAAGGTGATTGTGGGCATCATGCATCCACAAGATCCCTTGTGGCCAAAGCTTATCGATATGGTTTCTTCTGGCTCACGGCCCTAGCAGACGCGGAGCGCTTGGTGGCAAGGTGTGACGGATGTCAAAGGTACGCTCGCCAAACCCATGTGTCGGCTATGGAATTGCGGACTATCCCGCTAACTTGGCCGTTTGCGGTTTGGGGTATGGATATGGTTGGCCCCTTCCACATGTCACCTTGCAAAAAGACACATCTCTTAGTGGCTGTTGATAAGTTTACAAAGTGGGTTGAGGTCCTGCCAGTCACCAATTGCGAGGCAATTACAGCAGTCAAGTTCCTGAAAAGGATTACCTATCGGTTCGGATATCCCCACAACATAATTACCGACAATGGAACCAACATGTCCCTTGGCGAGATGGAGAAGTTCTGTGGAAACAATGGCATTCGTTTGGACATAGCCTCAGTGGCTCACCCACAGGCTAATGGGCAAGTGGAGAGAGCAAATCAGGAGTTGCTTCGTGGATTAAAGCCACGATTGCGAGTCCCGTGTATCAGAGCCGCTGGTGCATGGGTAGAGGAGTTACCTTCAGTAGTTTGGGGTATCAATACCACACCTAACAGATCTACTCAGATGACGCCGTTTTTCATGGTTTATGGCGCAGAAGCAGTGTTGCCGAGTGATATTATCCATGACTCGCCTCGAGTATCGGCTTATGTCGAGGTGGAGAACGAGAAGACCCGGCAAGACGCCGTGGATATGCTAGAAGAAGAAAGGGGACAAGCTTTGGAGAGATCAGCCGTATATCAGCAGGATATGCGGAGGTATCATAGCCGGCGCGTGAAAACCCGGGTCTTCCAAGAAGGAGATCTGGTTCTGCGCCTGGTGCAATCAAAGGAAGGAAAACACAAATTATCACCGCCATGGGAAGGACCGTTCATCATAAGCCGGAATCTGCACAATGGATCATATTACTTGATAGATGCAAGGGAAGAGTCGGCTACGGTTAATGACACCGCTCATACCACTTCATCTATGCAAGAGAAAGAAAGACCATGGAACGTGGCTCAGCTACGTCCCTACTATACTTAGTATACCCTAGATTCACAAAGTGGAATTACACGATGTAACAGGCAGCAGGTTTCAGACGCACTCTTTTCCTATCCAGGGTACCTAAGGGGACTGGAGGGTTTTTAATGAGGCGGCTTGCTGACCTAACTTTTCTCATATCAATAAAGAGATGGTTGAACAATATATTATTTCCCTTGCATGTGTCTTTATCACTTTTTATTTCGGTTATGCTTTTTTATCTTTCTTCCAAGTAAGTATCGTTTACTGTTTTTTAGCACATTAGCTTCTTTAGCAGTTTGCGTATATTTAGGTCTTGGGGGCTGATTGCTTGAATAGCACAGTTACAAACTCAGAGACCCGGCCATGATGCCTATGAGTTATAAGGGCCGATTACTCGCAAACGAGTACGGCTGCAAGCTTATAACCGGACAAAGGAGCCAAACTTTCTTGACTTTTCTTACTTAATCTCGATGTGACTCGCACTAAAGTGGCATGATTTGCTCGCATATGATCACAATCAGTCATGATGCCCAGTGGGACTTGCCTGACCCTGTCTTCGTATAGATGTAGCAAGATGATTATCCATGCGAAAGCCGTCTTACAGTACAAGAGAGCCAAAAGGGTCATCTAAACCACAAGTTATGCAGAGTACAGGGTTAATAACCGGAAACTCACTGTTTATTAAGCATAACTTCAAAACCTATGTGAAACGGCTCTAGGTTTTGGGCTTTGGCAAAGACAATTTGTTCTATTTGAAAGACCTAACGCCCTAGACTCGGAAGTTCGGGCCTTGGGGACTGGGGATTTTGAAAAGAGAAACAAACTATTTAGCTATTAAGCTCAAAAACCCAAAAATCCGAGTCTTGGGGACTTGGGGACTTAGAGAAAAGTCCACCGGTCAAAACCCGCGAGACCCGGAAACCGAGTCTCACAAAAGGAACCATAAAGTAAGTCGGAATATCAAGAATAAATGAGCTCAAAAGCAGATAAATATCAAATTCATCCAGGGGCCAGAAGGGCCACGAAATCTATTAAGTTTCAAAACGTATTACAAACCATGATAGTAGTATCAAAGGTGCACAGGCGCACCATAAAAAACAATTGTTTAAAAGGCCCATTGGCCGAATGACGTATTTGATGACAGTGGATAGCAAATATCACTCGGCATCTTGGGCTGAGGCATCCATCTTCTCCTTGCCCTTGCCAGCCGGGTCTTGCCCCTTGACTTGCTCTTCAGCACTCTTGGTAGCAGCAACACTCGGATCAGCAGTAGTGCCGGCCCGTGCAGGAGGAGTGACGAAGATATGGATCCTGGACCCTGCGGGTAAGGACACCCCGTCTCAGGTCCAAGGTTAAGGCCCAAGAAGAGGAGCCCTTGGAGTATTCTAGAAGGCCCACGTGAAGCCCACCCGCAAGACTTGCGGGTCAAGACAAGAACTCCTATACGTAATCTACTAGGACTCATGTAACCCCCTCCTGGCTGCATATATAAAGCGAGGAGGGAGGAGAGAAAAAGGAGAGACGAATCTAGGGATTCAATCTAGAGAGAGAAAGATACAAGCCACAACTAGACTAGGCAATACACGGGATACCCCGTACGCCTCACCATGGCATCGCCATTGTAACATCTCGACTATCTCATCATAATACAGAACAGACAAGCAGGAGTAAGGGTTTTACCTCTACGAGGGCCCCGAACCTGGGTAAATCTTTCTCCTTGTTAGCCGTCGAGGTCACCAGCGCGTACATCGTTCCTCTACTCGAAACCCTACCGGTTCATCCGAGGGATTTGTCGACACGACTCTTCGACAATTGGCGCCGTCTGTGGGAACGACACGCGTTGGATATACGGTCTCGCCGGCCTCATCTACGTCAAGCTTCGGGTCCTCGACCCCATGGATTCTATCTACTTTCGGCTCCTTCAACTTCATCGAGCACTCGCCGGCCTCGCGCACGGCTTTCATCATTTACAATCGAAAATCAACACCGTTCTTCACGCGCAGGCTGCAGGACAGCAGCAACGTACATATTGCGGACGCCATCAACGGCGGCTCGAAACTCATCTGGAAAATTCCTTCGGTGGAAAGATGCGCAATCAAATTATCTACAGTCTCCAAAAAGAATCGGAGAATTCCGACGGTTAGATCTCCGTGGATGACCCGAACACCGAAGCCCTGTCAGAATCTGACGGAACTCCGCGCGACTTCGGGAAAACAATTCTCACAGTCGACTCGGAAATCAATTCGACAATCAAACCGTTGAACAGCTGCGGAATACAATCCCGCACCACTCCGTCTTTTTTGAGTCAATTCCAACGGTTAGATCTCCGTCAGCGGCTCGCGCACTGCGACACGTTTTGGATCTCTGCGAGTCCGCAAATTCAAGTCGCAGATCCGTTTTCGTCAATCTGCGAGTCGACACAAAGGTCAATCAACAAAACATGGCGACTCGCCATAATAGTGCCCGGGGGCTCGACATCAACATTGCCCTCCGTGTACACACAACAAACATCGCGACTCCGCCGCGTCGACTCGGTCCGCCGCGTCGAGTCCTTCCGATGAACATCGCGACTCCGCCGCGTCAACTCGGTCCGCCGCGTCGAGTCCTTCGGGCAAACATGGGTCCGCCGTGTCGAGTCCTTCGGACAAACATCACGACTCCTCCGCGTCGACTCGGTCCGCCGCGTCGAGTCCTTCGAGCAAACATCGCGACTCCGCCGCGTCAACTCGGTCCGCCGCGTCGAGTCCTTCGGGCAAACATGGGTCCGCCGTGTCGAGTCCTTCGGGCAAACATCGCGACTCCGCCGCGTCGACTCGGTCCGCCGCGTCGAGTCCTTCCGATGAACATCGCGACTCCGCCGCGTCAACTCGGTCCGCCGCGTCGAGTCCTTCGGGCAAACATGGGTCCGCCGTGTCGAGTCCTTCGGACAAACATCACGACTCCGCCGCGTCGACTCGGTCCGCCGCGTCGAGTCCTTCGAGCAAACATCGCGACTCCGCCGCGTCGACTCGGTCCGCCGCATCGAGTCCTTCGGACAAACATCACGACTCCGCCGCGTCGACTCGATCCGCCGTGTCGAGTCCTTCGGATAAACATCGCGACTCCGCCGCAACGACTCGGTCCGCCGCGTCGAAGTCCTTCGGGCAAACATCGCGACTCCGCCGCGTCGACTCGGTCCGCCGCATCGAGTCCTTCGGACAAATATCGCGACTCCACCTCGTCGACTTTGTCCGCCTCGTCGGGTCCTTCCGAGAAACATCGCGACTCCGCCGCACAACTCCGCTACATCGAATTCTCTCGACTAAGCTTCTCGGGGCTGTCCTTCGCCGCAGCCACACTCGTTGCTCGGGGGCTACGCTGCAAAGTAGACGCACTCGAGAATTCGCCGCAGCCGCACTCGACACTCGGGGGCTGAGGCGCGAAACAGCCGCACTCGACACACGAGTTCGGTTCATCGATTCCGGCAATATCACTCAGCACCGCCTCGCCGACCACGACAGTGTCATACAAAGATAAGAACCACAACGTCGGCTGCAACTTCGACAGTCGACACATATCCTCCGCTCGGAGTCGACAATCGACACAATCCTCCGCTCGGGGTCGATAATCGACACAATCCTCCGCTCGGAGTCGACACATATCCTTCGCTCGGAGTCGACGCATATCCTACTCCGGGAGTCGACGCATGTCCTCCTCCGCGAGCCAACAGAAGACAAGCACACGGGGTTAGCTTCAGAACAACTTGAGTCTATGCCCGACTCTGCGAGTCGAACATAGCCTCGGGGGCTACTCCCATCGGGAGCACTGCCGTGCACCCGATAGATTGAAGAAGCGACGTTACAAGATCTTTGAGTCTATGCCCGATTACAAATAATCGCACATAGACTCGGGGGCTACTCCCATCGGGAGCGCTGGCCGCGCAACCGACGAGCGCTACACGCGCACTCAACATATTACCACGTCGTAAGCATCTAACACGTTGGACGCGTATCTGAGGAGCTCTGTCAGATATCTTCGTCCAGGTCCTTATTGTGGTCGTACAAACCGCATATTAATTCGGATGAAGAAAAGCAAAACATCAAACTTGTCCGTCTCGACGAGACACATACGACAACGCGGGCCAATTCGCGAAATCAGAACATCTTGAAGACTTTTCGGCTCCATCTTCTTGTGTGGACTCGGTGGCTGAGCGTCCGCGTCAACTACACGACTTCCACGTCGTCGTGCGACTCCGCCACGTCCTCGTCGACTACACGACTTCCGCGTCGACTCCGTCCGCCGTGTCGAGTACTTCTCCACCGCGTCGACTACGACATGTCTAGCCTCTGACACTTCTCGCCACGTCCCATCGGGAGGCAGAACAAGTGCTCAGTGCACCACGACATCACGCGACTGTCAGCCATCAGGCTTATGTCTCTTCGGAATCTTCAAACAAAAAGACACTCGCCACGCAGCGGGGAGAAGATTGTGAGTATGCGGCTCCCGCAAAAACCACGACTCCACACTACGATGTACAGACACATCACTCGAAACAAAAAGACATCACTTGTTACGCGTCCAAAAGAAAATCAAGACGCGAAATATCTTTCGCATAAGGTCCCTAACACGAAATTTCTTTCGTATGGGCACATCGAAGACGCGAAATCTCTTTCGCATAAGCTCCCTAACACGAAATTTCTTTCGTATGGGCATATCAAGACGCGAAATATCTTTCGCATAAGGTCCCTAACACGAAATTTCTTTCGTATGGGCATATCAAGACGCGAAATCTCTTTCGCATAAGCTCCCTAACACGAAATTTCTTTCGTATGGGCATATCAAGACGCGAAATATCTTTCGCATAAGGTCCCTAACACGAAATTTCTTTCGTATGGGCATATCAAGACGCGAAATCTCTTTCGCATAAGCTCCCTAACACGAAATTTCTTTCGTATGGGCATATCAAGACGCGAAATATCTTTCGCATAAGGTCCCTAACACGAAATTTCTTTCGTATGGGCATATCAAGACGCGAAATATCTTTCGCATAAGGTCCCTAACACGAAATTTCTTTCGTATGGGCATATCAAGACGCGAAATCTCTTTCGCATAAGCTCCCTAACACGAAATTTCTTTCGTATGGGCATATCAAGACGCGAAATCTCTTTCGCATAAGGTCCCTAACACGAAATTTCTTTCGTATGGGCACATCGAAGACGCGAAATCTCTTTCGCATAAGCTCCCTAACACGAAATCTCTTTCGTATGGGCACATCAAAGACGCGGAATCTCTTTCGCATAAACACCCTAACACGAAATCTCTTTCGTATGGGCATAATCAAGACGCGAAATTTCTTTCGCATAAGCACCCTGACATGAAATCTCTTTCGTATGGACGCGAAATTTCTTTCGCACAGTCACCCTGACACGAAATCTCTTTCGCATGGACACGAAATCTCTTTCGTATGGGAACATCATGACGTGAAATCTCTTTCACAGGAAAAAATACCCTACACACGAAAACTCTTTCGTATGGGCACAACATCCCAAACATGAAAACTCTTTCATATGGGTATAAAACTCCTAACACGAAAACTCTTTCGTATGGATAAAACTACTCGAGTAGGCAGAACCTGCTATTCATTCACATGATGTTTGCACATCATAAACCTGGATTGTTCAGCCGACTAGGCACATCCGGATGCCGTATTCTTTCGAGTACGAAGGTAAGACCCAAGGATCTCTCTTTTGGGCCTGGAATCGCACTCAAGCTGCGTCCTCCGGTAAACTTTCCGTGTCAACAACACGAAGAAAAATCCTAGCGGACGCGCCGGGTACCCCTTTAGGTTGAGTTCGACTCGGTAAGACCTCCACGGCCCAGTCGCAACGATCACCTCGCCGAATTCGAGTCGGAGGTCTCGAACTCGTGTAGGCCAGAACCGTGTTTGCCCTAGATGCAATTAATTGGCCCTGATCTTTCGGGAGAGCCAAGCGACTGAGCCACATCCTTCTACGAAAACAGCCAACACAAGGCACATTTAACACTCGATGCTCGAGTACAGAAGCGCTTCACGCACAGGGTATACACCCTCAAAAACAGGCGATTGAATGACCAATCGAAGAAATCAAGAACGGACTTTGAGTGCTTACCCGACTATTCTCAGTCGAATAAACACTCGGGGGCTACTGACGAAGATATGGATCCTGGACCCTGCGGGTAAGGACACCCCGTCTCAGGTCCAAGGTTAAGGCCCAAGAAGAGGAGCCCTTGGAGTATTCTAGAAGGCCCACGTGAAGCCCACCCGCAAGACTTGCGGGTCAAGACAAGAACTCCTATACGTAATCTACTAGGACTCATGTAACCCCCTCCTGGCTGCATATATAAAGCGAGGAGGGAGGAGAGAAAAAGGAGAGACGAATCTAGGGATTCAATCTAGAGAGAGAAAGATACAAGCCACAACTAGACTAGGCAATACACGGGATACCCCGTACGCCTCACCATGGCATCGCCATTGTAACATCTCGACTATCTCATCATAATACAGAACAGACAAGCAGGAGTAAGGGTTTTACCTCTACGAGGGCCCCGAACCTGGGTAAATCTTTCTCCTTGTTAGCCGTCGAGGTCACCAGCGCGTACATCGTTCCTCTACTCGAAACCCTACCGGTTCATCCGAGGGATTTGTCGACACGACTCTTCGACAAGGAGGGACGATTGGTGTGGAGGTAGCAGGCGCAAAATCGGCCTCAGCCTTCTTCTTCGTGGCCTCCTCTCTCAACTGGGCAGCCTCCGCCTTCCATCGGGCCAGCATATCGTATGGCTGGGGAAGATCCGACTTGATAGCCTTGTCATCAGAATCATATGCCGGAATAATGACACTAAGGTCCAAACCATCGGCAATTATGCTGGCCGGGTGACGGACTTCCTTCTGGATGGCCTTGAAATTCTTCACGGAGAACTTGGACCCGTCGTGGTTAAACTCAGGAAACCCGCCTATAAGCTTGGCCGGCTCGAGTTTGGGAAAATACGCCTTAGCCAGCGCAAGACCCCGGGTTACCCCAACCCGGCAGGACGATCTTTTCCAGTGCCCAATCCACTCGGGGACGGTGGAGCAAGCGTCCAGCAGCATCTTCAGGTTGCCGTGCCTGGAACCCGGCCACCTCAGCTCCTGAAGGATCCATTTGGTTCCGGCGCACAGCTGCCGGATAGTTCTCTTGATGGTCTTCAACTTGGCAATGTCATCTTCGTCCGGGATTACTTCATCCGGACCTGCAGAGAATAGGAAAAAACAACGAGTAAGGAAATCCGACTATTTATCAGAATGAGAATCCGGATCATAATTATCAAGTTAGCAATCGTACCAGTCAAAGCACGATACGTATCGGCAATTTGAACAGAAAGCTTTGTCAGCTCATCTTCTGCTGCATGAGCCCTCCTCCTATACTTCCTCGTGATCTTCCCACTCCTCCTAGCTTCAGCTTCAGCCGACTCACGCAGAGCCGCCTCCTTCTCAACGAGCTTGGTGGCCTTTGCCAATTTTTTCTCGGATTGGGTCACGAACGCCTGAGTGGAAACACAAGGAAGGATTAGTCGGATATACTATGAAGTTCCAAGCAAATTATCAATAAGTTCACTCGGAACTTGGGGACTGGACAAGGATACAGGCAATATTATTCGGATTTACCTCATGTTTAGCTATCAAAGCTTCTAAGATATTTTCTTCATCGGCCCTCAAGGTGTGCAGGGCATCAAGCATCTGGGAGAACGTCATGTCTTCGGGCCTGACACCAGAAGAGCCGGCAGCTTGATCGCCTGGCGGGTGAACTTTCCCCGACTTTGGGGTCGAGACCCGGACTGTCTGGGTGTCCGGGTTTGGAGAACCCGTCTTTGTTTCCAGGATCTCAACCTCCTCGTCCTCAGCATATTCAGATGGCTTCGGAGACCCGGCTTCCTGGCGAGCCGGGTCACCCAAGGGGCCTTGTTCCTGGTTGTCTTCAACATCACCGCCAGTCGCGGCGTCCATATCATCGGTCGGCCCCTCCGTCTCCCGGTTATCCGTCTCCATGTTCTCCGGGTCACTAAGTGTGACTTGTTCCTCTACTTGTTTCAAGTTTGATTATATGAGAGGAAGTTGTTGTCTAAAATGACTTGTTCTTTGTTAGATGTGATGCCTCTTGTGCCTATTTTATTTATTGACACCTCACGCCATAAACCTCAGGTCATGTTTACTGAGTTAAGTTTCGCTTGGGGACAAGCGAGGTCTAAGCTTGGGGGCAGTTGATACGTCCATTTTGCATCACTTTTTTATATTATTATTTTCTGTTATTCATCGATATATTTCATGTTATGATGCATCACTTATGTTATTTTATCTTATTTTGCATGTTTCATAATTTTTGGAGAATAAACACCGGAACCAGAAATCTGATGGAAAAAGCACAGTCAAGATACCCTATTTCATAAGATCAGAAGAAGAGGGGGGTACCGGAGGAGTCTTAGAGGTTCCGAGGAGGAAGTGAGCCAGAAGGGCACCCGGAGGGGGCCCACACCACCAGGCGCCGCCTCCCTCTGGCCGCGCCTGGGGGTGGTGTGGACCCCTGGCCCACTTCCGGGCGCCCCTTTCGCGTACTTGACTGTAACATCCTTGTGTTTGGGAGGTTATAAGGATATAAATTTAATACGTGCATTTGCAAAGCATGCATCTGAAAATACGGGAAATTTTGGCACGGAAGTTTAGACGAAGCAAAGTTACCAATGTTTCTCTCGACATGATGAAATAGGGCTAGATCATCTGGTTGAGGGTACATCTTGGAGTGATCTTTATAACAAACATCTTTGTAAACCAAATCATTTTATAAGACAACCATATTTGGTGATGACCATCACTAACTTTCAAAAACATCCACCACAAGTTTATGATTGACTTGAGAGGATTCATCTAGGTATCTTAGAACTCGAAGAGGGGTGAGTATCTAAATCACACAGATGATGACTTTACTTCTGCAAGTTAGTTGTGTATAACTGGATGATCTCATCAGTCCTAAAGGATGAATCTGAACAAGGAAATAAACCTTCTTAAACCAATACTAAAACCTGATCACTGTCTGTGATGTTTCCAAACTCTTGTCTACGTTTCTGCATGACCAAGGCTACAAGAGAAGCAAACCAGGAGGGAGCCAAGATCAGAAGACATCAACTGAGGAGGGTGAAATCCTGGTGTTTGGTGTCATACAAGAATAATTTGAGTACAGGACCTGATCAATCTTGTAAGCAGATTATTTCTGAGGGCATTAAACACTGGAGTTTCATTAGGTTAAATTATACGAGAACAAACTGGTAATTGACTCTAAGACATCATCAGACGAGAAGTGACAACTGGAGACTTATTCACAAGTACTAGATCCTGGAGTGGTCGAGGTTCCATCGATATTCTAATGGAGAGAGAGAGACCAATATTGGAAGAGAGTGAAATTTTGACATGACCTCTGGTGTTATTGGATCCGAGGGATTTACTTCAACACTTGAAACAAAAGAATGTTTGTAATTGGAATTTGAGTTCAAACTGAATGATTTGATAATTGGAATAATTTGATATTAAATAATTTTGAAACATTTAAAAATTAAATCTTAATTCAATTCAAATTCATTAATTGAAGTTATTAATAGAAAAACAATAAGTTTTATTGATAATAACATAATTTTACAAAGTCATTACAAATTACAATAAACAGAAAAGACAAGTACTATTACATATGAATATTACAAATGAACAATTACAAAAAGAAATTCCTAATCTAATTCTTGCAAATCTCCAAGTCTTCTATTAACCTTCTGATCCTGCAAAATAAACAAGAAAAACAAAGAAAAGTAAAAAAATAAGATTAGTGGGGGTTAGTACTCTCAGCTAGGCAGTGGGGTGCACTGCTAATCGCATCATCGGGCTTAGGCTTAGTCAAGTTAAAGCATATGTTCATATCAGAAATATCCTAGTGTATCTCATTGGCCAAGCATCAGGTAATACAAGCGTCAGTCCAAAATAAAGCCATACCAGGATAATACCAAGACCAACCGAGTACATCAGCTTAGGCAAAAGATCTAGATCTAGGCACACAAGCACACAGCTTACACCACCATGCACATCTCTGTGTTGTCACAGCCACATGAGTTGTATAATAGGTCAACAGCCGTAGAAGGCAAGGGGAAAAGTCCATTTCTTCTCCTACACAGCCAGCTCGAGTCACACAGCTCAAGCTCTCACCACAAGAACACCACCACCGGGAAACCACAGCACCACACACCAATCTCCACAAGTTAACTCCAAATACCTGGATCTAGTAAAATCACTGATCCAGCAAGATAAAAATAAGGCCAAGCCACAAGCTGGGGAAGCAGACTTGGAGCAAGGCCAAGCCTAGAGCTAGAGGAGCAAGTCAGCAAGGATTGCAGGGAGAAAGGCCAACAAGCCATCAACCACAACCAGCAACAGATCCACAAGTTTTCCGCACAACCCTAGCATCAATACCTAACAGGTTGATCCCTTCACACCACTTAGCAAGAAATTGCTAGGTTATGCACAGAGAGGGGCTGGGATATTTTTCCCTCAGCCTGGCATAGAATTGCTATGCTGAACACATCATAGGGGTTTCAAACAAGTATAATGTTTGTTCCTATCTCTATGAAAGTGCCTTAGAACAACATCACTGGCTTTGGGACAATTAAAACAAGCATAGATCTGTTCTTATCAGTTAAATGGCAAAGAGGGGACAAATTTCCAAACCCTAGATCATACCAAAACAATACTCATATTGTGCATGATCAACATATGGGCACATCCTCAAGGAGCACCTCAGGATGCAATCATGCAAACAATTAGGTACTTGGGCACAAACTAGGAAAAGTGCTAAACAGGATATTTTAATTCACAAGCATCTATTCACAAGAATAAGAGCCTCAGACTTTGCATCACTGGCCAAGGGCAAATCAAGTTACAATCATTGTTCTTATCAGTTAATATGCTTAGGGGCAACAAGATCAAGCAAGTATCTGGTTCTTATCAATTTAAATAGCTACCAGGAGCACAAATCATAAGCAAATGAGCTAAGGAAGGATTTCCAACTCACAAGCACATGCACAAATGTTGCTGGGAACTAATCCAGTGGATTACTCCCCTCATCACAACAAGTGCACAACAATTTGCATCAGGATTTAGTAAGTAAGAGAGAGGGAGAATCATAGGGCATGTCTCTGTTTAATAGAAAGAATCACTTAATAATATGATCAAGAGTATGATGGCACATCCTCTGAACCAAATGGTTCAGAGTAGCACCTATCCAATAAGCACACCCATAGAACTTATCTGAGCAAACACACCAAGGTGTGCTCAGGAAACAATCAACAACAACATAACCACAGGGAGAAATCCCTAGAGAATTTTTCCTCAGCATAACCACAAGACCTTAGCAAATAAGATACAATCACTCATTGCATCCAATTGGACCTAGAGATGAAAAATCATCCTAACAGTAACCCGAACCCAATTATTCCATTGGGAAATTTCTCCAAGTCTCAACAATTAACCACAAGCATTATAGTGGCAATTCAAGCATTAGAGGACATTACAGAGCATCAGGGCATGAACACTGGCACGAAGGCCAGGTTCCAGAGCAACGGGTGGAAGGGTGAGAAAGGAGCAGTGGGGAAGAGGGAGTAGAGGAGGGGAGTAGGAGACTCACAGGTGGTCACCATCGAGGTGACCACGGCCAACGGCGTCGCACAGAGGTGGGTGGCGTGGAGCCGCGGTTGCTTCCAGGGAACCGTCCCGTTGGTCCCTCACCTCCTCAGCATCCGCGGTGGCGCCTAGGGCAGCACCCCGGTGGCTCCTGAACCTCTTCGGGTGGACAGAGCTCGCCGGAGAAGAGTGGAGAGCCACGGGCTCCCGGAACTCTAGGTGGGGCGCTAGGGTGGCGCACGGCCGTGACCAGGGCCGAAACCCAGATCGATTACGTGGAGGGGGTAGAGCGGCGCGTGGCGCAGCTTATGCTACCTAGCACGACGACAGAGACCAACTGTACTGGCCGGAGAAATCCAGGGAAGGCGGCGGCGACTCAGAGTCGCGGGAGAGAGGGGAAGAGAGAAGGCAGGGTGCGGGAGCGGGTGCGAGGGGGGTGTGGTCGCCTGCTCGGGTTTCCTCCGAGTGGGTTTGACCCAACCCACTGGTGGGTATCCCACTAGTCAGCCTGAGGGCTAGATGGTCTTTTGACCATTTTCATTAAAGAAAAAAATATTATTAAAAAATCATCAAAATTTAGAGAAATTAGAATTAAATAAATAAAATCCTAAATAATTTCACCAATACAAACACTCTAATACTCTAACAGTTTAAATTAAATTATATAATATTTGTTTTACCTTAAACTTATAATTTTAAAATAATCTTGATAAATAAATAAAACTACTAAATAATTAAGAATAATGTTATCCTTAATTCTTTGTTTATAAATACCAACTTATATAACTTTAATGCCTTATTTTTATAAAATTTGCTAATTCTTTATTCCCTGATTTATCAAAGAAAAATAAGATAATTAACACAAATCTAATTAATAAAGGAATGGAAAATAATATATTCTTTAAGTCTTTAAATCCAAAACTATTCAAATCATTTTAGTACTTAATATTTAAATCTTAAAGTTTAAACTGTCCTTATTCTAAAACTTAAGCATATCATGTAATTATTCTTTTTGATGTTCAATACATTGTCTAGAGAAATGAATATGACCTTATTCTACTATTTTAGGATTTTAATTCATATCTTCAAGATAATTTAATTCATAAATGCAATTCTTACTTAATAGAATATAATCACTTGTTAAACTTAAAACCTTAGCATGTGACTTAAGTGGGTATTTCAAAAATTCCATTTTACTTAAGTAATACTTCTACATGAACAAGTTTGCCAAATCATAACAAACTATGTTTATTTTCCTTAAAGAGTTATCCTTATTAAGATATCAACTTATTACTTGCATAAAAGTGAACAATATTTAATTCATTAATGCATACATTTTAAAATGTTACTAACCAAGCATATGAACTAAAAACCTGAATAACTAAATAAACAAACAACCAACTTATGATTAAAACCTTAAGTGATGCAAGTCATCACTATAAGAACTAAATAACAACAACTCAAAGTCATGAAAACTTAATAAAATCAAAATATCGCAAAACATAGCTTGATCATTCAAGCTTGGGTATTTTCGGGGTAAATCACGATGCATCCCATTACTATGCATAATAGCATCTTGCCAATTTTCCAGTAGCCCTTATCGGGACTACTTTGCTATTTTCAGATATCAGGAAATCCACGCAACCCTCGAAACCGAAGACAGGGATTATTGTGATTATCTCTATCTCAAGCAAGTTCATCACTTGCTCATATCCTTTGCAGTATTTCATAACGAACTATTTGCAAAACCCTATCGTATTACCACCTATGCTCAAAAGAATGCATGATCCTATTTTTATAATAATATGACTAATTGAATGACTATCCGAGTGGTAGTGTTCTGTTTGGTGGGCGGATGGAACCATGGTAAGATGAATAGGTCAAAGGAAGGTTCCATCTGCATGGGAAAGTATTACCTAGGATTTAACAATAACTGCCGTCAAGATTCTTGCGCCGTAAATACCGCGTTGACCACGGGTCTTCTATAGGGGGAGTAAGTCAGCTGTGATCTTCTCTCGTTCGCATGTCAACGGGCTGCCAGAGACGTACGTTGTAGGTCTTGCGAGACTACATGCACATGGGTGGGATCCCTTAATTCCCACGGACTTTGGGGTATATGATGGTCTGCCAGGGGCGCCTAGATATCCATCACGAGGGATGGAATCAGGGGTTCAACCTGCTGGTGGAAATGGGTGGGCATGCATTGTGCGGAGAAGCATGGTTTGGCTTGGACCAACAATCGGGCCCCACACCTGAGTGGGCGTGGACAGGATCTCGAGTCTGGTTGTGCAACATGGTCTTGGTCGCCCATGGGTAAAGTAACGCACCTCTGCAGAGTGTAAAAAGATGTGGCATGTTACCCCCTGTTCCGGGAAGGAGATGCGAACGCCGCAGGAAAGACAACTCCATGAAGTTCTAGTCCTGTGAAGATCTGGCGGGCATAATTTTCAGAATTAAAAGCAACCTCTTGAAAAAGATTTACAAAAACCTTGCATTATCTTATGACTCCTTCGAGTCTAAAGCTGTAGTTGGTGCATCAAACTACCCACCATATATCATGAACTTGCTGAGTAATGCTCGTTACTCATTCGTTCCCGTTTGACCCCCTGCTTAGAATTGAAGCCCTATGGAAGTTGTCATCGAGAAGCCATCACTGTATAAGGAAGCTAGGTGGAGTCATCTCTTACTTAGCCAGTAAAGCATCGTCATCAACAACGCTGGTGGAGGAGAAGCTATCAAGGTGTAGGTGAAGACCATTCTTGGACTTAGCTCTTACAAGCCATAGATTAGGGATGACATCAGCCATAGTGGATTTAGTTCTGAGCTAGAGTTCTTCTCTAGCTTGGATCTTCGAATTGCTTCTTCTGATGTTTCATTTGTATGAGATCTTCTTTGATTCTTCAAAGAGATTCTCAAGATTTTGTAATGAAGTTTGTATCCTATAGTTTTGCCTGGCCCTGCTATGTTTCTGTTGTACTACTCTGAGGGATGTAATATTTACGGATAAGTCCTTCTGTGAGTATTATGTCATCGACTTGCGCACTACACATGCAGTGGTGTGCTGGGTCACCACATATGGTATCAGAGCGAAGCGACCTTAAGTTTAAAACCTTTTAGGAGATCTGTAGGTTGGTAAAGACTATATGAATCCATCTTATCTAAACCACACTTCCTACAACTATGATGATCATCCACTTGAGAATGATACGATCATACTTGTATAGAATTTCTTACTCAACTTGAGTAAATCTACTACTATTTTCTTTATACCTAGGTATGAGTAGTTAGAAGTTTAGAATGTATCAGTTTTATCGAGAAGAAGAGTTGTGACATAGTCACAGATGATTAAGTCAAAGTGATGATTACCCCATTCTATGAATGTATAGTATGGAGTAGAACATGGTGCAGAGTAAGTATAGGAGTCATCAAGAACGGTTGATTTAGAATAATGAAGAGTCATTAAACTCTGGTAACTATGGGGTACATACCATCCTTAGTTATCAACTCTAGAGGTAAATCAGTATAGTATAGTATAGTGTAGAATTAGGAGAAGGCATAAACATTGATGGAAGCTACATTACTACTTCTACGATGTGATCAACACCATGAAGGATCAACAGATACCATCAGAATCTTATCATAATCAAGATGAAGTACTTCAACTTACATGGTACTTAGTCCTATATGGAACCAAGTTAGACAACAACTACTCTAGGATCATTTTGACTTGGTTTATTCTATTGCAGTAAGGCATGCAATTGGAGTAATTACCTAGGCAAAGAGTGGTTGTGTAGAATAGGATTACAAGGTAATATATACCTACTTGTAGTGTATAGCATTCAAGAGTCTTGGTACTTGAGATGTTTTACTCTAGGTACTGCTATTCCACCGGTTTTTGATGCATGAGTGATAAACTGCATTTGGGATTTATTATATCTTATTTGGATCTTTGATTGACTAGAACTGTACATGAAGATTGAACTTGATGTGCAAATGCATGTGGAAACACTGAGTTCTTTCTTGATGTTACTGTTCTAGAGGGTATAGGATTAGTATGAGAGCGGTCTGAGTTATCAGCAGATTGATACAACCATCAAAGCTCTGGAAGACGAGGAAGTCAAGAAGGAAGATGACAATGAAGACACGGATGGGAATGGACCACATTCCACTTCTTGTTTGGAGTTGGTGAGATACTACATCAACATATGGTGAGCTACCACAAGTGATGCCAAAAAAAAAACATGAGTAGTTATATCCTAGAAGAAAATATGTAGAAGTTCGATAAGTTAACTTATAGAGTCACCTGTAGAAGTTAAAACCCAAAGATGTAGAAGGACCATAGGAAGTAACCAGTGGAGTAGGTTGTAGTCATATGTAAGAACAAGTTAAAACTCGAGGAAACTCGAAGATATTTTCACTAAAAGTAGATGAGTCTAAATCAATGTACCCTATGTTGTACAAGTTTCTTTGAGCGGTATTCCTCTTGAGACCACTAGATTCAACCAAATGGTAATCTAACCATAGACGGTATCTAGTGTACCGGAAGAATCTTATTGGTTATTCATCACTCGGTGGATATACCAAATGTTCTTCAGAAAGTTCTGAGAGATAGGAAACCATACATATTCATCGGAGAATGAAACTTGGTATCCACTATGTGGTGGAAATACCACGTGTTCTTCGTGAGACCATTAGGAAGGTCTAGTAACAAAACAGAGTTGTCATAGAAACAGGCTTAGTATTAGATTATTTTGCAAGACAGTGGAAGGTGAACAATCAAGACAAGAGGCTACACATGCCAAGGTCAACACAAGAAAACAGATGTGAAGAATCAACGCTCTACAGAAGTTCTCTACCTATCTTTACGTGAGAGAGGTTGAACTTCGGGACGAAGTTCTGGTTAAGGGTGAGATACTGTAACATCCCAGTGTTTGGGAGGTTATAAGGATCTAAATTTAATATGTGCATTTGCAAAGCATGCATCTAAAAATACGGGAAATTTTGGCGCGAAAGTTTAAACGAAGCAAAGTGACCAATGTTTCTCTCGACATGATGAAATAGGGCTAGATCATCTGGTTGAGGGTACATCTTGGAGTGATCTTTATAACAAACATCTTTCTAAACCAAACCATCTTATAAGACAATCCAGATTTGGTGATGACCATCACTAACTTTCAACAACATCCACCACAAGTTTATGATTGACTTGAGAGGATTCATCTAGGTATTTTAGAACTCGAAGAGGGGTGAGTAGCGCCGTGACTTCGTTGGTGTTTTAGGCTCGTGTCTCTAATACGGTCTAGCCTAGGACCAGCACAAGTACTGTCTTTGAGCGTTGATTCAACGTGCATTCCTGAACTGATTACTGCTAATCCTTGCTACTATGTATAAGCCACCCAAAGCTCCATAGATTTCTACTCCGTGCATTGTGCCTAACCTGGTAATCGCTTTGTCCAATCTTTGGGTGCTGATTCTTATGGTTGTCGTGACGCTCTACTGCTTGGTAAAAAACTTGTAAGAGCTTTGTATTTTGTTTGACGAATTGCGTGATTTCCACCAGATTTTAGTAATTCATAGGATAATATATTATTTCTTGTTGTGCACTAATCATGGCAGATGACGCGGTGAACGCCATGACGAATAAAGAGCTGTACGAGCACTTTGAGAAGTTGGTGTCCACTTATGCCCAGGACATGGAGACGCAAGTTGGAAGTGCTATAGAAAAAATCGCTAAATTGGAGGGCATCTTCACCACCAACTTCGAGAGTGTCACCAAAGGCTTGGCAGACTTATCTGGCAAGTTTGAGCGCTTGCTGGCGGGGTTGCAGCCACCTCGCATACCTGCCCCTGTGTTGCAGGGAAACAAGGTTGGACGAGCGCGTCGTGTCCGCATTGAGGATCCACAAGCATCGGCCGCATCCGCTATTGCTGCTAATGCCACTGTGGGAGTGGGAGGAGGAGGAAACCAGTTACGAGACGGAGGGAGACCTTCCTGTACATCCTCGTGGCTGTCATGTGTTCATCCATGTAACAACCTCCGTCAGGCTCAGGTACGTGACGTGTGGCTAAACTGAAATTAAATATTCGACCTTTTAAGGATAGATATAATCTTGATGCTTATCCTACATGGGAATTGGAAGTGGAACAACATTTTGCATGTTTAAATTACTCGAGGATAGACGTGTTTGTGCCGCCACATGTGAATTTACTGGTTTTGCTTCAGTTTGGTGGTCTGAATATTGTAGAATTAATCACGATAATATTCCTAACACTTGGGATACCTTGAAACGTGCTATGCGTACTCGTTGTGTACCTCCTATTATCAGCGAGAAATGCTACAGAAACTCACTCGTTTACAACAAGGCAAAAAAATTGTAGAAGAATATTATTAAGAATTACAAATTAGTATGATTCGTTGTGGTATTGTTGAGGATAATGAATCTATGTTTGCACGCTTTTTGGGTGGGTTGAATAGAGAGATTCAAACTATTTTAGAATATAAGGAGTATAATACTATCACTCATTTATTTCATATTGCTTGCAAAGCTGAACATGAAGTGCAGGATCGTCAACCACGGACAAGACATAATTTTTCTGCAGGTCGTGTTTCATCATGGACACCACGGTCATCAGATTCGGCCACTCGTGGTGCTGTACCTACCACGAGCAAGTTCAGTGTGCCACCTACTAGAGGGCCATCTACCACGCCTCCACCACCTTCCATAGGCCCTTCGCGCAACACATCTTTAGTGGCATCCTCGGGTAAAACCAAGGATGTCCAATGTCGTCGTTGCTGGGTTATGGACACTTCGATCGCGAGTGCACTACCAAGCGCGTGATGATCGTGCGAGAAGATGGCGAGTATGATTCTGCAAGTGATTATTATGAAGATACATTGACACTTCTTGCTGGACAACGCAATGATACTGCAAAGTATGGCAAGGACATAGAGGTGATGGGCGCCGAAGCCGCTAATGCATATCCGAGCCTCGTTGCACAACATAACTTGAGTGTGCAACTGATTAAAGCCAAACAAGATCAGCCCATAATTTATTTCAGACCCACGGTGTTCTCAAGGAGTGTGCTATTCGGATCATCATTGATGGTGGGAGCTGTTGAAAGTGCACTATGGTCAACTAGAGGGGGTGAATAGGTTGACTACCAATTTTTATTTTCTTTTCTTTTTAGTGGGGCTAAGCGAAATAAGATAATGTTCTCTAGATGTACATCTAGGTGAGCAACCTATGTGAACAAGATAATATGCGCAACGGAAGTAAAGCATAAGGCAGTAAAGCAAACAACAAGTGTAAACAAGGAGACAAGGATATGATTCCCGTAGTTCCTTCTCTAAGATAAGTACGTCTATGTTGGAGAGGTGGGGAGCCACCTAGGCGCTCCTCAATATCACAGTTGTGCACACCTTGTTCTCCTTGAGCTTCTCCGGTGAGGGAGATTCTCGTTTCCACTATGAGATCGACTTGAAGGCGTTGACCAAACCTTTACAAGGGCTCGAGGTCACTCCACAAGATGGATGGAGGCTCTCAAGCAATCCGTAGCTTCTTGCAACAAGGTGGAAGCTACAAGCACAAGATCTACTAAGGTTTCTAGGCCTCAAGTAGGATTCTAGATCTACTAGGTTGTGGTGGATGGATTTGAGATTCCTTTGGTGGAAGTGTGGATCTAGGCCTCCTCTAGCTCTCCACCAAGTATGGGAGTGATTGGGTGGACAGAGTGGGAGATCTAGGCGGATGAAGCTTTCATTAATGGCTTGGAGAGAGAATGGGGGAAAGCTTGAACATTTAAGAGGTAGGGGAAGGGGTATTTATACCCCTTTCATTTAATGGTCGTTGCAGTCCAGGAGCACCGGAGGCTCCGGTGGTTTCACCGGAGGCTCCGGTGGGCATCTATCCAGTGCGCAGTGGCGCAGCGCACCAGCTAGCTTTTGTTGAGCCACGGGGCGGAGGCTCCGGTGGGTGCAGCGGAGGTTCCGCCCACCGGAGGCTCCGGTGGAACCTCCGCACCTGCGCAACAGAAACAGGTTCTAGCGGAGCCCCCACCGGAGGTGCACCGGAGCCCATTTACACAGGGGCCAGGCAAGGCCACGGGAGGTCCACCGGAGGCTCCGGTGGAGCCTCCGCTCTTGCCCAACAGAACGATGTTTGGGCGGAGCCTCCACCGGAGGCGCACCGGACCCCCTCGTGTGTACAGGCCAAGTGTTGGAGGTGGCGGAGCCTCCGGTGGGAATGGCGGAGGTTCCGCCCCACCGGAGCTCCACCGGACGTTCAGCTCGAGCCTCCGCTTGTGTGCTCCAGAAAGAGATTTGGGCGGAGCCCACACCGGACCCCCACCGGAGCCTGGGCGGAGCCTCCGGTGGATTCACCGGAGCCTCCGCTCCTGTGCAAAATATCTCCCTGGATTTCTTTCTCCTTGCTCTTTTCATATAAAACGAACGCTTGCCCCAAATAGTTAGTGAACCTGAATTAACCTGGGCATTTTCATTTATCGAACAAACATTAGATCAAAATAGATATGTTGTCATATAATTACCAAAATGGACGATGATCTTTCATTCTCCCCCTTTTTGGTAATTGATGACAACATCTCTATTTGCATGATTGAAAAACACAATATGAACGGAGCTCCCCCTAAAGGTATGCTCCTTTCATATTGAGAGCATATAGGCATGATATATAAGATTAATATGACAACGATATCACATAACACACATAACACACATAACACATAAATAATATGATACGAGGTTCACACAAGCATAATATAACGAGGTTCACGACAGATAGGAATAATGTAAACAAACCGAAGTTCCAAATGACCAAATAAGAAGCCAAACTCCCTCAAGAAAATAAAAGATGCAAATCGAAGAAGCTTGAGGGAGACCCATGCAAATGCCCGTTCCTAATATATATCTCTCCCCCTTTGGCATCAAGATACCAAAAGAGGGAGATCAAGATGCTAACGCCCCGAAGATCACTCGGAGGAGGCTTCCGGGTCCGGAGAGGGGTCACAGCGGTGAGAGCTAGTAGCTTCGTCTCCTTCTTCCTCGGAACACTCAATCAACTTGCCCTTGGAGTCCTTTGCTTGCCACTTGTCCCAATCCGTGATGCTAGGAAGAACCGGGGAGTCAATGGAGAGACCTTCCTCACGAAGACGTTGACGAGAGGCTTGATCTTTGTTGTGGTTCTTAAGCTCCGTATCATAATAAGCTTCCCATTGATGTTGCTCGATCTTCTTGTTCAAACAAAACACCTTCTTGAGAGCCCTTGCCATCCATTTGAAAGCATTGATAGAAGGAGGAGGTTGAGAAGGACCGGCATCTTCTTCTTCCTCATCAACAATGATGCGAGGCTTGGCCTTGTGCTTGCGAATGGCGGGAGTGGGATGCTCAATTGGTTCCGTGTGGTCCTTGATGAGGAGTCTCTTTTCCGTGTGAGGGATCCAACTCTCATCGTCAAATGGTTCATCCGGAAACTTGTCATTCCACACGTGTAAGATGATCTTCATGATGAACGGCCCAAAGCAAGCATTCTTGCGGTTGATCATGGCGTGCCACAACTCATTCCAAATATAGTCAAGCACATCAAGCTTGCGAGGAGTGTCGGCCATCCGCTGTTGATGAGTTAGAAGCATGAGGTTCTTCAAGAAGCCCTGGATCTCATCCACATTCCCCGCCTTTGGGTTGATAGTCTCTCTATAGATGCGCAACATGATATCATATGTGGGGTAGAGACCCTTGACGAACCCAACGGCGAACTTCTTCCAATGATAGAGAGGAGTGAGTTGATCCTTGGAAAGTGACACAGTGTTGATGACGTGAACCCGGAACCATCCATTAGCAAACTCTTCACCCTCAGCAAAAGGACCAAAATCCGGGTAGCCACCAAGAATAGTGCCAACATCTTTCCACTTGATGTCAAGTTGTCTACCCTGAGTCATTCAAATAAGATTGCGTTCGGTCTCATTGGAGAGATGAACGGTGGCTAGAAACTGACAGACTAGGTCTTCATCGTAGTCTTGTTTGAGACTGATAATAGGAGCAAGACCAAACTTGTCAATGAGCTCAAGAGCCTCCCCAAAATACTGATGATTCCTTTCCAAGTGCCCAAAGTTGATGGCGTGTTGAGCAGAAACGTTGTCCTTTGGTTTCCTCATCAAGATCTCATGATAGATTTGCCCTTGGAAAACAGTGTGAAACCGTTGATCCTTACCCCGGAATTGTGGCATCAAGCGCTCACGTGCAATCACATAGGGGTTTTCACGCCTTTCCTTCAAAAATACCGCCTCGGACATCTTGGAGGCTGTCTTTGCGGTGTTCCTCTTGGAAATTTTTTTCTCGGTGGCCGGGAACCGCTTGCGCTTGGCTTGAGAGCTGTCAAGTTCCTCTTCAATCTCATCCACTTGAGGGGTCTTGCGGCGACCGGTCCTCTTGTAACGGACCCCCTTGGAACCGGAAGCATCTAAGAGGAAAAAGCAAGGAGATCATGAAGAAAGAGTAATGCTCGAGTTGATAAAGCACGCACAAATCCAAGAAACCAAGATACACATGGTGTTAGGGTTGAATAACTAGGGTTAGGGCAAACAAATCTTCCCTACAACCGCAACGATTCAAGCCTAACACACATTATCTAGGTTGCTAGGGTTTGTACTCGAGAACTTTCACTCCTAAAACTCCAAATCCACAAATCTAGAGAGCAAGAACATGAACTCCTATTCATCCCATCCATCAACTAGATGAGAGAGAGAGAGAGCACATACCCGCATCGTCCATGGTGAAAAAGGAAGGAGAGGAAGGTTCCCGGGGCGGCCCAAGGCTAGGAGGAGGTCCCCCCGCGGTGGAGCTCCCTAATCCGGCGGCGAATGGCCTGGGGGCGGCGGCGGTTCGTGAGGAGGAAGAAGGAGGGCGGGTGGGGGAAAATGAGATTGGATCTCACTTACCCCCACACTCCCTAGCCCTTATCCGCAAAAACTGCCACCGGCGGAGCCTCCGGTGGTTTCACCGGAGCCTCCGCTCCACCCAGCGGAGCCTCCGGTGGTTCGCACCGGAGCCTCCGCCCCTTGTCCACAAAACAGCTAATTTTAGGCCCGCTGAACAAATGTGAGCCAGCGGAGCCTCCGGTGGTGTTCCGGTGGACAGGGGCAGCGGAGCCTCCGGTGGTTTCACCGGAGCCTCCGCCCAGCCAAGTTTTCGCGCGCCAAGATTGTAAAAACAAGATCATTACGATAGAAACATTGTTTTGGGAAAAGGAGGCTTGGGTTGGAAAATCTTCACTGATTTACGAGAGACATTACTCAGAGGGGTTCGCAAGAAGCATAAAGAGTAGAAAACCGAACCCGTACGAGTTGTCAAGACGAAGATATGATACGCGTGAAAGATCCAAAACATACCAAAGGTCGGTGGCCGAAGCCACCATGTTTGAGTGTGTAACTTGGCACCGCGAAGATATATCTTGGGTCCAAAATTACTACTCACAATTAAGCACAATAAGTCACAATTGACTAGATATGCAATGATGAATTGTTTTTCGCATAATAGGAGGAGTGCATATTCATGAGTTGAGTAGCGCTCCCCCTATGTCCATGCCTACATCTAAACCTAATAGCATGCATAATGAGGGTAGATATGCAAGGTTTCAAGTGAAGTTGGAAGAAACTATGACATTTAGTTCATTCCTCAAAGCTCGAATTCTTGGTTCATCAGGGGCCTTCGTGAAGATATCGACAAGTTGATCCGTTGTGGAGACATATGAGAGATCAATATCACCTTTCTCAACATGATCCCGAATGAAATGAAGATGGATATCAATGTGCTCCGTCTTGGAGTGAAGAACCGGGTTGTAGGCGATCTTGATAGCACTCTCATTGTCACAAAGAAGAGGCACCTTGTCAAATGAATACCATAATCCTTCAAGGTTTGCCTCATCCATAGCAATTGGGCACAACAACTTGCCGCGGAGATATACTCGGCCTCGGTGGTGGAGAGAGCAATGCAATTTTGCATCTTAGAAGACCAACATACCAAGGAGCGGCCAAGAAATTGACAACCCCCGGATGTGGACTTCCTATCCGTCTTCTCTCCCGCATAATCCGCATCCGAGTATCCAATGAGCTGAAAGCTTGAACCCTTGGGGTACCAAAGACCGAAGTTTGGGGTATGAACTAGATATCGAAAGATTCATTTCACGGCTTCCAAATGACTTTGCCTTGGAGAGGCTTGAAACCTTGCACATTTACCTACGCTATACATGATATCGGGTCTAGATGCACAAAGGTAGAGCAAAGAGCCAATCATGGAGCGGTATACCTTTTGATCTACCTCTTTACCGTTGGGGTCGGGTTTCAAGTCGGTGGTCGTGGACATAGGAGTCTTCATAGGTTTGGCATCATTCATATTAAATCTCTTGAGCATGTCTTGAGTGTATTTGGCTTGTTTGATGAAGGTCCCTTCATAATATTGATTCACTTCAAAGCCAAGGAAGAACTCCAACTCTCCCATCATAGACATTTCAAACCTATCGGTCATAAGCTTGCAAAACTCCTCATTGAACAAAGTGTTAGTAGACCCAAAAATGATGTCATCCACATAGAGTTGGCATATGAACAAGTCACCTCCAACCGTCTTGGTAAAGAGGGTGGGATCTATTAAACCAACATTAAACCCGCGATCTACTAGAAACTCTTAAGGTGCTCATACCACGCACGTGGAGCTTGTTTAAGTTCATAGAGCGCCTTATCAAGTTTATAGACATGATCGGGATGGTTGGGATCCTCGAAACCCGGAGGTTGCTTGACATATACTAACTCATTAATGGGACCATTAAGGAAAGCACTCTTAACATCCATTTGTTGTAACTTGAAGTTATGATGAGATGCATAGGCAAGTAAGATGCGAATGGATTCAAGGCGAGCTACGGGAGCAAAGGTTTCACCGAAATCAATACCTTCGACTTGAGAAAAACCTTGGGCTACCAATCTTGCCTTGTTGCGAATGACAATGCCATCTTTGTCTTGTTTGTTCTTGAACACCCATTTGGTGCCAATGACATTTTTGCAATCCTTGGGTCTTGGCACTAATTTCCACACTTTGTTGCGCTCGAAGTTATTGAGTTCATCATGCATGGCTTCAAGCCAATCTTGATCTTCGAGAGCTTCATATACCTTCTTGGGTTCAATGAAAGAGACAAAAGCATGGGCCTTGCTAAAATCCGCCAATTGCCTTCTAGTGACCACTCTTCCACGAACTTGTCCAGGAATCTTGTCCTCCGTATGACCCGCTCGTTCAAGATTCTCTAGCCTTCTCTTTCCTCTTCGTGCTAGTATTTCCTCCAAAGATTCTTTGGATATGGATTGAGAATCACCTTCTTCATCGGAGACATGTCCATCTTCATTTTGTCCTTGATCAATAATGGGTGATGAATCACCACTAGGTTGAGCATTCTCAACAATGATGGAATCTTGATCATGATTTAGATGAGTTCCTTGGCCTTGTTCATTAGCTTGGCCTTGATTGTTAGCTTGAGGGCTTGGTGCATCTTGTTGGATAGCTTGATCATCAACGGGTGTAGTCAATGGCTCCACTTGAGTGGGGCATAGTCCTTCTCCCTCCGTCATCCGGTAACCCTCAATGAGGATTATTTCACCAATCCCCATTCTTCTTATGACGATGGGAGGAATTGCATCTCCTACAACACCATGATCTATACGCCCCCCTTGGGAGACGTTATCCTCATCAAACACTACGTCTATAGCTTCTTCAACTTGTCCGGTGGACTTGTTGTAGACTCTATAGGCGTGAGCATCTGTGGCATAGCCAACAAAGATACCCTCATAAGATCTAGTCTCAAATTTTGAAAACCGTTTACCTTTCTTGCGAATGAAGCACTTTCAACCGAAGACCTTGAAATAAGATACATCCGGTTTCTTGCCCGTGAGAATCTCATAGGGAGTCTTGTTCAAGATCTTGCGAAGATATAGCCGGTTGGTAGCATGACAAGCGGTGGAGACGGCTTCGGCCCAAAAGTTATAGGGAGAAGAGAACTCCGCAATCATAGTTCTAGCCGCATCCATCAAAGTCCGGTTCTTTCTCTCCGCAACACCATTTTGTTGAGGGGTATAGGGAGTGGAATATTGATGAGCAATGCCTTCTTCACTAAGAAAACCCTCAACGGTGTAGTTCTTGAACTCCGAGCCATTATCACTCCGAATGGCCAATATGGTAGCATTGTGTTGGCGCTCCACTAGAGTGATGAACTCGATGACTCTCTTTTGAGTTTCACTTTTCCTCTTGAATAAATACACCCAACAATATCTTGAATAGTCATCCACAATCACCAAGCAATACTTCTTTCCTCCGAGGCTATCATAGGATAGTGGACCAAAGAGATCTAAGTGAATGAGCTCGAGAATTCTTGTGGTGGAGATAGTTGTCTTGGTTGGGTGTTGTTCTCCATGTTGCTTCCCAAAGGTACAAGAGCTACACACACGATCTTTAGAAAACTTAGCTTTGGTTAGTCCTAGAGTGTGATTGCCACTTTGGAGGTCATGTAACATTCTCATATTGGTGTGGGCTAGTCGGCGATGCCAAATCCACCCCACATCAACTTTAGCCATTAGGCATGTCGCGGCACACGTGTCTTCTTTAGAGAAGTCCACTACATGCATGCCGTTCTCGACAAACCCAACAAAGGCTCCTTTAAGAGAAGTCTCCCAAGTGACAATCACACTCTCTTTATGAAAGAACGAGGTAAAGCCACAATTTGCAAGTTGAAGAACGGACATCAAGTTATAGCCAAGGGACTCAACAAGGAGAACATTCTCAATTGATAAATCATTTGAGATAGCTACCTTGCCTCGTCCCAATACCTTAAGCTCGGACTTGTCACCAATAGTAACGCAATTGAGATGTGGTAAAGGAGGTTCAATATTACTTATTGCGTCATGGCTTCCGGTCATATGTTGGGATGCACCACTATCCACTGTCCATCTATTTGATCCGGAAGCATTTCCCTACAAGAGATCAATTTCTTGATTTAGGTACCCATCCTTCAATGGGTCCTCTTTTGTTAGTAACAAGGGTCTTGGGAACCCAAATAGTCCAATTATAATCATCACCATAAGAAGTACCAACATATTTAGCATAAACATGTCCATCTCTAGATTTCATAAGAACATAAGATGGGTTATATTTTCCGGCAAAGTCGTTGTGAGTGATGCTCCCCTAGAGGTATCACCACCCACAATGGAGTTGGTATCCTTCTTTTTGGTCACCTCTCCCTCTTTCACAAAAACAATATTTTGAGAGGGAGATGTGACACTCTTGGATTTCTTCTTTGACTTGGAAACGAAACCAAGTCCTTCTTTTCCTTTCTTGACTCCTTGAGAGCTTATGGCATCATTGAGAATTTTCTGTTTCCCTACAATGTTAGTCGTAGTGCAAGAGGTAGGCAAGATAGCAATGCTATTAGAGGAAGATATCACTTGCTTATTAGATTGTTGAGTTAGGAGGTTGTTCCGAGACTTGGTGAGTTTGTCATGAATATCTTTAAGAGACATGAACTCCTTTTTTAGTTTTTCATGATTCTCAAAAAGTACTTCATGTGCTATTCCTAGCTTCAACTCCTCCTCTTGAAAGACTTTAAGTAAAGCAAGAGATTTTTCGTTATCTTTTCTAAGCTTGGCAAGAGATTTTTCATTATCTTTCCTAATCTTGGAAACACTAATAGCATAGGTATCTTGTAGACTAGATAGTCTCTCTTCGAGAGATGCTCCCATGGATCTTTATTTTTCGAGAGCCTTAACTAGTTCATTGTCATGGTTATCATGGCTACCACCATGGATCTCCAAGGTCATGATGATCTCCTCCTTCTTGTCTATGAGAGAGTTGGCATCATCAAGTTGCCTTAAGAGAGTCTTTACCTTTTCCTTAGTTTCACCTTCAAGACTACACAACCAAGAGCCTAGATTCTTAGCATCCTCATCATCAACAATGTTTTCAACGCAATCCAATAACGAGGGAAAGCTAGTGATGATAGACTTGGAGGTGGAAGATTTTACCGCGGTGGCTTTTGCCATGAGACATGTAGGTCGGATCGATGCCTTCTCATTGGGGGATTCAAATAGAGAGACCGATGAAGAGGAAGTCGTAGCTATGGTGA
Organism: Alopecurus myosuroides; assembly: GCA_028641055.1. Taxonomy (NCBI): domain Eukaryota; kingdom Viridiplantae; phylum Streptophyta; class Magnoliopsida; order Poales; family Poaceae; genus Alopecurus; species Alopecurus myosuroides. The sequence goes on along the minus strand of CM054058.1, from coordinate 214,535,533 downwards.
CGTGGGAAACACCTACGACTTCATATTCTCCTTCATCTCCGGAGTAGTATGTGTAACATCCCAAGTATGAAAAATATCCATTAGAATGTTTGCTCTCTGTTATTTTATGTTTTGCATCATGACATCATGTTCATTGCATTTGTTTTGCTTGTTTTCCATTTGTTTTCCTCTGTTTTCCCTTGTTTTCCTTTGTTTTCTATTTGAATTTCAAACCAAATTTCAAACCTTTTGTTTCATACTTGTGATGTTACAATTTCCAAAATGATATTTCAAATCAAAACAATCAATTGTTTCCATTAAAGTTGTGATTCCAAAACTATTGTTTTGTTTCTATCAAAAATTCATTTAATATCAAACCCTTTTCAAATTCAATTACAATTTCTTCCAAACAACAACCATGTTGAATTTATGAGAATTACAAACCAAATTCTAATCCTTCTTGTTTCAATTAAACTCTAGGGTTCAACTATTTAAATCTTGTTTTCAATATTCACTTAATAATCAAATTCATTCAAATTGCATTCAAATTCTTTTGCATTTTTCAAACAGCAACCATTTGAAAGTTATGGAAATTACAAACCACCCCAATCATTTGGTATCAAATAAACATGAACTTTAAACAAGCTTTTGAATTGCTTAAGTTTCAATTAATCACTTAATTCCATTATTCCATTAAATTCATTTATTTTATCAAGCAGCAAATAATTTGAAATAATCTTGAAAACAAAGCTTGCACTTGGTTGCTGTTGCAATAAGCCACCTATAAAAATTTATCACTAATTTTTCCTAACCCTAAACCCTAGCCTTTCTCTTCCTTTTCCAATCAGCAAAAAAAAACAATAGAACAAAAAAAAGAATAAAACAAAGGGAGAGAGGGGCAGCCAGGCCCAGCCCACCCAAACCAGCCCAACTCACCCCTAGGCCCATACCCATTCGCACTTGTCTTCTTCCTCGTACGGTTCCATCTGAAGGTGTCCATGTCGCAGAGAACAGGGAGCAGACGGCTGAGCGCCTTCCCCCTCCCTATAAACCCTAGGCCGTGCCCTAGGTTCCCCTCTACCTCCCTTCTTCCTCTCCTCTCTCTTCCCCCGCCTCCATTCTCTCCCTTCCCCTCTCTCTGCTCGTTGTTTTCCCTTCTGTACTTCTCTGAACCTGAACACACCGAAAAAACACCTCCTTCTCTCCGGCGATCGCCGTCGAGGGAGGCCTCCTCCTCGCTCCCTGACGCCGTGAATGGATTCCCACCGGCGCCGCCTTCCTCCTCCACCCCGCAGAGAGGGCCGGGACCCACGGAGGCGCCGCCGCCGTCCTCCTCATGTCGCCGGCCGTCTCCTCTGCTCCGCCCCGACCCCTCCTCCTTCGAGCCTCGGTGAGCCTCCCTTTCCCCTCGATCCCTCTCCTCCCTCCATCTTCTCGCACACGCACGCCACACGCACGACCCACAGCGCCCACGGCGAGCCGCAGCAGCGGCGAACCACCATCCACCGGCGACCTTCTCTGTATCTGCACCTGTGTTTCAGTTAAAAAAACGCGCCTGATATGAACCATAACCCCCCTCGCTCCCCTTACTGTCACAACACAGAACACACCCCACTGGTTAACCCCCTTGCGCTCAAGCCCCAGCTCCCGGGTTCGAGTCCCCCTCCCGCACAGTTAACCCAACCTTTTTGTTTCTATTTGTTTTGATACAGAACTTCACAGAAATCACAACCCAGTCCCTGCTAATGAATTGTAGATCCCTGTAAAATATTTCTGAGTCCCTAGATAGTAAATAAAATGGCAGATTGCACCTCAAACTTGTAAATTGCATAAATAAATCATTTTAACTCCAAATTCAACTTTTTAAATATGTATTCTGTACCAAATTGAATTCTCTATCCAAATATAAAATTTGTTTACTGTTTTGAATATATTAAATTGGTGCAATATTTGAAAACTTGTTTAATTCACTTAAACTTGCAAAAATCATAACTTGGGCATAAAAATTCCAAATTCCACAAACTAAATATGTTTTCCATCCCATTTTTCATGTACTTTCCAAATATCAACTTTGTTTGCTGTTTTGAATAATTTAAATTGATGAAAACAACTGTTTTTTGATTAATGCATTTAAAATTGCCAAAATAATAACTTGCTCATTTTAAATCCAATTTCAACAAATAAAATATGTTTTCCATGCTAAATTAAACCACCTTTCCAAATATAAATTTTGTTTCATGTTTTGAATAATTAAAATTGGTTAAATGATTTAAACCTTGTTTAAATCATTTAATATTGTTAAATTAATAACTTGCTCAAATTAAATTCCTTTTGAACCTATAAAATATGTTTTCCAACCATAAAAGTATAAGCTTTTAAATTATGAATCTCACTTAATGTTTTGCACAAATAAAAAATTCAAATAAGTTCATGTTTGAATTAAATTCATTTAAAACTTGTTTAAACTTGTTTAATTCATAAATAATTTATTTGAAATCCTTTTTCAACAAGTGAAACATGTATTCCACCTAAAATTGTGTGTTCTTATCAAATATGAACTTTGTTATCTATTTTGAACAATTAAAATTGGTGAAAACAACAAATGCTTGTGTGACACCTTTAAGGAACCAAAATTTCATAACTTAATAAATAAAATTCCAAAATTGGTAAACCTTATTTCCAATTGATTCTATTGTTGTTATTTTGTTGTTTTCCTCCTCCATGCATCATGCTAATTCACTTACACATGTTGGTTAGTTGTAAAACAATTATTTCAACCCTAATTCATGGGCTTTCCATATGCAATCCAAGTTGCATGTGGGTCCATTTAATCATGTTGCTATCTTGTCAACTAGTTTATCTTGATGCATCAATTAAATGGTCATGCATCATCCCATGTTTGTGCATTATGCCATGTTATTGATTGTTTGTTCTCTGTGTTGTTTGTTTGCTTCTTCTCGAATGGACGACGACGTTGAGACCGACGATACTTACGACACCCCTTCTAAGGATCTAGCTCAGTACCAGGCTGCTGAGTTTGCAGGCAAGTATTCACTCACATGAACCATTGTGTTCCTTTCAACATTGGATATCGATACTTTCCGTTGTCTATTTCTGCTAGCCCTATGAATCGTTACTTCTGTTCGATCCTACCACATGTTAACCTTTAACCCTGATATAGCCTCACCTCCACTCCTCTAACCCCTTTGCTTGTGCCCGTGTCTTACTAGCATTCTTAGGGTTGTTTTGCTCGAGTCTGTTACCCGTTACTTTCTGTTACTATATCATTATGTTCTGGGTCTCGATGTTTAAACAATCAACCTATTAATGTTTGAGGTAATAATAATTTGCTGATAAGGCACCGGCAGGAGGCCCGGCGTGGTTTTGAGGCCTGCTAGTGTCGACCCTAATTAGGAAAAGGGTCTTGTCTACTGATCCATGATGAGCGCACTAACCGCATGTGGGAAGCGTGTATGGGCGCCCCCCTCAATTTGATTCGATTCGCATCTCGTCCAAATCGCCACACTTAGTTCGGGCTTTCCATTTGATGCATGCATGTGCAGGTGCGAACCCTTGGCGCCAGGGTGGAACTTTTGTAGTCGGCATTTAGGGCGGCGTGGTCTTAGAGTGCTATGAGGGTCCCCTTTTCTTCGTGGGGCTCGATTAGCCGCACACGCACAGCATGTGGTTCTTTGGGCTTGATGCGAAGAAGAGTTGAGTTGTGTTGAGTGCCCCGCTTGGTGGAAAGGCCATTCCATCTGGCGGGTTATTCTTACGTGTACGGCCAAATTGGTGCACCCCTGCAGGGATAAATCTTCTCGAGAAGCCGTGTTTTCCGCGGTTATGGATGACTTGGTGAAAATACTGGCTAACAAGTACTCAGGACAACTTAAACCTAATGATTAACAATCTGACTAGTAATAGGCTTAATGACACACAATCTGAACCCTCACTAATCCAACTGAGTGAGTTATCCTCGGATTGCTTCTTTGGATAAGGGGCTAGATCCAGGATGGGTTTGTTTGGAGTTAGCTATAGTTGGTTACGATACGCTATCTTATCTCCTTTCTGTTAGCCGGAAGTTGTAGTATGTTCTGTAGTTGGTTAGAGCAGCCAGTTGCAGCCTCTTTATATCCCCTTTCTTCCGTTGAACCCAAAGCATCTGTGCTTGGTGTTGACGGGTTACACTTTGGTGAACTGTGAGTCTTGCTTGCCAGTACGTTTATGTACTGACCCCTTTGGGGCTGTGGTTTCCGCAGACTACGTTTCCGAGGATCCCCATGGTGGCTACTACGTGGAGTATGACGAGACTGCTGACGAGTAGATAGCGGACCCGGGCAGGATCCGAGACTTCGTGGATGGGCTCCGTCTTTTCATTTCCGGCCTCTTAGGCCTATTTGGATCTTGTCTGTACTCAGACACTTTGGATGCTTCCGATGTGTTGTAATGATGAATTGTTGGGACATGTGTCCTCTGGATGATTGTATTTGCTATCTCTGCTCTAATGAGAGCTATTTGCAACTTATTTCAATCTTTTGTGTCTTAGAGATATGTTGTGATATCAGTTGTTCAAATGCCGTTGACGTACCCTGTGTGTATGTTTTGAAGTACGTCAATAAAAGTATCTGGATTTCTATGGGATGGTTTGCTCAGACGGTGAATAGTAGAGAATGGTTGTCACACGTTTACGTGTTGGCCTGCTCATATTGAGATGCGGGTGCCGGTATGCCCCGTAAGCCATTCATCTACTGTTTAATGGACTGTGAGTATCCCCTAGAAGTCCGGGTGCGACAGTATGTTTCCATTGTGGGGCCTTCTTGAACATATAGAGCCCTTGGGACTCTTCTAGCGAGGTTCTTGTTGTGCGGAGCTTTGTTCTTGTCGAGACATCGTAGTAGTTTTCATAGACGGGGGTGCCATGAGACTACGGTAGAGACGTGGGGTAACGGGATAGCGTAGTAACACAGAACACAGGATTTTACCCAGGTTCGGTACGTCGCGACAGTACGACGTGCCTACTCCTGCACTTCTCACTAATTGGGACTAAAGCCCGTAAACAGGGTTACAATGTGAGGGTTTTAGATCTAAACCACTCGGCGAGGATGAGCTTCTCGGCGAGTTGGCGTAGAGCTTCTCTGTTTTCTCGTTGTTATGTTTATCTCCCGTCCGGCTTTATATAATAGCCGGATTAGGGCTTACAGAATAGGAAACCTAGAAAACTACGGTAACTTGTAACTTGGAAAGCAAGGAATCCGTCTTCGTCTCCAAGCCAGATCACATGGGCTGTGATCCGGGTTCTTCTGGAATCCGGCTTCTGCGCGTCTGATTACTGGGCCGCCTAATGGACCTAAGCCCACTACCACTTAGGCCACCCTGGTAATCCGGCACTTGGCCCACCATCTTCTATACCCCTATTTGGTATATATCCGACAGTAGCCCCCAAGAAGGATCAAAACTCTGATTCTCCGCTATTCGCCAAATATTCTTTGTCCGAGAAATACTGATTCAGCAGTCTTGATTCTTCTTATTCTTCATTTGAAAAAGATGGTGGCATGAAACTCGGAATCCTGAAGATCCGGCTTTTCTCTCACGATCCTTCGTGGAGAAGAAACTTTCTACGTCAGCTCACTCAACCATGCTGACGTAAGCGACGTTCGAGATTTACTCGGAAAAACCCAGAAACGTATCTCTGACAGATTCGCGCGGGAAACGAGGAGATAATCATCATTACTCCGTCGTTTCATTTCACGGATTTTCCGGCGAGCGACACGCGGCAAACATCCAACGGTCAAAATAGCCGTTGGCACGCATCTAAACGGTTTTCCGGCTATAAATAGCCGTCCTCGTTCTCAACGAAAACTTTCCTCACTCCCCACTGCCCACGCCATTGACGCGAACGAGCTCGAGAGCAAAGCACTTGTCCCAGGCGCTCTTAGCATCCAAGCACACCGGAACGCAACGCGCCACCACAAGATGGCCTCCTCGCCGTCATCGCCGACCCGCGCCGCCATCAACGAGCTTATCAGCGATCTAGATCCGCAACTGGGATCCCCCAAGCGCACCGGCGACGAGCCGGAGAAGACGACGGCCTCCGCGGCGGGTGACGCAAATCCTTCCGCCGCCGCGGACGTTGCGGGATCGAGCTCCGCAGCCTCCCCGCCGTTAGCTCTAGAAACGGCGGAGGAGAAGATCCAACCCCTCAGCGACGAGCTCGCCGCCGCTAGAGAAGCAGAATTTGTCGGCAACTGGAGTCCGAGTAACTCTTCCCTCGTCCTACTTCGACAAATGTCAAAAGAGGGATTGATAGTTAAAGGCAAATGGCGAAAGTCAGATGGTGAACCCGAGCCCAGACCAAAAAACGGAGAGTGTGTCCTCCTTACATCTCACGTTACACGAGGTATGGGTTTACCACCTTCCGCCTTCTTCATAGACATCCTTAACTATTACGGCGTCCAACCACATAATCTCTCTCCGAATTCCATCCTCTATCTAGCTAGCTTCCAAGCCCTTTTTGAGGGATATCTCGGAACAAACCCTAGTCTAGATTTTTGGCAATACTGTTTTGAAGTAAAACAAAACATCACAGAAGGTATTTCCCCTATCTGTGGAACCATATCTTTTATTCTTCGGGAAAATAGAGAGGATTGGTACCCGAGGATACAAATGCCAGAACCCACCAAATCCTGGCTGGGTTCCTTCTTTTACCATCAGGACATCCCATTCCCTGGAAAGGAAATCAGGGTTCCTTCATTCGTTAATTCCGCCGCCATTCCTCGAGAGAGTTGGACAGCTAAAGCAGTTGAGACATTGCCGGAAAATTTAATGAAGATAAAGCGCCGTATTGCCAAGCTCACTTCTTCCAAACCTTCCTTAACTGGGAAAGACACTGTTTTATGCTGGTTCGGACGTCGCATTCAACCCCTTTCATTTCGTTCCCGGCTTCTTTGCGAATACCAAGGGCCAGAAGATAGCATGAGGGGAACAGATAAAGCCTATACCAAGAAAGATTTTATAAAGCGACTTCATCAGCTAGTTGCCTCCAGCGCCCAAATCGAAGAAAACCTAGCCATTTATCACGTGGAAAATCGAGTTCCTAAGGTATTTGTACTTTCCTTGTTTCCGAGTTTTCCTCAGATTAACTTGTATCTCCACCTTTTGATCATGTTGTGAATTCTTTCCTAGTTCAACGAACTCGGAGGGAATGATCTTGCTTCCGATGCCGAACTCAGCGAAATACATGCTAGGTTTTACAACAACCGGAAGCGCAAAAGGCAGGTGACTTTCGAGAAAATGGTAACTGTTGACGGAATTCCTGTCGCCACCTCCAGGTATTTTACCGGGTTTTTCCTAGTTACCATCCTCCTTCAGTTCTTCGAGATTTTTAACTCTTCGGATATTCTTCTTGCAGTCTTGCCCCAACTCCTTTGAAAACAAAGAAGCTGAAGAAACATAAGGCTGCTATCAAAGAAGAATCTTCTTCTGCAGCCATGGGCCCAAGGAATAGAACGGAAGCTCAGACAGGCGAAAATCTCCGGACCTCTACTGGAAACGAACCCGTCTCCAATTTGGACAGTAACATCCGGATAAAAGAAGAACCGTTCGACGATCTCGGATATATTCGTCCGGAGGCTAAAAAGTTCTTCGCTCCTGCCCCTCTAATTCGTCCTTGGCCACAAGGTGGATTAGTGGTTCGCAATGATATTGTATTTAACCCTCGCCAGGTCTTACAAGATGGCCTTCATCACGTTTGGATTCTTTTTACTGAATATGCCAAAGAATTCAACGAGAACTTGGCCGACTTGCGAGAAATGAGCCAGGTGATACCTCTAGCCCCCAAGCATTAAGTTGAAAATCTGAATTCTTCTTAATGTTTTATCATATGCTTGTTCATACTTAAGCATTTTGGCTTTCATTTCCGTATTCAGCATTCCGCAGATGCCATAAACTTGGAAGTTTTTAAGAAGCTTAATCTCAAAAGTAGAGAAGTAAAAACCCTTCAATCCATGATTGAGTTGAGAAGCAAAGAGCTGGCGTCATCTCAGCTACAATTGTCTAAAACAACAGGTATGTATTCTCTGCAGTTTTTATCCGGATAACATTTGTCCCAAATTTTCATAAGCTCGAAATGTTTTTGTGTCCCCTAGCTGCTTTAGCAAAAGCCAACAAAATAGCCAAGGACGCTAGCAATGTATCTCGGCTCCGCGCAGAAAACTCGAGCCTTCGCAAGGAACTTACGAAAGTTGAAAAAGACCTGGAGGCCAGTAATCTGGCCCTTGGGATTTCTCAATCCCAGGCTTCTTTGCAAGCAGCGGAAAATAAATCTATTATCCATGATTTTGAAAGTATGCTATTCCCGCGCATGAAAGAAGGCACCGAAATTGACAAGGTTCTTGGTAAGTTAGTTCCTTTTACCAATTTCTCCATGTCTTACTTCCTCTTCTTTCGTGGCCTAAACTTGTTTCTGCCATCAAAACAGGGAATATTCCAGGCATTTCTCGGATTGAGAAAATCCGAGCTTTTGGAGAAGTATGGAACGCGATCAGAAATGCAGGAGTGCAATTGATTAACAAGTTCCTTTCCGCAAGTACTATAGATTTCTCGGAAGTACTATTGAAACTTGGGCACGCAGGCACAATCCGAGTTTCCTTTAGCCATTAACAGGCTGAAATCGTTCAGTTTTTTAACGTCGAGCACGTAGGCACAATTCGGGTTAACATTGAGTATTATGTAAGATCATTGGGAAATAGAAAAGGTGGAAACATGCTTTTACTATAATGAACTTGTAAAAAACATGGATATCAGAATTCCAATGACTTTATTTCATGATCTCAAAAGATGTTTACATAGATATTGAACTAAGTATAGAAGGGACGTAACTGCTGGATGCTCCAAGGTCTCTTTGTCTCTCCTAGCTCATCATCTATCTTTCTCTTTCTTTTGCGATTCGGTTTCTCGGGATCGTATTCCGTATCTCGAATGTCAACAAGATAGTATGATCCATTTTTCATGGCTTTACTTATGACAAATGGCCCTTCCCATACTGGGGCTAATTTGTGCTTCCTTTGCTGCACCAACCTCAGCACTAGGTCACCTTCTTTAAAAGAATGATGCCTGATTTTCCGACTATGGTAACGTCTTAAACCCTGCTGGTAAATGGCGGACCTTTGAAGCACAAGCTCTCGTTCCTCTTCTAGGAGATCAACGGCATTTTGTCGTGCTTCTTCGGCGTCCGATTCGTCAAAATCTTGCACTCTTGGGCTATCATGGATCATATCTGTTGGGAGAATAGCTTCCGCACCGTCAACTAGGAAAAACGGGGTTTGCCCAGTTGACCTATTTGGCGTCGTTCTTATACTCCAAATCACGGAAGGCAACTCTTCTACCCATGCTCCGGCCGCTCTATGAAGAGGAGTTTCGAGTCTTGGGCGTATTCCTTGCAGGATTGAGCTATTCATTCGCTCAACCTGTCCATTGGATTGCGGGTGTGCCACAGATGCTAGATCTAGGCGAATTCCCGTTTGTCGGCAATATCTTGCCAACTCTCCGATGGAGAAATTTGTCCCGTTGTCGGTTATTATGCTGTGTGGCACACCGTATCTCATCACCAAGTCGATGATGAAATTTCTAGCAGTTGCACCATCCAATTTTTTGATGGGCTTAGCCTCCACCCATTTGGTGTACTTATCCACTGCTACTAGCAAATGAGTAAGTCCGCCTCTTGCGGTTTTGAACGGTCCCATCATATCTAGCCCCCAGACCGCAAACGGCCACGTAATGGGGATAGTTTTAAGTGCTTGGGCCGGCAAATTGGTCTGCTTAGCGTAATATTGACAACCTGCACATGTATTAACTATATGCTCGGCATCTGTCTTGGCTGTTAGCCAGAAAAAACCCGCGCGGAATGCTTTTTTGACTATGCTTTTTGATTGAGCATGATGTCCGCAATCGCCGGCGTGGATTTCCTCCAGTATTTCTCTTCCTTCTTCTGGTGAAATGCACCGCTGAAAAATTCCAGAAATACTGCGTTTATATAGGCAACCGTCAATTACCGTGTATCCTTTGCATCGACGCTGTATTTGTCTTTGCAAGACTTCATCTGCTCCTTCCGGGTACTTCTGATTGACTAAGAAGTTTAAGTACGGAATTGTCCAGGCCGTTTTAACGATCATGACTTCAATCGATTCAGACGCCAGCGGGTAATCAACGTCTCCGCCTTTTATGGATGGCTCATGTAAGTGTTGAACGAATACTCCTGGCGGTAAGGTTTTTACCCTTTCTGATCCCATGCGGGCTAGCGCATCCGCGTTCCAGTTTTCCTCCCTTTTGATGTGAAGGACCTCGAATCCAAAGAAACAGATGGCGAATTCATCTACCGTTCTCCGATATTCGGCCATTATAGGGCTTTTTGCATCCCAGGTTTGGTTGAGCTGATGCTGCACCAAATCCGAGTCGCCATAGCACAGTATGCGCTTCACTCCTATTTCTTTTGCGATATGCAAGCCGTGAAGCAAAGCTTCATATTCTGCCACGTTATTACTGGCGTTGAAGTGTATTTGCAACACGTACTCCATTGTGTCTCCCTTAGGAGATTTTAAGACTACGCCAGCCCCAGCTCCTTCCTTCATCTTGGATCCGTCAAAGTGCATGAACCAGTACTCGGACTCCGGCATTGGTGTGTTTTCCATTGCTTCTGTCCAGTCGGCAACAAAATCTGCCAAAACCTGGGATTTTATGGCCGTCCTTGGCTGGTACTTAATGTCGAAGGCTGCCAGCTCAATGCCCCATTTGGCTACTCGGCCGGTTGCCTCTGCATTGTTTATGATGTCTCCTAGTGGTGCTTTACTAACCACTGTTATGGAATGCCCTTGGAAGTAATGGCGTAGATTTCTAGATGCGAAAAATACACCATACGCCAGTTTCTGGTAGTGTGGGTACCTTTGTTTTGACTCGGAAAAAACTTCGCTTATGTAATATACCGGATGTTGGTCTGGTATGCTTTGTTCTTCCTTTAACCGTTCCACAACGATTACCGCACTAATAACCCGATTTGTAGCCGTAAGGTACAATAACATGGGCTCTTCGTCTTTTGGGGATGCCAAAATCGGAGCTTTCATCAAGGTTTCCTTTAACTGAGTCAGCGCCGCATCGGCCTCTTCTGTCCATTCGAACTTGTCGGATTTTTTCACCAGCTTGTATAGTGGTAATGCTTTATCCCCCAGCCGACTAATAAATCTGCTAACGGCAGCTGCGGAACCCGTCAATCTTTGGACATCTTTGACGCAGGTAGGTTTTGTGATGTTCAAGATTGCCTTGATCTTTTCCGGGTTAACTTCTATTCCTCTGTGAGAAACGATGAAACCCAGAAGTTTTCCTGAGGGAACCCCGAATACGCATTTAGATGGATTCAACTTCATCTTGTAGGTGCGTAAGTTTTCGAAAGTTTCTCGCAAATCCTCAAGGAGTGTATCTTTTTCCTTGGTTACAACAGCAATATCGTCCACATAAACATGGACATTTTTCCGATCTGACTATGCAAACAACGTTGCATGCAACGCTGGTAGGTTGCACCTGCGTTCTTCAGGCCAAACGGCATGGTTACGTAATAATACGTCCCGTATGGGGTTATGAAAGAAGTCTTAATTTGATCTTCCTTTTTCATGCGTATTTGGTGGTACCCGGAGTATGCATCCAAAAAGCACAAAAGCTCAGAGCCTGCTGTAGCATCTATTATTTGATCGATTCGCGGTAATGCGAACCTATCTTTCGGACACAATTTGTTCAAGCCTGTGTAATCTATACACATTCTAAGAGCAGTAGTGTCTTTCTTCGGTACTAATACCGGATTTGCGGACCAGTCAGTATGGATCACTTCCTTGATGAAATCCGCTGCTAAAAGCCGGATTATTTCCTTGCCAATAGCCTTCCGTCTTCTTCCGTCAAATCGACGGAGACCTTGTTTGACGGGTTTTGATCCAGGGATAACCTTAAGTTGGTGCTCAGCAAGTTCCCTGGGTACACCTGGCATGTCCGCTGGACACCAGGCAAAAATATCCCAGTTCTCACGGAGGAACTTGATGAGCTCGCCTTCCTATTTGTTAGTCATCCCGGTCCCTACGACGACAAATTTTGTCGGATCTTTGGGATCTAGGATTACCTGTCTTGTATTCTCGGATGCCTTGAAGCTGTCTGTTGGCTTCCGAGTTTCTTTTCCTGCCGGCATTTCTGACGGCGATACCTCCTTGGCTAATTCCTTCAGTTCTTCCTTTGCTATAACTCTCTGAGCGCAAAGGGTGTTTTCTTTTTCCAACTCATTTGCCAGCTTAAAATCACCAGCTATAGTGATTACTCCTCCCTTGGGTCCTGGCATCTTCAGCTTGTTATAAATATAACAGGATCTTGCCATGAATTTGGCGAAAGCTGGACGTCCGAGTATTGCGTGATACACGCTTTCGAACGGCACTACTTCGAAGGATACTTTTTCCTGCCGGAAGTGATCTTTATCTCCGAAGGTGACATCTAGGGAAATTTCTCCTAGGGATCGTGCTTGCCTGCCAGGGACGATACCATGGAAGCGTATATTGCTGTAGTTGAGCTGAGACTCGGAAATCTTCAGGTGCTTCAGTGTATCCAGGTACATTATGTTAATGCTGGATCCTCCATCCATCAGCACTCTTCTTAGCCTAGTATTTTGAACAATAGGGCTTACAACAAGAGCTTGTGTGCCGAGTTCAGGGATATTTCCGGGATGATCAGACTGATCCCAGACTATCGGTGTGTTAGAGTACTTCAAGAATTTCGGGGTTGCCGGCACAACCGCGTTTATTTCTCGAAGTGTTCTTTTTGCCACCTTTGCTGATGGGGTTGCTAAGAAAGTTAACATTGCTTCTCCATCAACTCTCGGAAACTTGGGTTCGCCTTTGCGCTGTTGTTCCTGGATTTTTTCGTCAGTGTCCGATTCACTGTCTTCTTTATCAGCTTCTGGCTTTTGTTTGGCGGGTTTCCTTCTGGAACCCTTCCCTTTATTTCCGGACCCTGCAGTGCCCTTCATGTGCTTATTCAGCCGGCATTGTGCGTTTGTATGGGTGGGTTTCCCAAATTGCGAGTGGTGAACGCAAGGTTCCGACTTAATCCTTTCCCACTCCTCTGGAGTGTAATTGATTGGATCTGGGTTGCGTCCTTTCCACTTATTTCCCTTTTCTCCTCCAAAGGCTATGTTCACCTCTTTGGGCTTTGTCGTTGTTTCTAGAGTGTTTTTTTTGTCAGAACGAGGGGTTTTCTTGGCAAGTATCAACGATTCAATATTGCCTCCTCTTGCTCTGATGTCATCCTCGGCTGCGGCATGCTCATTGGCGGTTGTAAGCATGGATCCGAGATCCTTGTGCTTCTTGGAACCAACCATGAACGGTACAAGTCCGGGTTTTAGGCCATTGACGAAAGCATGCATTGCTTGTACGTCAGTTACTCCAGAGCAACTATTCTTCATTGCTGTCCATCTGGAGATGAAATCCACGTATGGTTCATCCTCAAATTGCGTGCAACGGTTTAGCTGGTTGATGCTATTCGGGCATTTGTATGTTCCCCGGAAATGCTGAGTAAATACTCTAGCCATATCGTCCCAGCTATCGACTGTTCGTGACGGTAATCCATTGATCCAATCTCTGGCTCCATCCAGCAGCATTAGGGGAAGAAACTTGACAGCTTCCAGGTCTGTCCCATTGTTGATCTGGGCGGCTGTATAGTAATCCGAGAGCCAGGTATCCGGGTTTGTGCTGCCAGTGTATTTCTGGTACGTTGGACCGACCTTGGCAAAGCCAGAATGCAGCGTTATTCTTCGGATCCTGTCAGTAAAACATTTAGGACCAAAGTATAGATCATCTTTTTCTGCTCTGTCAATGTGTGCAAAATATCTTCCGGCTGAATGTACGGAAGGGGATCTGCTCCTTTCTCTACCACTGTTGCGCGAACGCGCTCTTCCGGGATTGTTTCTATCTCTTCCGTGTTCACGCCCTTTTGGGTTAGGCGGAGTTCTACTCCTGTGCCTTTCTTTGTCCTTAGGCGGTGTCCGGGATCTCTCACGCCTGTGAGGTATATCGTATCTTCCAGCTTTCTCAGCTGGGTTTACCTGTGTGACTCCCCGAGATCGGGCACTATGCAGAATTCAGCATTCCCGCCAAATCCGCATAATAACCGATTCCAGGTTGCCATTTATGATAACATTACAATAGTTCACGAATAATCCACAATTACAACAGCATCAGAAAGATACAAGATGACTCAACGAGCCAGGGATTACAACTGATACAATACAAAGATCCAAATAACAGCGGAAGAAACAGACGTCCGTCTACGGACAAGATCCAAATTGGACTAAGAGTCCTGAAGATAACCGAAGGCGTCCAATCCCTGCCCAGGCCAAGCCGGAGGGATTCCCAAGCTAACGTCGTCAGACTTCAAACCTGTTGACTGCAATTTGGAATTTGCAGCCACGAAAGAGATTCGTGGGTCAGTACGGTTAAGTACTGGCAAGGGGGAGATAGCCCATACTCACAAGTTACCGGCGTAGCCAGTCATCACAAGATACAAATACTTTAGGATCAACGGAAAGGAAGGGGTTATGGCAAATAATTGACAGCAGGCTGCACTAACCAACTACAGAGACGGTACTACCACTTCCAGCTATCAGAAAAGAGATAAGATCGGGGATTGTAACCAACTGAAAGATAACTTCAAACAAACCCATCCTGGATCTCGCCCCTTATCCGAAGAAGCAATCCGAGGATAACTCACACCGTGGTATTAAAGATGAGTCAAGTTATTGTGTGAATAACCTATTACTAGTCAAGTTATTAACCATTGGGTGAAACATGATTGAACATTATGTTGAAGTTGTCCTGAGTACTTGTTAGCCAGTACTTTCACCAAGTAATCCATAACCGCGGAAAACACGGCTTCTCGAGAAGATTATCCCTGCAGGGTTGCACCATAGTAACCGACACTCATGAATATCCCGCCAGATGGAGTGGCCACTCCACCAAGCGGGGCACTCAACACAATCCAACCCTTCTTCGCATCAAGCCCAAAGCACCTTGGGCGCACGGCTAATCAAGCCCAGAAGAAAATGGACCATCATAGCACTCTAAGACCGTGTCCCCCTATATGCCGACTACGAAAGTTCCACCCGGGTACCAAGGGCTCGCAAGATCATGCATGCAGCAAATGGAAAACCCGAACTAAATGAGGCGATTTGGACGAGATGCGAATCGGGTCAAACTGAGGGGGAGCCCATACTCCCCAAATGCGGGTAGTCTCATCATGGATCAGTAGACAAGACCCTTTTCCTATTAGGGTCGACACTAGCAGGCCTCAAAACCACAAAGGGCCTCCTGCCGGTGCCTTATCATCAAATTTATTATTAATAGTAACATTAGCATGATTGATTGATTGATTAAACATCGAGCCCCCAGAACATAACGGAGTAATAACAGAAAGTAACGGGTAACAGACTCGAGCAAAACAACCCTAAGCAAGATAGTAAGACACAGGCTCAAGCAAAGGTTATAGGAGTGGAGGTGAGGCAATATCAGGGTTAAAGGATTCATGTGATAGGTTCGCAACAGAAACAACTACTACTCAGGCTAGCAGAACAGAACAACGGAAAGAATCGGTAACAAGTGATGAAAGGCAGCCATATGGCATGCAAGTGAGTATACTTGCCTGAGATCCCGCAAGGTAGCAGAACTTGTCGTTGCTCACATCATCTCAACGTCCTATCCGAGAAGAAGCAGCGAACCTCGAACAAACACCGGAATGCAACAATTACTACTACGGCAAAAGATCCAGCGTGATCAAGATATGGATGCATGACAAGTTTAAAGATGCATCAAAGTAACCTAGTGGATATGATACACAAGTTTAAATGGATTCCATATGCAAAGATTGCATATGGCAAACCCATGCCTTATAGTTGAATTAATTGTTCTACACTAAGCATCATGTGTAAGTGAGTTAGAATGATGCATGCATGATGAAAACAAGAATGTAACAATTTAGATGCAATTGGAAGGATGGTTAACAAGTTTAGAAAAACATTTATCAAGTTTGGAAATTATTGTTACTTAATGGTGTTGAACAAGTAGTGGTTGTTTTCAGCAAGTTAAAGGGTGCAAAACAAATAACAAAGTTGATATTTGAAAAGGTTATCAAATTTTAGTTGGATTACATGTTTCACATTTTGAAATTGGACTTTGGATTATTTAATTATGAATTAAACAATATTGAACAATTTTTAATTGAATTAAACAAGATTTAAATTGTTTAGGCAATTTAAATTATTCAAAACAGAAAAGAAAATTTATATTTGAAAAGGTTATTTAAAATGGTATGGAAAACATATTTTATTTGCATTATTTGGAATTAGTATGAATTATTTATGAATTGTTGCAAATTACAATTGAATTATTTGAATTCAAATTTGAATTGCATTTTGAAAGTTCAAAACAGAAAACAAATGTGATATTCGAAAAGTTCATGGAATTTTGGTTGGGAAACATATAAAATTTGTATTATTTGGATTTGGGGTTTGAAAGTTGTGAGCTTTTGAATTTCAGGTTCTATTTGCAAAAGGCAGGGCCTTGAATGTGATGAAAACAGAGAAAAGGAGGGCTTAGGTGCAAAAAGGAGAAAGGCAGGGGCCTAGTTGCAAACCGCCGGATCCAGATCTGGATCCGGGGTCGATTCTCACCGGGAGTGGCCCCAGCCGCGGTCGCTGACGCGCGGGCCCGAGGGCCACGCGGCGCTGACGCTGCGCGGGTGGCTGCTGAGTTGGCCTCCGCGGTCACCGACCCGTGGGACCCGGCGCCACGCGAAGAAAATGCGAAAAAGGGTGGGCGTCCTCAGGGATCGAACCCTGGACGGCTGCGTGTGCGCGCGGTTGCTCGGCCAGTGCGGTATCCGGTGGTTCCTGTCAGGTAAGTAGTGCGAGGCTAGATAACAAGTGTTTGCGCTAACTGAACTTTTCTTGGCGCAGGTTCAGTCGCTGCCAGCGACAGAGGATGGCATCGATGGCGGACGGAAAAAAAAAGCACCGGCGGCTCGCGGTGCTTGGAGGGTGCAGTGCGGGTGCGGCCGGTGTGCTGTGTGCCTAGGGCGTGGAGGCGGTCGATCGGAGGAAGGCGAGGGAGGGGAAGAGGATGGAGCGATCACCTCGTTCTGTCGATGACGCTTCCTGACGGCAGGCAGCAGCGGGGCACCTCCCCGGCGACGGCGCGGCCCACCCCATGGCTACCAGCAAGCGGCGAGGGGGGCGGTGAGGTCCAGGAGACGCGGCGGTTCCATTTTCCTCCTCGGAGGCGCCTCGAGGTGGCCAGGGTGATCGGAGCTAGAGGAGCTAGGTGGTGGGGCTCTGTGGTTGCGGGTGGTTTCAGGTTCAGTTGGTTCAGAGGATCAGGAACCAGCAGAGAGGGGAGGGGAGGTGGCGGCGATGGGTTGGAGAGCTAGCTAGGGTTTGGCAGAAGAGGGTAGGGGGTAGGTTTACTTAAGGGGGAGGGAAACCAATACGGCTGCTCATCCATGGGGTGGAGGATCGATCATGCGGTTCCGAACGTGATCGTACTGGCGAGGAAGACGACAAGCAGAGGGGTAGTGGGCCAGAGGAGATGGGCTTGGGGGAAGGATAGAAAGGGGTTGGGCTGGTTCTCTCCTTGCTCTTCTTTTTGTTTGCTGTTTGTTTTTTTTTTTTTGCAATATGAACAAATTTTGGAAAAGATAAAAGAGGGAGAAAGAAGTAGAATTTGGAGGGGATTGTTGTATTAAATATTTTTATTACTTCAAAACAGAAAATGAAAGCAATGTTTGCATTACTTTCACAAAGTGGAAAAAGGATTTTGGGGTTTTAGGGCTTTATTTTTAGTTTATAAATACATTTGGTTATTTTGCAAAACAGCACATAAAAGTAATGTTAATCAAAATTTAAATTGTTGATTTGATTTCTATTTTGTTATTTGAAATTCCAAAATAAGGTTAGGGTGTGTAGTTGATAGTTAGACTTTTATTATTTTGCAAAACAACAACATCAAGGTAGTTAAAAGGTAATTTCAACAACTTGAAAGTAGTAATTGGATATTAATTGGTTAGGTGATTTTTCAAATAGGGTTTGGTTGGAAATTTGGAGTTAAACAAATTTTATTTAATAAGCCACAAGCAATTATACAACATTATTTGATTTAATTTGTTTGCCAAATTTTAATCTTTAAACCCATATTGAAAATATGATAAATAAGATTGATTGGATTTGAATGTTTGGAATTTGCCATTAGGGTTTTTAAATAACAGGGAAATTTGTATTAACAAACAATTTGATTTAGAACAACTGCAAACTATTTGAAAACAAAGGAGTTGTTATAGTTTGCAATTGCTAAATTGGAAATTTTGAGCAAGGTGTGAAAGTTTTAATTGATTTGAAATTTCCGGTTGTGATGCAAACATGGTGCAATGCAATGTGATGCATATGATGCAAACAAAACAAACAGGTAACACCACAGGTGTTACAGACGACACCACTAACAAGGGATTGCGCCCTCGCAATCCACCTGCTAACCCGGGAGGGGAAAGAAGTTCGACTATCGATTCTTCGGGCTTCCAGTTGATCTCCTCGACACCACTAACAAGGGTTTCTCGACACCACTAACAAGGGTTTCTTGCTCGGGGTGACGACGATGTTCTTCCACCAGGAATCTTCCGATGATCGAACCTATGAGGTTAAGGGCTCAGAAAACGTCCACCCACGTAGGATCCTAACACTTTGAAAGATAGACAAGAGGGGAGACTCCAAAACAAATAAGATGGGAGGGGAAATAGAATAGGGGTAAGGAGAAAACAAGAATCCTATTGAGATGTTTGTTTTTTTTTTTCCAAAATAGCTTAGCAGAAATATTTTTCGACACTCTAGAAACAACGACCGTTAGCGAGGTTTTCCTACAGACTTTGCGGACCCGTTGCTTCGATAACCATTCGTATCGAAACAATCTCGGGAATCGGAACCAAGGCTCTGATACCATTTGTGACTCCCCGAGATCGGGCACTATGCAGAATTCAGCATTCCCGCCAAATCCGCATAATAACCGATTCCAGGTTGCCATTTATGATAACATTACAATAGTTCACGAATAATCCACAATTACAACAGCATCAGAAAGATACAAGATGACTCAACGAGCCAGGGATTACAACTGATACAATACAAAGATCCAAATAACAACGGAAGAAACAGACGTCCGTCTACGGACAAGATCCAAATTGGACTAAGAGTCCTGAAGATAACCGAAGGCGTCCAATCCCTGCCCAGGCCAAGCCGGAGGGATTCCCAAGCTAACGTCGTCAGACTTCAAACCTGTTGACTGCAATTTGGAATTTGCAGCCACGAAAGAGATTCGTGGGTCAGTACGGTTAAGTACTGGCAAGGGGGAGATAGCCCATACTCACAAGTTACCGGCGTAGCCAGTCATCACAAGATACAAATACTTTAGGATCAACGGAAAGGAAGGGGTTATGGCAAATAATTGACAGCAGGCTGCACTAACCAACTACAGAGACGGTACTACCACTTCCAGCTATCAGAAAAGAGATAAGATCGGGGATTGTAACCAACTGAAAGATAACTTCAAACAAACCCATCCTGGATCTCGCCCCTTATCCGAAGAAGCAATCCGAGGATAACTCACACCGTGGTATTAAAGATGAGTCAAGTTATTGTGTGAATAACCTATTACTAGTCAAGTTATTAACCATTGGGTGAAACATGATTGAACATTATGTTGAAGTTGTCCTGAGTACTTGTTAGCCAGTACTTTCACCAAGTAATCCATAACCGCGGAAAACACGGCTTCTCGAGAAGATTATCCCTGCAGGGTTGCACCATAGTAACCGACACTCATGAATATCCCGCCAGATGGAGTGGCCACTCCACCAAGCGGGGCACTCAACACAATCCAACCCTTCTTCGCATCAAGCCCAAAGCACCTTGGGCGCACGGCTAATCAAGCCCAGAAGAAAATGGACCATCATAGCACTCTAAGACCGTGTCCCCCTATATGCCGACTACGAAAGTTCCACCCGGGTACCAAGGGCTCGCAAGATCATGCATGCAGCAAATGGAAAACCCGAACTAAATGAGGCGATTTGGACGAGATGCGAATCGGGTCAAACTGAGGGGGAGCCCATACTCCCCAAATGCGGGTAGTCTCATCATGGATCAGTAGACAAGACCCTTTTCCTATTAGGGTCGACACTAGCAGGCCTCAAAACCACAAAGGGCCTCCTGCCGGTGCCTTATCATCAAATTTATTATTAATAGTAACATTAGCATGATTGATTGATTGATTAAACATCGAGCCCCCAGAACATAACGGAGTAATAACAGAAAGTAACGGGTAACAGACTCGAGCAAAACAACCCTAAGCAAGATAGTAAGACACAGGCTCAAGCAAAGGTTATAGGAGTGGAGGTGAGGCAATATCAGGGTTAAAGGATTCATGTGATAGGTTCGCAACAGAAACAACTACTACTCAGGCTAGCAGAACAGAACAACGGAAAGAATCGGTAACAAGTGATGAAAGGCAGCCATATGGCATGCAAGTGAGTATACTTGCCTGAGATCCCGCAAGGTAGCAGAACTTGTCGTTGCTCACATCATCTCAACGTCCTATCCGAGAAGAAGCAGCGAACCTCGAACAAACACCGGAATGCAACAATTACTACTACGGCAAAAGATCCAGCATGATCAAGATATGGATGCATGACAAGTTTAAAGATGCATCAAAGTAACCTAGTGGATATGATACACAAGTTTAAATGGATTCCATATGCAAAGATTGCATATGGCAAACCCATGCCTTATAGTTGAATTAATTGTTCTACACTAAGCATCATGTGTAAGTGAGTTAGAATGATGCATGCATGATGAAAACAAGAATGTAACAATTTAGATGCAATTGGAAGGATGGTTAACAAGTTTAGAAAAACATTTATCAAGTTTGGAAATTATTGTTACTTAATGGTGTTGAACAAGTAGTGGTTGTTTTCAGCAAGTTAAAGGGTGCAAAACAAATAACAAAGTTGATATTTGAAAAGGTTATCAAATTTTAGTTGGATTACATGTTTCACATTTTGAAATTGGACTTTGGATTATTTAATTATGAATTAAACAATATTGAACAATTTTTAATTGAATTAAACAAGATTTAAATTGTTTAGGCAATTTAAATTATTCAAAACAGAAAACAAAATTTATATTTGAAAAGGTTATTTAAAATGGTATGGAAAACATATTTTATTTGCATTATTTGGAATTAGTATGAATTATTTATGAATTGTTGCAAATTACAATTGAATTATTTGAATTCAAATTTGAATTGCATTTTGAAAGTTCAAAACAGAAAACAAATGTGATATTCGAAAAGTTCATGGAATTTTGGTTGGGAAACATATAAAATTTGTATTATTTGGATTTGGGGTTTGAAAGTTGTGAGCTTTTGAATTTCAGGTTCTATTTGCAAAAGGCAGGGCCTTGAATGTGATGAAAACAGAGAAAAGGAGGGCTTAGGTGCAAAAAGGAGAAAGGCAGGGGCCTAGTTGCAAACCGCCGGATCCAGATCTGGATCCGGGGTCGATTCTCACCGGGAGTGGCCCCAGCCGCGGTCGCTGACGCGCGGGCCCGAGGGCCACGCGGCGCTGACGCTGCGCGGGTGGCTGCTGAGGTGGCCTCTGCGGTCACCGACCCGTGGGACCCGGCGCCACGCGAAGAAAATGCGAAAAAGGGTGGGCGTCCTCAGGGATCGAACCCTGGACGGCTGCGTGTGCGCGCGGTTGCTCGGCCAGTGCGGTATCCGGTGGTTCCTGTCAGGTAAGTAGTGCGAGGCTAGATAACAAGTGTTTGCGCTAACTGAACTTTTCTTGGCGCAGGTTCAGTCGCTGCCAGCGACAGAGGATGGCATCGATGGCGGACGGAAAAAAAAAGCACCGGCGGCTCGCGGTGCTTGGAGGGTGCAGTGCGGGTGCGGCCGGTGTGCTGTGTGCCTAGGGCGTGGAGGCGGTCGATCGGAGGAAGGCGAGGGAGGGGAAGAGGATGGAGCGATCACCTCGTTCTGTCGATGACGCTTCCTGACGGCAGGCAGCAGCGGGGCACCTCCCCGGCGACGGCGCGGCCCACCCCATGGCTACCAGCAAGCGGCGAGGGGGGCGGTGAGGTCCAGGAGACGCGGCGGTTCCATTTTCCTCCTCGGAGGCGCCTCGAGGTGGCCAGGGTGATCGGAGCTAGAGGAGCTAGGTGGTGGGGCTCTGTGGTTGCGGGTGGTTTCAGGTTCAGTTGGTTCAGAGGATCAGGAACCAGCAGAGAGGGGAGGGGAGGTGGCGGCGATGGGTTGGAGAGCTAGCTAGGGTTTGGCAGAAGAGGGTAGGGGGTAGGTTTACTTAAGGGGGAGGGAAACCAGTACGGCTGCTCATCCATGGGGTGGAGGATCGATCATGCGGTTCCGAACGTGATCGTACTGGCGAGGAAGACGACAAGCAGAGGGGTAGTGGGCCAGAGGAGATGGGCTTGGGGGAAGGATAGAAAGGGGTTGGGCTGGTTCTCTCCTTGCTCTTCTTTTTGTTTGCTGTTTGTTTTTTTTTTTTTGCAATATGAACAAATTTTGGAAAAGATAAAAGAGGGAGAAAGAAGTAGAATTTGGAGGGGATTGTTGTATTAAATATTTTTATTACTTCAAAACAGAAAATGAAAGCAATGTTTGCATTACTTTCACAAAGTGGAAAAAGGATTTTGGGGTTTTAGGGCTTTATTTTTAGTTTATAAATACATTTGGTTATTTTGCAAAACAGCACATAAAAGTAATGTTAATCAAAATTTAAATTGTTGATTTGATTTCTATTTTGTTATTTGAAATTCCAAAATAAGGTTAGGGTGTGTAGTTGATAGTTAGACTTTTATTATTTTGCAAAACAACAACATCAAGGTAGTTAAAAGGTAATTTCAACAACTTGAAAGTAGTAATTGGATATTAATTGGTTAGGTGATTTTTCAAATAGGGTTTGGTTGGAAATTTGGAGTTAAACAAATTTTATTTAATAAGCCACAAGCAATTATACAACATTATTTGATTTAATTTGTTTGCCAAATTTTAATCTTTAAACCCATATTGAAAATATGATAAATAAGATTGATTGGATTTGAATGTTTGGAATTTGCCATTAGGGTTTTTAAATAACAGGGAAATTTGTATTAACAAACAATTTGATTTAGAACAACTGCAAACTATTTGAAAACAAAGGAGTTGTTATAGTTTGCAATTGCTAAATTGGAAATTTTGAGCAAGGTGTGAAAGTTTTAATTGATTTGAAATTTCCGGTTGTGATGCAAACATGGTGCAATGCAATGTGATGCATATGATGCAAACAAAACAAACAGGTAACACCACAGGTGTTACAACCTGCTTTTGCCAAGATGGGTTATGGAACCTTTCTTTTGGCGGCAGTTCTTCCGGTCTTGCGATTCCGGGTAACCTAGTAGGTTTTAACGCGGATCTATGCTTTCTCTCGTACTCCTCTATTTCTTCCTTCATGACTTTGATGTCATTATGGGTTTGTTGGAGGTGTTGCCGAGATCTGAGTAGATGTTGCTGTTGCCGTTGGAAAGCTTGTCTCCTGGCTTCCAGCATCTTAGGGGGTTCATCTGGTCCCACTGGTGTTTGCAATAGCTCTTGCTCTTCCTGTTCCGTCATTGGCGGAGCAGTTATTTCCTTGGATTTCTTCTCCGCAGGCTTTGTGCCGCTAACATCTCCAACTTCCAGGTTTTCATCAGCGAGATCGGCTGATTTTTTCTTCCGGATTTTGTATTGGAGTTTTTTAGAAGCACGGTGCTTTTTCTTGGAAGAGGGAGGTTTTTTGACAGGCTCATCTTCTGTCATCTCCTTGACATTGGGGAATATCGGAGAAGTTTCTCCGTCTTCTCTCTCTTCCACTGGCGGAGGGGCTTTAGGGCTTTCCTGGCTGCCGGCGTCCGTGGTATCAGCCGGTTTTGCCATTAAGACTTCATGGAATCCCTCTTGAAAGGATTTAACCTTTCTTACAAAGGCGTCCTCATCTTCGTCTTCAGAGTCGAAGTTATCCGATCCGGTTTCCGACTCCAACCTCGCCTCAATGGCGGCAAGCACGGATTCTGCTTCCGAGTTCATCGTCTGGCTGACGGATGTCGGATCTTCCGCCTCTGTGACGGGTGTTTGATCTTCCGTCTCCATGACGGGTGCGTTGTTATCTGCCTCTTGTACGGGATTTCCATCATCCGTGTTTTCGGCAATTTCGGATTGCACCATGCCGATAAAGTGTGTATCACTTTTGTGTCGGCGATCTGAGCAGAATCCGGCATCATAGTCATCTTCGACCGGGTATAGGGCGGGTGGGATAAATCTGCTTCCACCGCAAAACCCCATTGCTTCTGCAGTTAGTCCGATAAAGATGTTAGCAGATCCTATCGGTAACACGCAGGCACTTACCAGGTGGTTTTGCGCCGGTATGTAGGATCCGTTGTCGAGGAAGCGCCCGACGTCGTTGTCGAATTCCAAGCTTCCGACAGTGATTGATCTTCCGATTCCGCCAAGTATCCCAGATCGGAATCTTACGCCTGACGTCGTTTGCCCCACGGTGGGCGCCAACTGTCGAGACATCGTAGTAGTTTTCATAGACGGGGGTGCCATGAGACTACGGTAGAGACGTGGGGTAACGGGATAGCGTAGTAACACAGAACACAGGATTTTACCCAGGTTCGGTACATCGCGACAGTACGACGTGCCTACTCCTGCACTTCTCACTAATTGGGACTAAAGCCCGTAAACAGGGTTACAATGTGAGGGTTTTAGATCTAAACCACTCGGCGAGGATGAGCTTCTCGGCGAGTTGGCGTAGAGCTTCTCTGTTTTCTCGTTGTTATGTTTATCTCCCGTCCGGCTTTATATAATAGCCGGATTAGGGCTTACAGAATAGGAAACCTAGAAAACTACGGTAACTTGTAACTTGTAAAGCAAGGAATCCGTCTTCGTCTCCAAGCCAGATCACATGGGCTGTGATCCGGGTTCTTCTGGAATCCGGCTTCTGCGCGTCTGATTACTGGGCCGCCTAATGGACCTAAGCCCACTACCACTTAGGCCACCCTGGTAATCTGGCACTTGGCCCACCATCTTCTATACCCCTATTTGGTATATATCCGACAGTTCTTGTCCTTGCTAACAAGCTTCCCTTCATTCTCTTCTCTTGGCTCAAAGGGACACTCTTTGACAAAGTGACTTGCACTTCCATAATTGTAACATGTCCTTGGCCCCTCCCCTTTCTTCCTAAAGATCTTGTTCCTTGGAGGTCTAGGAGCATCGGCCTTGTGAGCCTCCCATCTCTTCCAATACCCTTGCATGGCAAGAGCGATACACTTATGAGCACCCTTGTATGTGTCTTCATAGTCCTCATCGTCATCATCATCATCATCATCCACTTCTTCTATCTTGGCCATTGCCTTAGACTTCAAGTCAAGGTTAGGAGACTTCCCATGTCCTCTTGAGCGAGCAAGAGCATCATCCGCGCTCTTGTGAGATGAGGATATGGCTATGAACTCACTAAGGACACCAATGGAGTTGAGGGAGTTGTAGTCGGATCTTGTTCGAATGCTAGTGGATAGATTCTTCTCAAAAGGAGTTATGGCATTGACAAATTTCCTCTTGATCCACTCATCAGAGATTTCCTCTTTTCCAAAGTCCCTTAGTTGATTGCCAAGGGTGCCCACTCTTCTATATAGCTCCTCGGGACTTTCATCTTCAAGCATGACAAAGTTCTCGGACTTGTCAAGAGCAACATCATATTTGGATGATTGGATGCTTGCATTGCCTTGGAACAAGGAGTCAAGCTTATCCCAAGCTTCCTTGGCGGTCTTGATACCGCGGATGTGTTCAAGATGTTCTCTTGGGAGAGCCTTTTGGATAGTCACAAGAGCGGTCTTGTTGAGTTGAAATTCCACATCCTCTCTTGGAGTCAAGTTGTTCAGATCGTGAGGGTGGAATCCATGGAGAATGCTTCTCCACAAAGCGGTGCAAGATCCTGAAATGTGAGACTCCATATCGAACTTCCAAGAAGAGAACTCGTTAGTGTTAAGCATGGGAGGAACTCCAACATTAACCATGTGTGGCATAGTGGCAATAGGGTGGATAGAATCATAATTGGGAGGTGGTGGAACTTTAGAGTGAGACCCCGAACCGTTAGCCGATTGAGACTTGGATCCCTCGGAGCTCCCACCACTCTTAGCCTTTTTATCGGCTTTCGCTTTGGCTTTCGCCTTAGCTAAAGCGATGTTAGCTTCCATCTCGTCGATATACGGAATGGATTCTTCATCCGAGCTAACATCGTTGGTGGTGGGGGGTGGTTCCGTGGACTCCTTGGTTTTCCCCATCAGTGCCTCCATCATTTTCTTTATGCTAGAAACCTCCGAACCAACACTAGAGCTAACCTTAGATAATCCGGTTTGGAGAATTCCAACCGTATCTTGTAGGTTAGATATAGTGTCGGCCATTTTGGAGATTTCCGCACTAGAACTTCTGGGGGCATTTTCATCGACCATTGTACTCTTGGGCGGTTAAGCCCTTAGGAAGAGCCGAGGCTCTGATACCAATTAAAAGTGCACTATGGTCAACTAGAGGGGGGTGAATAGGTTGACTACCAATTTTTCTTTTCTTTTCTTTTTAGTGGGGCTAAGCGAAATAAGATAATGTTCTCTAGATGTGCATCTAGGTGAGCAACCTATGTGAACAAGATAATATGCGCAACGGAAGTAAAGCGTAAGGCAGTAAAGCAAACAACAAGTGTAAACAAGGAGACAAGGATATGATTCCCGTAGTTCCTTCTCAAAGAGAAGTACGTATACGTTGGAGAGGTGGGGAGCCACCTAGGCGCTCCTCAATAGCACGGTTGTGCACACCTTGTTCTCCTTGATCTTCTCCGGTGAGGGAGATTATCGTTTCCACTATGAGGTCGACTTGAAGGCGTTGACCAAACCTTTACAAGGGCTCGAGGTCACTCCACAAGATGGATGGAGGCTCTCAAGCAATCCGTAGCTTCTTGCAACAAGGTGGAAGCTACAAGCACAAGATCTACTAAGATTTCTAGGCCTCAAGTAGGATTCTAGATCTACTAGGTTGTGGTGGATGGATTTGAGATTCCTTTGTGGAAGTGTGGATCTAGGCCTCCTCTAGCTCTCCACCAAGTATGGGAGTGATTGGGTGGACGGAGTGGGAGATCTAGGCGGATGAAGCTTTCATTAATGGCTTGGAGAGAGAATGGGGGAAAGCTTGGCATTTAAGAGGTAGGGGAAGGGGTATTTATACCCCTTTCATTTAATGGCCGTTGCAGTCCAGGAGCACCGGAGGCTCCGGTGGGCATCTATCCAGTGCGCAGTGGCGCAGCGCACCAGCTAGCTTTTGTTGAGCCACGGGGCGGAGGCTCCGGTGGGTGCAGCGGAGGTTCCGCCCACCGGAGGCTCCGGTGGAACCTCCGCACCTGCGCAACAGAAACAGGTTCTGGCGGAGCCCCCACCGGAGGTGCACCGGAGCCCATTTATACAGGGGCCAGGCGAGGCCACCGGAGGTCCACCGGAGGCTCCGGTGGAGCCTCCGCTCTTGCCCAACAGAATGATGTTTGGGCGGAGCCTCCACCGGAGGCACACCGGACCCCCTCGTGTGTATAGGCCAAGTGTTGGAGGTGGCGGAGCCTCCGGTGGGAATGGCGGAGGTTCCGCCCCACCGGAGCTCCACCAGACGTTCAGCTCGAGCCTCCGCTTGTGCGCTCCAGAAAGAGATTTGGGCGGAGCCCACACCGGACCCCCACCGGAGCCTGGACGGAGCCTCCGGTGGATTCACCGGAGCCTCCGCTCCAGTGAAAAATATCTCCCTGAATTTCTTTCTCCTTGCTCTTTTCATATAAAATGAACGCTTGCCCCAAATAGTTAGTGAACCTGAATTAACCTGGGCATTTTCATTTATCGAACAAACATTAGATCAAAATAGATATGTTGTCATATAATTACCAAAACGGACGATGATCTTTCAGCTGTAACAACTTGGCTAGCATGGAGATGGTGGAGAAGGTTTCTCTACCTACACGACATCATCCTCACTCGTACCACATTCAATGGTTCGACAACACGGGTAGACTTAAGGTAACACAGACTACATGTGTGCATTTTACTATTGGGACATATTCTGATTTTGTTGATTGTGATGGTGTTTCTATGCAAACTTGTTCGTTGTTACTTGGTAGACCATGGCAATTTGATAAAGAATTTGTTCATAATGGTAAAACTAATCAATACACTCTTGTGCATAATGGAAAGAAAATTGGTCTTACACCTATGACTCCTGCAACTATTTTAAGAAAAGATCTTGCTAGAGCTAGTAGAGCAAAAAACGAGGAGAAACAAAAGAGTGAGAATCAGATTGTTGCTAATGAAGTAATGCCACATAAGAGTTCGAATAATCTGGTTCTAAAATACCCAGTGAAATTCGTTTGAAACATCCTAGTTTACTTGCTACAAAATCTGATATTTCTGAATCGGATGTGAATACTTCTGTTTGTTATGCAATTGTTTGCAAAGAGGTATTGTTTTATTTTGAAGATATGCCTCCCTCTTTGCCACTTGTTGTTGCAAACGTTTTGCAGGAGTATGTGGACGATTTTCCCCAAGACATGCCACCGAGGCTGCCACCCATTAGAGGAATAGAGCATCAAATTGATTTGATTCCAGGAGCTTCACTTGCAAATTGTGCAGCCTATCGTACCAATCCCGAGGAGACTAAAGAGATAGAACGACAAATTCAGGAACTACTCGACAAAGGTTATATTCGTGAGTCTCTTAGTCCATGTGTTGTTCCTATATTATTGGTACCTAAGAAAGATGGTTCATCACACATGTGTACTGATTGTAGAGCTATTAATAACATCACTATTCGTTATAGACACCCTATACCACGGTTGGATGATATGCTTGATGAATTGAGTGATTCTACCATGTTCTCTAAAGTTGATTTACGTAGTGGTTACCACCAAATTCGTATGAAATTAGGAGATGAATGGAAAATAACATTTAAAACTAAATTTGGTCTATATGAGTGGTTAGTGATGCCTTTCGAATCAACTAATCCTCCTAGTACTTTCATGAGATTAATGAATGAAGTTTTACGTGCTTTCATTGGACGTTTTGTGGTGGTCTACTTTGATGATATATTGATATACAACAAATCTTTAGAGGACCATGTGATTCATTTGCATGTTGTTTTTGATGCTTTACGTGATGCACGTTTATTTGGTAACCTTGAGAAGTGCACCTTTTGCACCAATCGAGTAGTGTTTTTTGGCTATGTTGTGACTGCGCAGGGTATTGAAGTGGATCCAGCCAGGACTGAGGCAATTTCGAGTTAACCGCCTCCTAAAACGGTCACCCAAGTGAGGAGTTTACTTAGCCTTGATGGGTTCTATAGGCGCTTTGTTAAGTACTTTGGAGCTATTGCGGGCCGCAGAATGAGCTAACGGAGAAGAATGTGCCCTTCGTTTGGGCGGATGCACAACAGGAAGCATTCACGATCCTGAAAGATAAGTTAACACATGCTCCTTTGCTCCAACTCCCTGATTTTAGTAAAACTTTTGAGCTTGAATGTGATGCTAGTGGGATTGGATTTGGAGGTGTGTTATTACAAGAAGGAAAACATATTGCATAATTTAGTGAAAAATTGAGTGGGCCTAGTATGAACTATTCTACTTATGATAAGGAATTATATGCTCTTGTTCGGACTTTAGAAGCTTGGCAACATTATTTATTGCCTAAAGAATTTGTTATACATTCTGATCATGAATCTTTGAATCATACTAGTAGTCAAGCAAAATTGAATCGTCGTCATGCTAAGTGGGTTGAATTTATTGAGTCTTTTCCTTATGTCATTAAACACAAAAAGGGTAAAGACAACATTATTGCGGATGCTTTGTCTCGACGTTACACCATGTTATCTCAGCTTGACTTTAATTTTTTTGGATTGGAAACTATTAAAGAACAATATGTGCATGATTTTGAGTTTAAAGATGTATTGCAGAATTGTAAGGAAGGTAGAACATGAAATAAATTCGTCCTAAATGATGGATTTGTGTTTCGTGCTAACAAGCTATGCATTCCAGATAGTTCCATGTGTATTTTGTTGTTGCAGGAAGCGCATGGAGGAGGATTGATGGGTCATTTTGGAGTGAAGAAGACGGAGGACGTACTTGCTGCACACTTTTTCTGGCCACGCATGAGACGTGACGTTGAGAGATATGTTAGCCGCTGCACTACTTGTCAAAAAGCCAAGTCGCGCTTAAATCCACATGGTTTATATATATGCCTCTTCCTGTTCCTAGTGTGTCTTGAGAGGATATTTCTATGGACTTTGTTTTGGGATTGCCTCGCACACGGAAGGGGAGGGATAGTATTTTTGTTGTTGTGGATAGATTTTCAAAGATGACACACTTTATTCCTTGTCACAAGAGTGATGATGCTACACATGTTGCTAATTTGTTCTTTTGTGAAATTGTTTGTTTGCATGGTGTACCAAATACTATAGTTTCTGATCGTGACACTCAATTTCTTAGCCACTTTTGGAGATGTTTATGGGCTAAGTTGGGGACTAAATTATTTTTAGTACTACATGGCATCCCCAAACTGATGGACAAACTAAAGTAGTTAACAAAACCTTGTCTACTATGCTAAGGGTTGTTTTAAAATAGAATTTAAAAAAGTGGGAAGAATGATTGCCTCATATAGAATTTGCTTATAATCGTTCGCTGCATTCTACTACTAAATTACGCCCTTTTGAGATTGTGTATGGTTTTATTCCTCGTGCACCTATTAATTTATTACCTCTTCCATCTTCTATGCACAATAATTTAGATGCTACACAACATGTTGATTTGCTTTTGAAGTTGCATGCCATTGTTAAAGAAAATATTGAACGCATGAATGCTAAATATAAAATGTATGGGGATAAGGTAAGGAAGCAACTAGTGTTCGAACCTGGAGATCTTGTTTGGTTGCATTTGCGCAAAGACCGTTTTTCTGAGTTGTGCAAGTCTAAATTAATGCCACGTGATGATGGTCCTTTCAAGGTGTTAGAGAGGATCAATGATAATGCATATAAACTTTAGTTACCTGCAGATTTTTGGGTTAGTCCCGCATTTAACATTACAGATTTGAAACCATATTTTGGAGAGAATGATGAGATAGCGTCGAGGACGACTTTAATTCAAGAAGGGGAGGATGATGAGGACATCCCTACTATGGATGCAACCGCAACCACTACACCACCACACATACAAGGACCTATGACTAGAGTTTGTGCCCGTCAACTTAATCGTCAGGTACTTTCGTTTCTACGAGATGTTCCTAATATACATGAGAATATGACGCTGCTTAAATCAAATGTGTTTATGACTCTTAGGAATGATGGAACAAGCATGATGAGAAGGACAAGCTTTGGACCATGCTCGTGGAGGGAGATGGCAGCATGAGTGCTAGTGATGGAGATGACGATTCCACGATGGAGATGACCGCGACATGAGGCCACCATAATGATGAATGAAGACTTGGACGAAATATTCATATTGATATTTTAGAAATTCGTCCATAGCCTTATATGGTGCCGCGACACCTCTATTTTTGGGCCAGACCCATGTAATTTTGTCATACCCCTTTATGGGTAGTTTTTAGAGTCCGTATTGATAGGAAAAAGGGAGATAGACTAGAATTCATGCCCCACCAATGGGAGCAAGAATTCCCCCTCCCCCCCCCCATAAATACCGCCCCTAGGGTTTCGTTTAGACTCGGATTTTGTTTAGTTAAAAAGAACTCAGCCATTGCTAGTCTTCGCCATAGACACGAGTGTTGGCTAGACCTCTTGTACTACGCACTTGCAGAATCCCACCGTTCAATAAAGCTCTTCTTCGTCAGCAATTCCGATTGCATTATTGGTTCTTACTTGTTCCTCGGTTGATGGTAGAACTAGACCAATAGGTCAGGCTGATCATGCTCCCACGGGATCGGTAACTCATGAGATTGGTTTAGCGATTACATTGGCGCCGTGTACGTGTGTGTAGTAGTCGGATCGCCAAGGTCGAACTCCACCATAATCGACGTATCTTCATCTTATCGAAAGATAAGACTACCTTTGCTCTATCAGGGTGGTAAGTCGTCCCGATCCCTGGCTGTGCGGGTTTGATGAGGGATATCCTCCTTACGAGGGGCTGAGTGCTTTTCGCCTTTTCCTTCGTGCTTTCCATGATTGGAGCCTGTCTTTGACGCTTCCTCTTCCTTGTGCGCTTTGCCCTTCTCTTTTGAGGCTTTGGCGGAGCTTGGTGGGAGGACGGTTACTGTATGGGTTCTGCAGAGCTGGGAGTTCTCTAACAGCTTCCCGGAACGTGTTTCGCCATTCTGCCTTGACTAAAGTCTGTCGAAGAAGCACGTTCCCATACTTGATTTTGTCTTCTAGTGAGTAGCGATTATCGTTCATGATCTCATAGGCTACTGCTGCGTTTACCGTCGGGGTCCCGAACACGACATCTCCTTTGGAGTTTCTGCATGTGGATTCCTTTGTCTAGTTGACGGATGCTACCCTTTGGCGGACCGATCATCGTCGTCCGCTGTTATCTTGACAACCTTGGACCAAACGACGGGCCTTTTGACACGCCTTTCGTAATCTTCCATAGCATTTTGGGCTTCCTCAATGGCTTCTTGTGCGCTTTTCAGCTCTCTGCGTTTGCGTTCCATGTAATCAGTCGGTTTTCCTTACAGCTGTCGTCTGGCTTCCAGGAACTGCGGGGGTTATATGGGATCAACTGGAGTTCTGAGTAG
Organism: Alopecurus myosuroides; assembly: GCA_028641055.1. Classification (NCBI taxonomy): domain Eukaryota; kingdom Viridiplantae; phylum Streptophyta; class Magnoliopsida; order Poales; family Poaceae; genus Alopecurus; species Alopecurus myosuroides. Next base: position 214,502,607 of record CM054058.1, on the reverse strand, counting down.
AGTGTACTCATCGTATTCGTCGATGATCTCCAAAGGCGGCGGAGATTTTTTCTTCCCACCAACCTTTTCCTTACCACTGGGGCCACCAATTTCCAACGGCTTATCCTAGAGATCCAGCCTCCTAGGAACTGCGTCGTTGTCCGCTTTGGCGATCTGGCTTTTTTCGTGGGGGTGGTGGCAATTTAGACTTCGCCTTCTGGAACAGTGGTTCCTCGGAGGGCGGGTTTTTTGCCTTTGACTTTCGGCAACTCGGGGGCCGGCTTTTCGAGGGCATGTGCCTCCATAGGGGGCACTTGTTTATGAAGGGAATATGCTCGAGAGGCAATACTAAAGTGGTTATTATCTTATTCCTTGTTTATGATAATTTTTATTTCTCATGCTAGAATTGTATTAACCGGAAACATTGATACATGTGTGATTAATAAACAAACCAACGTTCCTAGTGAAGCCTCTCTTTTAACTAGCTCATTGATTAACAGATGATCAAGGTTTCCTGATCATAGACATTGGATGTTGTTAATAACGGGGTCACGTCGTTAGGAGAATGACGTGATGAACTTAGACCCTAGCTAAGTATAGCAATACGATCAAGTCATTTAGTTTTGTTGTTATGTCTTACATTCGGAGTAACTTTGCTCCTTAGACCATGAGATCATGTTAATCACTAATAGCGAAAGAATACTTTGATGACATAAAACGTCACACCGTAACAGGGTGATTATAAAGGTGGCGTTAGGTATTCGGAAAGTGTTAGTTGAACCTCATGGATCAAGAGTGGGATTTGTCCATCCAATATGACGGAGAGATATACTCAGGGCCCTCTCGGTGATATCACATCGACACCGCTTGCAAGAACGTGATATGATCACAAGGATGTTATATCACGGGAACGAGAAAAGAGTACGTGTCGGATAACAAGATCGAAAAAGGTAAGGTGGATACCGATGATCGGATCTCGGACAAGTAAAATATCGCGAGACAAAGGGAAATTGTTATGACGTTAAAAGGTTCACACGATCACGAGAGTCATCGTTGAATATATAGGAGTCATCACGGATCTCCAGATCCCGCTGTTGATTATTGATCGGAGAGGAGTCTCGATCATGTCTATATTATTCACAAACCATAGGGTGATGCACTTAAGGTTCGATGAAGCGTTTTATAGAATACCGAAGAATGTTTTGGGCAACTCTGAAATTGTTTCGGGGAAAATTGAAATAGTTCAAGGGGTTTTTCATCGAATGGTTGTTAATAGAATTAACAAATGATTTAAGGTGCTGCATGCCAATGTTTGTTAATGGAATTAACAAATATAAATAAAGAAATAAAAATATTGTATTTATTTATTAAAGAAAAACCTTTGGATTTTCTAAGTGGAAAATTAAGGGAGCATGAGTGGGTGTGAGTGGGGCTTCCACTCACATGAAGAGGGGAAGAGGTGGGGGCACCCATGGCTGGCCGCACCCCCTCTTGGGCTGCCTCCCCCTCCCCCTCCCCTAAAAAAGGAGGGTGAGAGCTCCCTCTTCTCCACACACTTGCCCACTTCCTTTTCCCTCCACCCGTTGCTCCATTCCATGGTCTCTGGCTTGGGGAAGCCCTGACCGTGGGATTCTTCACCACCACCACGCCGTCGTGCTGCTAGAGTTCCGGGGGATCCTCTACTTTCGCTACCCGCTGGATCGAGGGAACGGAAGTCTTCATCGACCTGAACGTGTGACCGATTGAGGAGGCACCGCCGGATTGCGGTTTACTTCTTCTCACTCGGGATCGGCGTGAGTACGACTACGCCAACAACGAGATTTTATCTCGTACCACTTTGAGTATTTGAGGGTATGTTATCTCAAGACTCTCTTTCTCCCCGTTGCCTTTCATCTCATAGATTAGATCTTGGCCATTCGGGTTTATCGCGCGTACGAATTTTTTTGTTTTCTATGCAACGTACCCTCAGTGGTATCAGAGCCGGATCTATGCGTAGATGATTTGTACGGGTAGAACACATAGGATTATGTGGGTGTTGATGATCATGTTTTTGCCTGTTTGAGTATTTTATGATCTTAGTGGCATAGTAGGATGAAGCTGCCCTAGACTAAGTTTAGGTGTACTATGTACGCGAGAATTGTCTCACTTGTGACTAAGGGGGTGTCCGTTTCTCCTACTATAGTTAAAATCTAATCTACAAAGGGTTGTTAAAAATATGTTTTATCAACGTTGTGGTTCTTGTACGTAGGTATGAACGGTTCTATCCTCGTAAGCCCAAGCCACGTAAAATATGCAAAAATAAATTAGAGGCGTCTAACTTGTTTTTGCAGGGCATGTGATGTGATATGGTCAATGTTACAAACGTTATGTATGAGATGATATCTTTTGTAAAATTATTGACATACCGGCTGGAGCCATATAGTTGTCTTATTTTTATGGCCTGCGTGATGTATATCATATCCATGTGATATGTTGTAATGGACATGTCGTGGGATAATCACGGCAGACGTTACCAGGGTGTAACATCCCAATTTTGCTAAACTAGGGTGTGTGGCGTTGTGTTCATCTCATACATGCATGAAACACAAATTCAAATCATGTTTTAAACCAATTTAAGTTATGAATTTAATTGGTTTGAGAAAATCCCACAAAAAGTACTTAATTTGGGTTCCAAAGTTTTGTATTGAAAAATATCTCAATTTCACAAAACAAAAGTGTGGCAAGATTGGAAATTTCATAAGCTTTTCAAAAACTATTTTTGCCAAATTTTATTCTCCCAAAAAGGCCCTCAAATTTTAGTTTTCTGTTCTGTTTTGTAATGGAAAAGGACTAGATTGTAAAACTCAAAACAATTAGGGTTTTTTGCGAAAATTGTTTTTATTTCGCTTTCTTCTTCCTCTGGACAGAAGGCAACAGCTGCGTGTCGAGCACGGCCGCGCCACCTCCTGCCTGGGTGTGTGCACCCCCGCGAGTGGTTTACGCCTCCAGGTCGACGCCGTGTGACCTCCTCTCGCTCTCACTCGCCGTCATCCTCTCCCTCCTGTTCTCTGTATTTCTGCCGGGAGAGAACGAACCCTAACCACTGTCCCGTCGGCCGCCGCTCCTCCCGCCGTTTCCGGCCACGCCGCGACGAGCGGAGACCACCTACGGCTCCGCCCTGGCCTCCTCTTTCTCCTACCCCAAACCCCGTGAGCAGGGATGGCCGAAATCGGCCGCGCCATCTCCTTCTTCCTCACGACCGGCCGCCGGCGGACGACCTTGATTCCGGCGACTCCGGCCGTCCCTGCCCCATTCGACCATCCCACGAGCTCCACAACACCTCGGTGAGGCTCCCCATCCCCTCCAATCACTTCCTCCCCCTCTGAATCGCCCCACCGCCGTGCTTCCGTGGCCGCCGCCGCGCGGATGCTCGCCGGCTCGCCGCCGGTGACAATTCGGTCCCATCCCCGCCACCCCTAGGTTCCCCTTCACGTCCTCTCCGTCGTGGTGTAGTTGGTTTCAACCAATTTGATACGGATTGATCAATTTCTTGATCAACAGATGATTTCGCCTCCGCATGATGTCACAGTGACGTCCTGCTGACGTCATATCTGTCTGTTTAAATAATTCCAGAAAATGAATAAATTTGGTTAATTAATATCTTTTAATCTGTTACTCAGAAAAATAAAATGAAAGCATGTAAGTGTTCAGAAAATTATTTGGAACCCAACAATGTCACTTTCATACATGTTTGACACATTTCATTTTTGGACATTATTTAATGCTGTTTAAATCATTTTAAAATGGAAAAATAAGTTTTTATTCAAGAAAATTAGAAAATTAAAAGTTATATACCAAATTGCTCAAAATGACATATGAAACCTGTTTATGGTATTTTCAACCTCTTTTGAGCAATTAAAATGGTACACCCTCTCAGAATCGCCCGAAACCCCCTCCGGGGTCTATTTCGGGTTAATTTCAGTAAAAACGTTTAACTGACATACGAACCCTAGCAACCCAACGATCATGCCTAGGGCTTTATTTCAGTGCATTAACCTGCTCATGCATACGTATTGCGCATTGCATCAATGTCATGTGTTGATTGTTATTTCTCTTTCGGTGTTGTTTCCCCCTCGGTAGAACGTGACTCCGAAGAGAAGGCCAGCAACCCAATGACGAATACTTGATCTTAACCGACAAGTCAAGCACTTATCCCTGAAGACTTTATCTGGTTTTCTTATAACCAAGGCAAGCATAACCTCTTATCTGCTCATATATGGTTTTCAAAGTGATTTGAATCTCGTACTTTGCATTCGGTTCCAAATTATTTGATGTCAGTAGATAGAGTTCTCCTATATACTGCATAACCTATATGTCCTGATCCACTGCTCCTAGCAGCTATAGGTTTGTTTGTGCGCGCTCCGCTAAACCCTGTGAGTCTTGCTTAGCCATGCTTAGTTGTGATCTGATCCATCCGGTTGATGAATCTGGTCAATACGTGAATCATTTATGTCAGGTTGTTGTATTTTGATTTATCTTGGATAACTTGCCTAAATAACGGCATGGATGTGAGGCCACAATGGGTTGTGGCGTTTTGTCCTATTCATGCCCCTAGGAGCGAGTTCTTGCCTTCGAAGCCAAGACTGAGCGTGCAACCACACGCGGGGCCTAACAGACCGCGCTCGACCAACTAACTTGTTTGGCCACGTCCATGAGTCACGTAGTTTGATCTTTCCATCTGTGTGTGAGTCAGAAAACGATTTGGAGAAAACTTAGGGCGTGACCGGGACAAGTGATGGACGTACTCGGATCTTGATCCCGACTCACAGAACAGGTGCCGTCAGGAGGTGGCCAACTCCCTGTTGACGGGGTGGCCCTGTTTGGGTTGACTCATGGATAGGGTCGAGCAAGGTAAAGGTCGTGGCCAGCCACCCTC